>JACGWL010000011.1:1531981-1944656 GCA_034509725.1 Sesamum angolense
TGAAGCTATTCTAAAGAGAGTTCGCGCCGTCCTATTCCGATCAAAGAGAGGAATAGGGTAAGGCGCTACCGATCAATGAGCTAAGCTCTCCGAGCCGAGCATTCCTGAGTTTATGAAGGAATGGAGTAAGGCTCTACCTATCCTATCCTAGTATTGTATGAGCTATGAGTTAGCAGCTATGAGTTATGAGTTAATGAGCTATTGAGTCCTTCTTAAGATTTTTTTGATTCTATAATAGTCCTTTTGGTTCGTTCATAGAGCCTTAAAGAGATATAAGCTTCTTCTAGGACTCTAAGAGGGGGCGGACCAACATCTGAATTTCCGCTTCGCCTCCGTCAGAGGACGAGGGCTGCTCTCTGCTCTGATCCACCTCCGGGAAGGAGCTTGGATAACAAAGAAATCATGAATGGAGCTGCTTTGTTTAGTAAAGCATAAACTCCGGGCAGCTAGTGCAGTGACTGATTTCCTAGTTGGAAAGCAGGAACGTAGCTCTAACAAAGGGAGGGGAACAGCATCATCGACCCCTAGCCAGGTCCCCGTAAGCCCAAAAAGCGTGAGGGGAGCTGGCATAGTATAGAGGATGCTGTTACTCTCCAAAGAGTGAGCCGGAAGAGAGAGTGCTCCTCGGGTGAGGGGCACGAACGAGTGACTAGTAGTCACGGCTTTTCTTCTCTTTTCTAATAGTAGCTAACTCTTATTTAGTTAGTGCTTTAATAGCTAGCTTAGGCCTCTTTAGTCTTGTAGCTATATCCAATAAGGTGAGCTAAAGCGAGAGAGCGACTTCCTAGTTGGAAGGCGCGAACGGATAAACAAAGGCTTGCGGTTCGCGCGCGCGGGGAATAGATACCTAGTAGTCTTAGTCTTCCTTTAGGAAAACGCCCTCCTACCAAACTAAAGGCCTTAATCCCTCTCCTTTATCTTTTTTAATCTATGCTTAATAGATGCCTTTGCCTTTTGCCCTAATTAATCATGAATTTCGATGTTCTCAAGCGCCTTTGGTCTTCCCGTATGGAGCCATCGTCGCGTCGATTAGCTGTCCCTACTTCTTCATACCCAACCCGGCTGGCGTATGGACCGAGCCTTTATTATTGGCTCATGCAGGACGTTCTACACAGTATCTATTCCGTCCAGAGCGTTTTACTTGCCCCACAGGGATCGGAAACTTCCTCATAGCATATTCGTTGGTCCTTGAGTAGCTTTATCGCTCTCTGTAACTATGTTCAACCCTCGCGCCTATCCATCTCTGGGGTGCCTCGTTAGGCCATAGTTGTTCTACTTATCCCCCATTGAGCTATGCCTTGATTTAGCGTTTTTCCTTTTAGACTTTTGTAGAGCAATGGCCGCCGTCTCGTAGCCTTTGCTTCCCATTAAAGGGACTAGGATCCCCCTCATCATTTGGATTCCGCATACCACCTACGGACGCCTTGGTTCCCATTAATGGAACTGGTTTTCCGCTTGCAATCCTTACTTTAAGGGAGATCGAGCTAGGGTGATTTCGACCATCATTTAAGGAAATATACAGTAGTTTTATATCATTTAAGCCCCTTAAAAAACTCTTCTTTATAGTTTCCCTTCAATATCTTTTTAAGAGGCCTTGAGAGACATAAAACAATAGGAAGTAGTAGCTCTTAAAGAGAATTGCCCTCAGGCTTTCTCTTTAATTAAGCTTATTAACTCCTTTGGGAAATGAAGCTATTCTAAAGAGAGTTCGCGCCGTCCTATTCCGATCAAAGAGAGGAATAGGGTAAGGCGCTACCGATCAATGAGCTAAGCTCTCCGAGCCGAGCATTCCTGAGTTTATGAAGGAATGGAGTAAGGCTCTACCTATCCTATCCTAGTATTGTATGAGCTATGAGTTAGCAGCTATGAGTTATGAGTTAATGAGCTATTGAGTTCCTTCTTAAGATTCTTTTTGATTCTATAATAGTCCTTTTGGTTCGTTCATAGAGCCTTAAAGAGATATAAGCTTCTTCTAGGACTCTAAGAGGGGGCGGACCAACATCTGAATTTCCGCTTCGCCTCCGTCAGAGGACGAGGGCTGCTCTCTGCTCTGATCCACCTCCGGGAAGGAGCTTGAGATAACAAAGAAAATCATGAATGGAGCTGCTTTGTTTAGTAAAGCATAAACTCCGGGCAGCTAGTGCAGTGACTGATTTCCTAGTTGGAAAGCAGGAACGTAGCTCTAACAAAGGGAGGGGAACAGTATCATCGACCCCTAGCCAGGTCCCCGTAAGCCCAAAAAGCGTGAGGGGAGCTGGCATAGTATAGAGGATGCTGTTACTCTCCCAAAGAGTGAGCCGGAAGAGAGAGTGCTCCTCGGGTGAGGGGCACGAACGAGTGACTAGTAGTCACGGCTTGTTCTTCTCTTTTCTAATAGTAGCTAACTCTTATTTAGTTAGTGCTTTAATAGCTAGCTTAGGCCTCTTTAGTCTTGTAGCTATATCCAATAAGGTGAGCTAAAGCGAGAGAGCGACTTCCTAGTTGGAAGGCGCGAACGGATAAACAAAGGCTTGCGGTTCGCGCGCGCGGGGAATAGATACCTAGTAGTCTTAGTCTTCCTTTAGGAAAACGCCCTCCTACCAAACTAAAGGCCTTAATCCCTCTCCTTTATCTTTTTTAATCTATGCTTAATAGATGCCTTTGCCTTTTGCCCTAATTAATCATGAATTTCGATGTTCTCAAGCGCCTTTGGTCTTCCCGTATGGAGCCATCGTCGCGTCGATTAGCTGTCCCTACTTCTTCATACCCAACCCGGCTGGCGTATGGACCGAGCCTTTATTATTGGCTCATGCAGGACGTTCTACACAGTATCTATTCCGTCCAGAGCGTTTTACTTGCCCCACAGGGATCGGAAACTTCCTCATAGCATATTCGTTGGTCCTTGAGTAGCTTTATCGCTCTCTGTAACTATGTTCAACCCTCGCGCCTATCCATCTCTGGGTGCCTCGTTAGGCCATAGTTGTTCTACTTTATCCCCCATTGAGCTATGCCTTGATTTAGCGTTTTTCCTTTTAGACTTTTGTAGAGCAATGGCCGCCGTCTCGTAGCCTTTGCTTCCCATTAAAGGGACTAGGATCCCCTCATCATTTGGATTCCGCATACCACCTACGGACGCCTTGGTTCCCATTAATGGAACTGGTTTTCCGCTTGCAATCCTTACTTTAAGGGAGATCGAGCTAGGGTGATTTCGACCATCATTTAAGGAAATATACAGTAGTTTTATATCATTTAAGCCCTTAAAAAACTCTTCTTTATAGTTTCCCTTCAATATCTTTTTAAGAGGCCTTGAGAGACATAAAACAATAGGAAGTAGTAGCTCTTAAAGAGAATTGCCCTCAGGCTTTCTCTTTAATTAAGCTTATTAACTCCTTTGGGAAATGAAGCTATTCTAAAGAGAGTTCGCGCCGTCCTATTCCGATCAAAGAGAGGAATAGGGTAAGGCGCTACCGATCAATGAGCTAAGCTCTCCGAGCCGAGCATTCCTGAGTTTATGAAGGAATGGAGTAAGGCTCTACCTATCCTATCCTAGTATTGTATGAGCTATGAGTTAGCAGCTATGAGTTATGAGTTAATGAGCTATTGAGTTCCTTCTTAAGATTCTTTTTGATTCTATAATAGTCCTTTTGGTTCGTTCATAGAGCCTTAAAGAGATATAAGCTTCTTCTAGGACTCTAAGAGGGGGCGGACCAACATCTGAATTTCCGCTTCGCCTCCGTCAGAGGACGAGGGCTGCTCTCTGCTCTGATCCACCTCCGGGAAGGAGCTTGAGATAACAAAGAAAATCATGAATGAGCTGCTTTGTTTAGTAAAGCATAAACTCCGGGCAGCTAGTGCAGTGACTGATTTCCTAGTTGGAAAGCAGGAACGTAGCTCTAACAAAGGGAGGGGAACAGTATCATCGACCCCTAGCCAGGTCCCCGTAAGCCCAAAAAGCGTGAGGGGAGCTGGCATAGTATAGAGGATGCTGTTACTCTCCCAAAGAGTGAGCCGGAAGAGAGAGTGCTCCTCGGGTAAACCAGAAATGAATTAACAAATATGAAGCAAGACCTACTCCCTCCCATCCCAGGAATAATTGAAGAGAGTTATCTCCAGTCACCAACATTGGCATAAAAAAAGTAGAAATGGATAAATAACACATAAATCGAGGGCTATGCGGATCCTCAGACATATATGAAATAGAATAAAGATGGACCAAGCTACTTATGAATGTAACCACAATTAACATCACTACGGTCGGGCTATCGAACACGGGGTCAGAAGTGAATTACGAGTCGGACCAATCTGCGAATCGAGCGAGCTCCCCTTGCATGCAATGATGTGGTGGTGAACCTCTCATTCTAATTCAGTGCTCTCCGAACCGTGCGGGAAGGTTTCCCTTCACACGGCTCACCAACTTGATCTTCCGCGGGAACCGTCCAACTACTACTACTAAAAGAGAGATGAACGTTCAGAATTTTGAAATGAATGCTCATAACTTCAAAGGAAAGAGCAAGGGGTTCCGCGGCCTAATTACACAAGTCTAGTTATAAAACTAAAGAAAAAGAAGGGAACGAAAGCGCTATTCGTGGACTGAGCAAGAGAGAGATAGAGTTGATTAAAGCCATACAGATCGATTCGATAAGAGCTAAAACGGAAAGGAAGATTTCATTAATACATATGTCGCACATACTGATTGAGCACTAGAGATTGAGCATAGCGAGCTGAAGGCCTAATTGCTCCTATTCGATTCGTTTAAAGGAAAAAAACAAAGAAATAATATTTATGAAAATTAAGTAAGAAAGTTGATCATTTTGTACATATTGTTGTATTTTAATCAACAATTTTTATTTGCAAAATTCGTTGTATACAACTCTAGTTTTTGAGTAAAATTGGAAAACTTAAAGTAGTGATGAAGTTAAAACTGATACTCAAAAATAAAAAAATAATCATGTGTACCTTTCTTGACAGTTCAATCATTTTGGGTTTATGTTGAAATTCGAGAATATTATTAACTAAGGATTTATTGAGATTCAGTTTCAAAGGCTAGATATTTGAAAGAAATATATGTGATGGGTGTGTCTGAATTTGAAAAAACATAATGAATTATTTGGTATATAAAGATGGGTATGAATTAATGTCACTTACCGAATTCATAAATTTAGTGATTATTACACTTTGAGCATTGGATTTCATTCATGAATTGGGGGGTAGTAATTTAAGTTTGAAATTAAATTAAATTATATTAAAACTATACGGACAAACTTATGTGTGTAAGAAATGTTTACACCAATGTATGTTCTTTGCCACCACAGAAAATATCACTTTAAAAATATTTTGAGAAGAAATATCAATTGACACTTTTGAATCCATTAATCCCAATATATACACACATATATATACAATGAATACTTAAAAAACTAAAAGAATTATAAAGATTCAATTGCTATAGTACTTTTATTGTAACACAACAAAAAGATTTGGACTAATACATTTGTTGTAAAACTATTTTACAAAATTTAATTTTTCATTTATATTAGTTTTTAATCTTTTTGTTTGCTCCATCCAATTTAAATGTTGAAAAAGGCCTCTGCAAAAAAAAAAAAAAAAAAAAGATTTTATAGCGATAGAACTTTAGACTACATGACACAAGTTTCAATTGTTTTGCCAACCGACGAATATGCATCCCACGAACGAATAACAAAATTATCGAATTCTAGTGAATTTGGGATGGAATATTTTCAAACCAAATTTGTTTAGTTTTTTTTTTTTTTGTGGGGGGGGGGGGGAATACAAATGTTCCAAAGGTTTTGTTTCCAACAAACCGTGCCGAAATTCATTGTAATATTTTTGACATCTACGTAGAAGAGTTTTTATTTTTTCATTTCTATGATTAAGATTCCATGATAAATAATTATGTTTAGTTAAATATAATGATTATAAAAATTAATTTTTAAAAATAAAATTACTAGTAATATATTTAAAAAAATGAAAGTTACAAATTTAACTTCAAATATAAATACAAAACTACTAAAATAAAAAAGATCCTAATATAATGGTTCGACGTCTTGATCATCGCCTGGAGGGTGAGTCTCAGCATCCGGCCAGAGGCGGATGTAAGGTACCTCCTCTATCAGCTTATGCAATGTCTCCAGAAACAAATACAGAAGAAAGCGAAAATGGTTAGGAATTTTTAAAACTTATAAATTATAAAAAGAATTACTATCTGCAACCTCCACCAATGGGAGGCTTCAAAAGTTGTCCTCCTTCTTGTAACAATTGAATAACACCTCCATCTACTCCAACGGCTAGTTGAGCTGAGACTTCTACGGGTGTTCACAATTCGGTTCACCGATCGAGACATAACCGAACGGAATTTTGATTTATTAAAACAAATCAGTTTTTCGGTCCGTTTTTTTTCTTGTTCGTTGACCGAATTGAAAAATCAAATTTTTTTATGTGTATTTTTTAATTTTATTAATTATATATATATATATATTATATATTATTTCATATATTAGACATTTTACATTTAAATCATATAAATAAATAGTAATTATACATAACTAATATATTTATTTAATGTATATAAATAAACATATATAACTAAATTAAGTCAAAATTGAGACATGAGTACTTGACTAATTAACTTGAGTCATTGATGTCGGAATGGGTGATTAAAAGCCAATTGAATTGATTGTTTTTCATTCGACAATCTTTATCAAATAATATTAGATTGATGAATACGGTAGGAATTCATTAAGATGGCAATGTGTTTCACTTTGCTTACCACTGATATTGAACGTTGTTTCAATGTCACAACAAAATGCCCACGGACGAAAAAGTTAAATTTGTGGAGTTGGGTTGTGCATAGGTTTAGAAGTTATGAAACCAACTCCTGAGGGTAATTCTGAAACGTTCCAAGTCGAGGACCTCAAGACTGGGCATCGAGGGTCCTAAAGAAACTTGCACTAAGGACTGGAACTGTGTTTCGTTGGCAGGAGACGCAGGTTGTCTGTGCAGTTTTACTGGGTTAGTCTACTAGGTAGTCAACTAACTGAAGTGACTCGCAGGAAATCGTCATATGGAAGCCTCTTAAGGCTTGGTAGGTATGATTGCGATTCTCGATTCCGATAGTACGAGATTAGTCCTTGCACTTTAGGAATCATGGCAGTCACGTGCATATAAAGACTGTATCTTGGATATGGTGAGCGGTGGCTATATCGTGACACATGGTTATCACAAGTCTTATCCAGTGCAATCGGAGTATGTAGTAAGGATGGTGGATACCAAGAAAGGAATCGTCCTCTGTCAGTACATGACAACGAGTTCTCCCATGTACCTTGAGATGGTTTAGACTCTAAAAGTTTTTGGCCAAAACGATTGATCGAACAGGGTAGATTTCCTAGATCGGATCAATAGAGTAAACGCATCTCAAGTACTAAACATAATTGTCGAGTTAAGGATGGAAACTGACACCCAATTCCATTCCCAAGACTAAGGCCAGGAGACGGTTGACAGTAGGACCATACTCGTATAGATTCAGAACCTAAATATTCATGCCAACATTCGCCTAGTCTCTAATGTCACAGACCATTGCTAGACGGCCACCCATGGTAAGGGGCGATTTCTGATTATTGAATAATAAAAAATAATTAATTAAATTGGATTTAATTAATTGTGTTGGTCACACACGCCCAAGTCTAGATGAAGGTGAACCCAAAGGGTCACACACAAATTATTGTGGAAGTGATGGAATTAATCTGGAATAAATTTTGAAAGAAATAAATTAATTTAATTGTATTAAATTAATTCATGGAAAAGAGAAAATAAATGTTTTCATTATTTATTTGGGATAATCTATTGGATGGGTAGCCTAATAATTTAATTGATTGGATTAATTAAATTTTAGGCTTAGCAATTTAAATTAACTTAATTAATTTAAAATAGCTTGAGATTCATTAATTAATTTATGGATGGGTTTGTTTAATTAATGGATTGAATTTATTAATTAATGGAGATGAGCTTAAATTAATTAGTTGGACTAATTAAATATTTTGGCTTGATTAATAAATTGGATTTATTAATTGTGTGTATTTGGGCCTGTGCATATTTAATTGGATTAAATAATAAAACCAATGGATTATTATTGGCTTGATTTAATTTGTTGGACAAATTAAAATAAGGTCGGTCCTAATGCTAGGTGTATAGAAGTATAAAAGACTAGGTCTTTTATACACACGATAACACTAGAAAGCAATTATCCATTGTCAATGAGAGAACGACTAGAGGGGATGGACAATTGAGGTTCGAGAACGTACGGGAACCACGGAGACTAAAAAGGTACATTAGTTAGTATACCTACATGCATCTCTTAATTAAGTAGATACACAGGGTACATGAGTTAATATACTGCACGTGTCTTAGTTAAGTAGATACAAAAGATACATTAGTTAATAATACTACGTGTCTATATTAGTTAATATAATTGTACATATCTCTTAACTACGTGTATCCTAATTACGCAGATACAAAATATATGCTAGTTGATATAATTGCACGTGTCTCCATGTGCCTATTAGTTAACTACATACAGAAGATATGTTAGTTAACATAACCGCACATTTCTTAATTAAGTAGATACAAAGATATATTAGTTAATACAACTACACAAATATGTTAGTTAAGTTGATACATACTATAAAAGATACAATGAAATCAACATGATGCAATTTCATAGATTTAACAATAGGAAATTCTTCTATGTTGGACTTTCTTTTGTTTTTGATCTTATTATAGTTCATAATAGAGTAGCCAATCATTTGCTTTCATGTAACAAGTTATATATCTCGACTTAAAATTATTATCATTTATGATCTTGTCTTAGCCACACTACATCATATAATACATCATTCATGATATAAAAATTTAGAGAGAAATATTAGTTATTCTCAAAAAGCAATTTGTGAAGCTATAAAACATTTAGACGACATCCAAGAGTTAGATGCAGTAAAGACTGTGTTCTAAAGTATTATCTATTTGATTTAGATGCTTATTTTTCTTAAGGATCTATCTGCTCATTAACTAGAGTCGTAATTATTTATGTTCCAAGAAACCGAATATCACTTATATTAATTTCCTAACTAAAATTTTTTATTGTTAGTTCTATTTCCATGAGAAGGTCAACAAAAACATCCGATCTATGAACGATGTTGTGACATTCATTATATATCGTGTGATTTATTAGACTTTGGTGATCAGTTACTCTAATGCATCTTCAAACTTTCCAAAAGCTTCTCGAAAATTTTAATATACATCTTACTATCACTAAAATTTTGATGTACAGGTCTGAGAAGGAAGATTAATACTTTATATTACCATGACATGCAACATTTTTCCATTCAATATATTGTTATTTTGTATAGAGAAGTGTTTGGTACATATCCCATATTACATGGGTTCTTGCAATTTTTTCTTTTTTGAGGTGCATTGAAATTTTGAATTGTACAACTTGCTAAAAAGTAGTACGCTGCTCTTCCAGCTTAGGACTAAAATTTAATTTATAAGTTTAGTTCTAATAAAAAAGCAAAAGGATTTGAGCAACGTAAAACTTTCACAATTTGGTATTTTTATATTGGATAATTATTAACTAAATTAGAAATTTAAGTTTGTGATATATATGTTGTCTTTGAAATTTTTTTATATATATAATGACTCAAAAAAAGCATTTTAGTGCAATGTTCACGGAAGATGGGAGATGTTTATATTATAAAAATAAAAATAAAAAATGCACCGTTTATTTAATTTTTCCATATAATTATCTTATGTGGATATTGTAAATAGCTCGTACTTATATATGAAATAATTAGAAAAAAAAATACAATTTTAGTCCTATAATTTATGGAGGTTGCATTTTTAGTACTGTAACTTAGGAGATGTTTGTATTCTTTTCTCTTGTAACTTGGGGTGTTGGCAATTTTATTTTGATCTTGCACAAAATTGATTTATAAGAATAAATTTGCAACTTGATTGTGTCATGTTCAAGTCACATGCAATTTCAGATCAAATTAGCCGGAAGAAAAAACTAAAATTGCTAAAATTTAAAGTTACATGACTAATTTGCGAAAATCAATTCGTACAAGATTAAAAATACCAACTCTTGAATTACAAGAATAAAATTATAATTTTCTCAATTAATTATGTGCATCCGTACACAATGAAAAATTATATATCCGTACACAACAAAACTGGCATGTCCATACTGAAGATTACGTAAGTAACAAAAGTGCATATTAATTATCTATGAACGTACGACCATATTAATGATCCATATACTTCTAACAATTAATACATTTGTCCATTTTTATATGCAACTAAATTGTAGTTGAAATTGTTTAGGAAAAAATAATCGCTAACTACTTTTTACTTCAAGTGGATTTTATTCAATTACTAATATATGAATAATTATATATAAAACTTAAAACTTTATATTTCAGCTAGACAATGTGGCCAATTTAGTATCCACTCCACAACAACAGAAATAGAAAATACAAAAAATGCAATCTATATACATACAATTTAATTTCAATTGTGTATCATTAATCTCGTGAACAATAGGCTTTATATCTCTAGAAATCTCTTAAATTGCCAACACATTTATAGAGAATTATGAAAAGTCATTTTATGTTTTTTATTCTATGATTTACTATTTATTCATGTGGTAAATGAATTATATATGGTTAGTGAGTAGCTTTGGTCTTTGAAAATTTATGGTAGGTTTTGTTCATTTAGAAATATTTTTTTTTCATAATTTAGTAAGATTATGTTATTTAAATTGTTGCAACACTGTAAATGTTCCAAATTTGGACACAATCTCATGTGTCATAAATATATTCATATTCTCTATTAAAGTTGTGTTTATTTGTTGTTGCTTTTTTTTTTTTTTTTTTTTTTTGCTTGAAATCTTTTGTAATTAGCAATTTCATTCTATCCATATATTCAAGGACTCTTAAGAAATTATATTTTAAAAAATATTTGTAATTTGTTGTTCTATGATGAACACTGAGGATCGTACTACGTCAATACAATTGGTTCACATGGCATCATTCTTATTGTTAGTTATGAGAACATCTTATATAAGTCCGTGTAGATACTGTAAAATATAATTACGGGAATCATCTCCCTTACATTCACTTTGTATAAATGTCCACACACACACACATACACAAACACTCTAACATAAATTATCTGTTGGTAACTCACTCACCCTATTGTGTTTCTCCCTTCCATTCTCTACTTCCTCTCTCTCTCTCTCACTCTCACTCACTCACCCTACTGTCTTTCTCCCCTCCGTTCTCTACTCCGTCTCTCTCTCACTTCACTCACTTTCTCTCTCTCTCTCTGTCTCTCTCTCACTCACACACACACATTTTGAAGAATTCTTTACACACAGAAAAGAAGATGGAGCACAACTCAGATCAAGGGAGAAATGTAAATCTTTATTCAACTTCATTCGATTTCTAATTGTAGTTTATAGTTTTGTTTAAGCTCTAACATACGGTTGAAACCAATAGTTGTTTAAGCTCTAACAAACGGTTTAAGCTCTAATCTTTATTCAACTTTGTAGATGGAACCAATAGTTGAAAGGGATTATATATATGGTTGTTGGAGAGTCAATGGTGTGCTCTTCCAAGAGCCACTCGATTTTAATTTTCCGTTACCACCTCCTCCACCCCATTCAGAATCACCATCACAACAAGTACCTCCAAGAGTCCAACAGGCATGGCAAATCTTTCTTTTTATTTTCCCTTTTTTTTATTCTAAAAATATATATATATATTTTTGTGTCTTTGGTCTTCTTCTTTTGTACATCTATTATTTTAAATATAAAATCTACAAGAAGTACTAACATAAAATTGGTAATTGCACAATATTTAAAGTGTAAAAACAATCTTGTTGTTTTTCCGTTTCAACTTTGAAATCAAGCTTTTTGAAAAAATCAAATTGGTTTTTCTCAATTTTTTTCTTTTTATATTGATTTCGATCTGTAGAAAAGATAATTTTTTCTCCATTTTAGGACTCTCTCTCTCTCTCTCTTGCGAGGGGGGTCTAGAGTTCGATCTGTGAAAAATATTCTTTCTTCTCCATGTTAAGACTCTCTCTCTCTCTCTCTCTCTCTCTCTTGGGAGGGGGTTTAGAGTTCGATCTGTAAAAAGATGGTTTCTTGTCCATCTTAACAGTACCTCTCTTTCTTGGGAGGGGGGTTTAGAGTTTGATATCTGGAAAAAGATTCTTTCTATTCCATCTTAAAAAATTCTCCCTCTTCTCTTTTTATTTTTTATTTTTTATTTTTTAATATATTGATGAACACCAACTTGTGGATGAGAGTTACATGCACATTCAAATGATAAAGTCTCAATTCTAGAAATTGTTGAAAGTTGAGTGTTTATCAAAAAGCTAAGCTTCATGTAAAAATTGTCAAATATGTTGTTAAAGGTTCAACCAAATTTATAAATTTGATGATGTCATAATTCACTACAGTAGTTTTATTTTAAGACCAAAATTAATTAAATACTATGTTTATGTCTTGAATTACCTCTTGATGTATCTACTATGAAAAATTCAAAATATATATTTTACAGTCAACACACATAAATACTTATTTTATTAATCATTTAACCTTGTATACTTAAAAAATAAATAAATTAACCTCACACACAACCCATAAAGAATAAAAAGAAAAAACTTGGCATATGGATTATAAATCATTCTCACCCTTTTATTTTATTTTATTTTTGGTCTATTTCATCAACTAACAATTCGGATTCAATTCTTGCAGGACCAAGCAGGACCAAGCAGGACCAAGCAATGAAGGATCTTCCCAAAGAAAAAGACGGGATCTGGTTGCATCTAGACTTGTTGAATCTAGATCAATTTCACTCAGACTCTTAAGATGCGAGGAGCAGTCTGAATATATTTTGGAAATGCTGGAGGTTGCTTTAATTTTTGTTTGTGAAATCATACTTTATTTCTGTCCACCATAAGAAAATCATGAATGAAACAATTCTAATCGAAAAATAAAGGAACTTGCACTTACATTGCATAATTTTAATTTACATGTGGAAAAGCAAAAGAGTTTCATCTACTAACATTTTTGCTACACAAAAAGGAACTAAACAAGACAATCAATCTTGGAATATATATAATACCAACAATTAGTATGACACTCTTATGTATATTCTTCTTTTCTTTCATCAAAGATTGCAACTGGGAAGACTACATATTATGTTTTACTGGCATATGAGAGTTTGAGTAGAAGAAAAATGGAAGCGAAAGAAATCCATCTTGGTCAGAGGGTGGTGCTCCGGTTACTCAAGAAATCTATCCCAATATAGAAAGCAAGTATCCACTGTCCATGAAGGAGCGCCTGAAAGGAAGATGGTCTATTGAAGTCAGAGAGCGTACAGGAACCACCAAGACCGAAAAGGTACATTAACTAGATATAACTACATGTATTTCTTAATTAAGTAGATACTAAGGTTTAAGTAGATAGGTGAAAGATACAATAGTTAAAATTGCACCTATCTTTTAACTATGTATTTTTTAGTTAAATAGCTACATAAGATACACTATATATTAACTTAACTATGTGTCTCTTAGTAAGTAAATACAACAGATACATTAATTAATATAATTGCAAGTGTCTTTTAACTATGTATATTAGTTAAGTAGATAGAGAAGATATTAATCAATATTACTATAAGTATTTCTTAATTATGTAGATAAATAAAATACATTAATTAATACAACTATACGCGTATGTTAGTTAAGTAGACACATATTATAAATGACGCATTGAAATCAAAATGATAGTATTACAGAGACTTGTGTATGGTTATAAATAGTATGAAAGTTTCCATGTTGGACTTCTTTTGTTCTTTTTTATCTTATTGTAGTTCATAATAGAGTATCCCACCGTTTGCTTTCCTATAACAAGTTATGTATTTCGTAAAGTTATTATAATTTATGACCTTCCCTTAGCTACACTGCATCATATAATGCATCAATCATGATATGAAAATTTAAAAAGAAATGTATTTATTTTCGAAAATCAGTTCCCGAAGCTATAAAATATTTACAAGGCATCCAAGAGTTGGATGCTGCAAATATTGTGTTCTTAAATATTATCTATTTGATTTAGTTGTGTATTTTTTCTCACAAGTATCTATCTACTTATTATGAGATTTGTAATTGTTTATGTTTCAAGAAACATAACATACTTGCACTAATTTTCTAACCAAAATTTCTTCTTTTTAGTTTTATTTTCATGAAAAGGTCAAGAAAACCATTTGCTCTATGACTGACGTTGCAACGTTCATCATGTATCGTGTGATTTACTAAACTTTGGTGAGCACTTACTTTCATGCATAATCAAACTTTTAAAAAATTTCATCTGAAAACTTTAATTTACATCTTACCATCACTGAATTTCGATGTGCAGATTTGAGAAGGAAGATGCACTCTGATGATGACCATGACATGCAATCTGCTTCTTTGCACACGGTGTTTGGAAACTTTTTTTTTAAAATTTTTCTGAGACCTTTAAGACTATGCTTGTTATTAATTCTCAATGCAATACACCGACCAAGTAACTAGTTCAAGTTACACTTTGTTTTTATCAACTATGCAAATATCAATGTAATGCTATTCCCTCTAACGAGGGAGATAATAATTTAGAAGGATAATCTGTGCATCCTGTATGATATATGCAAACTATAAGTATTTTTCAAGCTCGAGCATAAAATAAGGTGTGTGCATAAATGATGTATATCCGTACACAATAGAAATATATGTCCGCACTGACGATCTCTTTTTTAACATCTCCGTACTGAAGATCTCATAGATTACAAAATGCATTAATTAATGAATGTACGACAAAATTAACTATCCATATTCTTTTATAATTAATACATTTATCTGTTTATGTACGCATCTAAATTGTAGGTTAATCTACTTACAGAAAATAATCAATCATTCTTTTTACTTTAAGTTGAATTTTATTTCATTATTAATATATAATTACAAGTAAATTTAGACTTTCTATTGAACTAGTTAGAGCATCATAACTAATTTACTATCCACACCACAATAGCATAAATAAAAAATACAAAAAAATTTGTTTATATAACTACAATGTGTACCATATGATATACTATATCTACTATTCATGTGGTAAATTAATTATACATGGTTAGTGAGTAATTTTGGTCTGTAAAATTTTATGGTTGATTTTTTTTATTTACAAGTAAATTTTTCATAATTTAGTTAGATTATGTTATTCAAATTGTTGCAACATTCTAAATATTCCAAATCTGGATATAATTTAATGTGTCATAAATACACTCATATTCCCTGTTAAAGTTGTGTTTATCTGTTGTTGTAATTGAATTATTTTTCGGGGGGGGGGGTCTTTTCTTACATTCACTCTATAAATTTACCCACCAAACACACATGCATAATGTATTATCTATCGGTTGCTTGGTCACTCTCTCGTTGTTGTCTCTTCCATTCTCTGTTATCCCTCTCTCTCTCTCTCTCTCTCTCTCTCTCTCACTCATCTTTCAAAGAACTCTTGTGAAGAAAAGATGGAGCACAGCTCAAATGAAGCAAGCAATGTAGATCTTTGCTAAATGATTCAACTGCATTTAACTTTTAATTTTACTTGGTAATTTTGTATAAGCTCTAACAAATGTTAATTTTCACCTTGTACATAATACTTGAGCGAGATAACTTTTATGGTTGTTGGAGGGTTAATGGTATGGTCTTTTTGGAGTCAGTCAATTTTAATTTGCCAGCATCCTCTCCTCCACCAGCATCACAAGTGCCTCCATAAGTCCAACAGGCGTGGCAGATCTTTCCTTCTTTCTTTCTTTTTGTTTTGTTTTTTTCTAAAAAAAATACAAGTGTGCAATCTTCGCTCTTTTTCATTTGTTCAGATCTTTAATTTTAAATATGCATTTTATAACAAGTATTAATTTATAATTAATAACTGCTAAATCTTGAAAGTGGAACCACAATTCCTTTGGCTTTCCCTTTGAATTTTGAAATAATTTTTTTTTAAAAAATCAAAATTTGCTTAGTTAATTTTTTTTATATGACTTTCGATCTGTGGAAAAGATTATTTATTTCTCTATCTTAAGACTCTCAGTCTCTTTCTCACTCTCTCTTGGGTGTGTGTGGGAGGGGGGGGGGTTATAAGGTTCGATCTGTGAGAAAATTATTTCTTCTTCATCAAAACTCTCTCTCTCTCTGTCCTCTTTTTTCTTTATTTTTTTATTTAATATATTGTTGAGCTTTATTTATTTATGGATGCGAATTATATGCCCATCCAAACAATAAAAGTGTTAATTCTTGTAATTTATTGAAACATGAGTGGTAAAATAAAATTAGGTTAAAAAGCTAAAGCTTCAAGTTAGAACTGTCAAATAATTTGTTAAAAATGCAACCAAATTAATAAATTTGATGATGTCATAAATCACTATAATTGTTTTTAATTTAAGACTAGAGTTAAATAAATATTATGTTTATTTGCTGCTTGTCTTGAATTACCTCTTGATATACTTGTTCTATTAATCATTTAAGCTTCTATGAATTTGTAAGTTACAAATATATATATATATATATATATATATATATATATAAAACCTCTCGCACACTACCCATAAAGAAGAAAAAACCACTTAGGCACGTGGACTACAAATCATTCTCACCCTTTTATTTTATATTTATTGGTCCACTTATCAACTAATAAATAAAATTCAATTCTTGCAGGAGCAAGCAGGATCAATCAACGAAGGATCTTCACAAAGAAAAAAAGGGATCTAATTGCATCTAGGATTGTGGAATCTAGAGCAAATATACTCCGACTTTTAAGATGCGAGGAATAGTCGGATATTTTTTTAATTTTCTTAATATGAATCGTACTTTGTTATATCCACTATAAGAAAATCTTTGAAAGAAGCAATTCTAATAAAAACAAGGGACCTTGCACTTATATTGCACATTTATGTTGAATATGAAGTGCCAAAACGTAGTATGATCCTCTTATGTATATTATTTTTTTCTTGCATCAAAGATTGCAACAGGAAAAAACCACATATTATGTCTTATTACCATATGAGAGTTTGAACAGAAGAAAGATGGAAGCCAAAAATGTCAAACTTGGGCAGAGGATGGTGGTCCGATTATGGAAGAAGTCTATCCCCAGATAGAAAGCAAGTATCCATTGTCAATCAAAGAGCGACTAGAGGGTAGATGGACTATTGAGGTTAGAGAAAGCACGGGAACCACCAAAATTGAAAAGGTACATTAATTAATATTAATAATTTGTGGCACACTCTATATAAGTGCAACTTTTACAAATATCATTTAAAATAACAATATTTATTAATTAATAAAATATAAATAAAATAATAAATTAATATTAAATTTATAAAAAATAGTGAAAAAAAGGTGAAAGAATTTTTTTTTTTTAAAAAAAGGTAATAACTATCAAATGATGATGGAGGTGGGAAGTTGAAAGAAAATTTTTAATAAATCTAAACAAAAACATACCAAAAAAAAGGAGAGACACCGAAGAGGTGCTGTCCTTTTATATATACTATAGATAACAACATGTGTCATTTAGCTAAGTAGATACAAAAAGAACATTAGTTAATATAACGCACGGTTTTCTTAATTAAATAGATTCAGAAGATATATTAATTAATATAATTGGATGCGTCTCTTAACTACATATTAATTAGTTAATATTGTGTTCTTAAAACATTATTTATTGGATTTAGATGTATATTTTTGCTTAAGGATCTATCTACTCATTAACAAGTGTGTAATTATCTATGTTCCAAGAAACTTAATTCACTTGCATTAATTTCTAAACTAAAATTTCTTCTTCTTAGTTGTACTTTCATGAAAAGGTCAAAAAAACCATCCGATCTATGAATGATGTTGCTACTTTCATTATGTACTGTGTGATTTACTAGACTCCGGTAAGCACTCACTCTAATGCATCTTCAAACTCTCCAAATGAAGATCTACAAATTTTACTAAACATTCTTCCGTGCAATTCTATGTTTGAAAACTTGATGTGCAGATTGGTTGACCATGACATGCAGCCTTCTTTCATGCAATCTGTGTGAAAACACAATATTGATCTGGGGTTTTGGTGTAACAACAGGAATAAGAGAGTAATGGACGGCGGCACCTGATGATTCAATCTCCATTGAAAGTGGTCAATGTGTAAAGGGTTGTGTTTTTATTTTTTTGGGTAGTGCGAATCTGATATTACTCTGGATGTTTTGGATTTTAGCTTTACTAATATTTTTCATGAAATGATAATTTCATTTTCCTCTAAAAAATAGATATATGATATAAATTAGAATTCATATAAATTTATAAAAAGATTAAATTAACACTAATTTAGAATTAATATAAATTTTGAAGTTTTGAAATTACACCTATATCCCTTCGAAAATTCTCCATTTACACCTAACTCCCTACCGTTAGGGCTTTGACGAAAACTGTTGAGGTTAGTAAAAATAATTACATAAATTTTAATTTTGCCCCCACATCTAATATTCTCATGTATATTTTTGTACTTGTATAGCGATAAATACAATATATATGTAGAGTTGAGGTTATTATCATTGAATTTTTTCTTATAAGTACAAAATTAATGCTAAATAATATATTCTTAAATTTGAAATAAGATATTATTAGTTATATATATAAATAATGAAATTGGTATAAAATGTGTCTATGCATATACGGTATTTAAAACATCAACCTGGCCATGAAATATATTATATTTAGAATGTTAATTTTTATGCACAAAAATTGAGGAATAAAGTTCTTGTGCAACTCGTGTGCACTTTGCGCTTCAGTTTTTTTTCCCGGAAGTATATGGAAATTTCGAGCTTCGAAACTTGCAAAAAGGCATTGCACTTAGTATATCATAGAATAAAGGCATCAACTATTTTCATTCAAATATATAATATATATATATATATAATGGAATATATATATATTGCATTACTAATAAAATTTAATTAAGAATATGAATAATTTTACCGTACTCTTTATGTGTTTACACACACACTCACTCACATACATAATAACTCACCCAACGATTGCTTGCTCACCCTGTTTCTTTGTCTCATCCATTCTCTATTATGTGTGTCTCTCTCTCCTATCCCTCACACACATACTCCAAAGAATTCTTTGTGCACACAAGACAAGATGGAGCACAACTCAAATAAAGTGAGATATGTAGATCATTATTCCACGATCAACTTTTAATTGTATTTTGCAGGTTTTATAAGCTCTAGCATATATTTAATTTCACCTTGTAGATGGAAACAATACTCAAAAGAGACTAAATCTATGATTGTTGGAGAGTTAATGGTATGTTATTCCCCGAACCACTCCATTTTAATATATGTTTATTAATCCACTTCATCAACTAACAGTCAAGATTCAATTCTTGCAAAAGAAAACATGGTTAAGCAACGAAGGATCTTCACAAAGAAAGAAAAAGGGGGATCTAATTGCATCTAGAATTGTAGAATCTAGAGCAATTTCGCTCAAACTTTTAAGATGCGAGGAGCAATCTGAATATAGTTTGGAGATGTTGAAGGTTGCTTTAATTTCTGGTTGTTCTTTTTTATTAAGTCATAAGCAATTGATATCCACTATAAGCAAATCAGGGTAGAAACAATTCTAAATAAAAAATAGAGGATCTTGCACTTATGTTGCACATTTAAATTGAATGTGGAAAAACAAAAGATTTCATCTTCTAATATGTTTGCTACACAGAAAGGGAATTGCACAAGACAATAAAACTTGAAATTTAAGAAGTACCAAAAATTAGTATGACTCTCTGATGTATATTCTTCTTTTCTTGCATCAAAGATCACAACCGAGAAGACAACATATTATGTTTTGTTATCATATGAAAGTTTGAATAGAAGAAAGATGAAGGCGAAAGAAATCGAACTCGGGTGATGTTCCCAGTAACTGGTGAAGTCTATCGTGATATAAAAAACAATTATCCATTACCAATGAAACAGCGACAAGAGTGGAGATGGACTATTGAGGTCCGAGAATGTACGGGAACCACGGAGACCGAAAAGGTACATTACTTAAATACCTACATGCATCTCTTAATTAAGTAGATACACAGGGTACATGAGTTAATACACTGCACGTGTCTCTTAGATAAGTAGATAAAAAAGATACATTACTTAATACAACTACGTGTCTATATTAGTTAATATAATTGTACATATCTCTTAACTACGTGTATCCTAATTACGCAGATACAAAAAATATGCTAGTTGATATAATTGCACGTGTCTCTATGTGCCTATTAGTTAACTACATACAGAAGATATGTTAGTTAACATAACTGCACGTATTTCTTAATTAAGTAGATACAAAAATATATTAGTTAATACAACTACACACATATGTTAGTTAAGTTGATACATATTATAAAAGATACAATGAAATCAACATGATGCAATTTCGTAGATTTAATAGTAGGAAATTCTTCTATGTTGGACTTCTTTTGTTTTTGATCTTATTATAGTTCATAATAGAGTAGCCAATCATTTGCTTTCATGTAACAAGTTATATATCTCGACATAAAATTATTATCATTTATGATCTTGTCTTAGCCACACTACATCATATAATACATCATTCATGATATGAAAATTTAGAGAGAAATATTAGTTATTCTCAAAAAAGCAATTTGCGAAGCTATAAAACATTTAGACGACATCCAAGAGTTAGATGCAGTAAAGATTGTGCTCTTAAAGTATTATCTATTTGATTTAGATGCATATTTTTCCTTAAGGATCTATCTGCTCATTAACTAGAGTCGTAATATTTATGTTCCAAGAAACCGAATATCACTTATATTAATTTCCTAACTAAAATTATTTATTGTTAGTTCTATTTCCATGAGAAGGTCCAACAAAAACATCCGATCTATGAACGATGTTGTGACATTCATGATATATCGTGTGATTTATTAGACTTTGGTGATAACTTACTCTAATGCATCTTCAAACTTTCCAAAAGCTTCTCGAAAATTTTAATATACATCTTACTATCACTAAAATATTGATGTACAGGTCTAAGAAGGAAGATTAATACTTAGGTAGTGACCATGACATGCAACATTTTTCCATTCAATATATTGTTATTTTGTATAGAGAAGTGTTTGGTACATATCCCATATTACATGGGTTCTTGCAATTCTTCCTTTTTTGAGGTGCATTGAAATTTTGAATTTTACAACTTGCAAAAAAGTAGTACGTTGTTGTTCCAGCTTAGGAATAAAATTTAATTTATAAGTTAAGTTCTAATAAAAAAGCAAAAGGATTTGAGCAACGTAAAACTTTCACAATTTGGTATTTTTATCATTGGATGATTATTAACTAAAGTAGAAATTTAAGTTTGTGATATATATGTTGTCTTTTGAAATTTTTTGATATATATAATGACTCAAAAAAGCATTTTAGTGCAAAGTTCACGGAAGATGGAAGATCTGTTTATATTATAAAAATAAAAATAAAAAATACACCGTTTATTTAATTTTTCCATATAATTATCTTATGTGGATATTGTAAATAGGTCGTACTTATATATGAAATAATTAGGGAAAAAAATACAATTTTTGTCCTATAATTTATGGAAGTTGCATTTTTAGTACTGTAACTTAGGAGATGTTTGTATTCTTTTCTCTTGAACTTGGGGTGTTGGCAATTTTAATTTGATCTTGCACAAAATTGATTTATAAGAATAAATTTGCAACTTGATTATGTCATGTTCAAGTCACATGCAATTTCAGATCTAATTAGCCGGAAGAAAAAACTAAAATTGCTAAAATTTAAAGTTACATGACTAAATTGCGAAAATCAATTCTCCCCTCCATTCTCTACTCCCTCTCTCTCTCACTCTCACTCACTTTCTCTCTCTCTCTCTCTGTCACTCACACACACACATTTCGAAGAATTCTTTGCACACACAAAAGAAGATGGAGCTCAACTCAGATCAAGGGAGAAACGTAAATTTCTATTCAACTTCCTTCAATTTCTAATTGTATTTTACAGTTTTGTTTAAGATCTAACATATATTTTAATTTTACTTTGTAGATGGAACCAATAGTTCAAAGGGATTATATCTATGGCTGTTGGAGATTCAATGGGTGCTCTTCCCAGAGCCACTCGATTTTAATTTTCCGCCATCACCTTCGCCACCCTTCAGAATCACCATCACAACAAGTACCTCCAAGAGTCCAACAGGCATGGCAAATCTTTCTTTTTATTTCTCCTTTTTTTTATTCTAAAAATATGACACTCTTATGTATATTCTTCTTTTCTTTCATCAAAGATTGCAACTGGGAAGACTACATATTATGTTTTACTGTCATATGAGAGTTTGAATAGAAGAAAAATGGAAGCGAAAGATATCCATCTTGGTCAGAGGGTGTGCTCCGGTGACTGAAGAAATCTATCCCAATATAGAAAGCAAGTATCCACTGTCCATGAAGGAGCGCTTGGAAGGAAGATGGTCTATTGAAGTCAGAGAGCGTGCAGGAACCACCAAGACCGAAAAGGTACATTAACTAGATATAACTACATGTATTTCTTAATTAAGTAGATACAAAAGGTTTAAGTAGATAGGTGAAAGATACATTAGTTAAAATTGCACCTATCCCTTAGCTATGTATTTTTTAGTTAAATAGCTCCATAAGATACGCTATATATTAATTCAACTATGTGTCTTATAGTAAGTAAATACAACCGATACATTAATTAATATAATTGCACATGTCTTTTAACTACTTGTATATTAGTTAAGTAGATAGAGAAGATATGTTAATCAATATGACTATAAGTATTTTTAATTATGTAGATAAATAAAATACATTAATTAATACAACTATACACGTATATTAGTTAAGTAGACACATATTATAAATGACGCATTGAAATCAAAATGATAGTACTTCAGAGACTTGTGTATGGTCATAAATAGTATGAAAGTTTCCATGTTGGACTTTTTGTTTTTTTATCTTATTGTAGTTCATATAACAAGTTATGTATTTCGACATAAACTTATTATAATTTATGATCTTCTCTTAGCTATATTGCATCATATAATGCATCAATCATGATATGAAAATTTGAAAAGAAAATTATTTATTTTCGAAAATCAGTTCCCGAAGCTATAAAATATTTACACAACATCCAAGATTTGGATGCTGCAAATATTGTGTTCTTAAAATATTATTTATCTGATTTAGTTGTGTATTTTTTTCTCACAAGTATCTATCTACTTATTAGAAGAGTTGTAATTGTTTATGTTTCAAGAAATATAACTTACTTGCACTAATTTTCTAACCAAAATTTCTTCTTTTTTAGTTTTATTTCCATGAAAAGGTCAAGAAAACAATCCGCTCTATGAATGACACTGCAACATTCATCATGTATCGTGTGAGTTACTAAACTTTGGTGAGCACTTACTTTCATACATAATCAAAATTTTCAAAAATTTCATCTGAAAACTTTAATTTACATCTTACATCACTAAATTTCGATGTACAGATTTAAGAGGAAGATGCACTCTGATGATAACCATGACATGCAATTTGCTTCTTTGCAAACGGTGTTTGGAAACTTTCAGTGTTTTTTAAAAATTTTCTGAGACCTTTAAGACTGTGCTTGTTATTAATTCTCAATGCAATACACCAACCAAGTAACTAGTTCAAGTTACACTTTGTTTTTATCAACTATGCAAATATCAATGTAATGCTATTCCCTCTAACTAGGGGAGATAATATTTAGAAGGATAATATGTGCAACCTGTATGATATATGCAGACTATAAGTATTTTTCAAGCTCGAGCATAAAATAAGGTGTGTGCATAAATGATGTATATCCGTACACAATAGGAATATATGTCCATACTGACGATCTCTTTTTTTAACATCTCCGTACTGAAGATCTCATAGATAACAAAATGCATATTGATTAATAAATGTACGACAAATTTAACTATCCATATTCTTTTATAATTAATACATTTATCTGTTTATGTACGCAACTAAATTGTAGCTGAATTTGCTTATAGAAAATAATCAATCATTCTTTTTTACTTTAAGTTGAATTTTATTCCATTATTAATATATAATTACAAGTAAAATAAGACTTTCTATTGAACTAGTTAGAGCATCATAACAAATTTACTATCCACACCACAATAGCATAAATAATAAATACAAAAAATTTAGTTTTATATAATTACAATGTGTACCATATGATATACTATATCTACTATTCATATGGTAAATTAATTATACATGGTTAGTGAGTAATTTTGGTCTGTAAAACTTTATGGTTGATTTTTTTTATTTACAAGTAATTTTTTCATAATTTAGTTGGATTATGTTATTCAAATTGTTGCAACATTCTAAATTTTCCAAATCTGGATATAATTTAATGTGTCATAAATACACTCATATTCCCTGTTAAAGTTGTGCTTATATGTTGT
This sequence comes from Sesamum angolense, assembly GCA_034509725.1. NCBI lineage: Eukaryota > Viridiplantae > Streptophyta > Magnoliopsida > Lamiales > Pedaliaceae > Sesamum > Sesamum angolense. Next base: position 1,556,579 of record JACGWL010000011.1, read on the forward strand.
TGTATTTGAATTATTTTTCGGAGGGGGGGGTGTGTTTCTCCATTACATTCACTCTATAAATTTACCCACCAAACACACATAGATAATTTATTATGTATCGGTTGCTTGGTCACTCTCTCATTGTTGTCTCTTCCATTCTCTGTTATCTTTATGTCTCTCTCTCACCCATCATTCAAAGAACTCTTTGTGCACAGAAGAAAAGATGGAGCACAACTCAAATGAAGCAAGCAATGTAGATCTTTACTCAATGATTCAACTGCATTCAACTTTTAATTTTAATTGGTAATTTGTATAAGCTCTAACAAATGTTAATTTTCACCTTGTAGATAATACTTGAGAGAGATAACTTTTATGGTTGTTGGAGGGTTAATGTATGCTCTTTTCGGAGCCAGTCAATTTTAATTTTCCAGCATCCTCTCCTCCACCACCATCACGAGTGCCTCCAAAAGTCCAACAGGCGTGGCAGATCTTTCGTTCTTTCTTTCTTTTTGTTTTTTTTTTCTAAAAAAAAAAAAAATACAAGTGTGCAATCTTCGCTCTTTTTCATTTGTTCAGATTTTATTTTAAATATACTTTTTATAAGAAGTATTAATTTATAGTTAATAACTGCTAAATCTTGAAAGTGGAATCACAATTCCTTTGGTTTTTCCTTTGAATTTTGAAATAATTTTTTTAAAAAAAAAAATCAAAATTTGCTTAGTTAATTTTTTTATGTGACTTTCGATCTGTGGAAAGATTATTTATTTCTCTATCTTAAGACTCTCAGTCTCTTTCTCACTCTCTTGGGGTGTGTGTGGGAGGGTGGGGGGTTATAAGGTTCGATCTGTGAGAAAATTATTTCTTCTTCATCAAAACTCTCTCTCTCTCTCCTCTGTTGGGGGATGGTGGTGGTGGTAAATTTTATAGAGTGTATGTAATGGCGAGCACCTCTGAGGTTTGCTCCATCTAACAAATAAGTTCATCTGTTAGTCAAAATTCACCAAAATTTATTGATATTAACAAAAAATTAGAAAACAATCTGGATTATCCCAGATTGACTTATTACTGACTTATTGTAGGTCAAATAGAATTTTTATGATCAAATTGTCCCATATGTCTTCACGCAGCAATGCATTTTAGAAGGTATATCGTCACCATTATAAAGGTCGTTTGTCCGAAAAGAATTATTTGACATGTAATAAGTTAGTAATCAATCAATCGATGAAAATATCAGTTTTTTTCTAATTTTTTTTGTTAACATCAGCAAACCTGGTGAATTTTTTAATTAACGAGACTTTTATTTATTAGAATGAAGCAAACCTCAGGGATGCTGGATGCAATTTCTAAAACTATAGGCAAAGTGAGCTTGTGCATATTCTCTAGCCTTTTCTGTTCTACTTCCTATGAATTATCCATCTCCGATGAAGTGTATCTTGATAAACCTTCCTAGCCGATCTGCTATTGCACTCTTTGAATCTCCGGCAAGGACACTAGCTTTAGTATCAGCTAGGGTATTATCCCATCTGATTTTCACAGAACCCTCCAAGCTTAACTCCATTAATTTTATGAAGTTTTTATTTATCGAGTTCTAGAGTGGTTGCTGCTATCTTTATGGCTGCTACCCATTCATCTATTAGCTTCTCGATGTTTTGAAAGTCGATAACATCCAGGTTTAATACCGCACCATATGGATGCAAGGGTTGGAGCATGGTCCTTCCAAAGTGTATCTCAGGTGCCCTCCTAGGATTTCTCCCTGGATTTTCTCTAAGTCGGGTTGCCACAAACATCGGTGTCACGATGTGTGGAAATCCTCACTTTCCCTCATTGGATGATCCTGTGGAGGCTCATTGGTACATTTCCTCCGGCAGTGGTAGTGCTGGAGTGACTTCATTGGTTTGAACATTAAACTAATTCCACAATCCCCAGTTGGAAAAAGGATTTAGCCAATTCCTATAGATCTGATAGATCTGCTCTGGTTACCTCCATTATTTTATAGATTTAAGGATTTCTCGGATCTGTTCATTTCGTGTCGTTAGCTTGGGAATCTCCTTCACCTTCCCCTTCTAATGTAGAAGAGGTATTGTTCCAAGGGCATCCTTGATCCGCTCTTATTTGGATATGGATGTTTCAGGGTTCTCCCATTGATTTCTTTTTAGAACTGCAATTTATATCTTTAGATCTATAAGATTCTTGAGTAGATTTGGAAGGATCTTAAGAATCTCGTCCATTTGTGGCACAACGAATCTACTTTCATAGGTATATTAGTTAACCTATGTCCATAGTCTTGGACCGTCTTCTGAATTTTCCTCAGACCTTGAGAGATTTTCAAGGCATCGGCCTCGCTTTCTTTCCAATTAATTCCTCTAATCTTAATTTTTAGATATGAACTGGTGCAAGAATTTACCCATTACATTTCTCCTGGCTGAAATTGTGCCATGTAACGGTAGAATGCAAACGCCTCACCGCTTTTTTTTGGTAAATTTTGACGGACTTGGAAAGCCCTCATCTCCTTTTCAACCACTTTTTTTGTAAGAAGTTTCAAGTCAATCCTCTAGGGAATGTTGTCACATTTTTTAAGAACTTCCCAAAGGAGGTTCTTTCTCTGTCTTTCCAAAATTTGGAAATATTTCCTGTTGTAATTGTAACTCGAACTCTTGTTCAGTTCCAATTTCCCTTGAAAAGTCTCCTCTATTAGTGAAAAAAATATCTAAATATAATATTTAACCCATATATTTCTTCAATAAACTTAGGCTCTGATACCATTCTCAAGCAGCGGGGACTAAATCTGCGAAAATCAAACTTTTTTAGGCTAAAATGATATTTTTAAAAAATAAGCCATGGTAAAAAGTGTCAAAACATAAACTGTGGTATCAAATCTGCAACTTTCATAAACTATGGTATGAAATCTGCCATTTTAAAGATATGGTATCGGAATAGCAAAGTAGCCTAAAGTATGGTACCATTTTGCATTTATCCCTTGATATATATATGGTAGTTTTTATTACCTTAATTAGAGATACATTACTTTGTTTACTTGTTAGATGGACATATCTTACAATTTTTTGTTTAAATTCATTTTCATGTATTGCAGTGCAATATATACACTACTTGTAAACCCATAAAAAATAAGGGGTAAGTGAAGGAAGTGGATCGGCCCGGGAAGCATGGCGGAAGCGTGGAAAATTGAAAAAACGGTAAATAAAATAGTTAAATCCAATCAAAGGGTGTACCCTTGATCTCTTTCCAGGTGTTTGGTGTAATAATCACAGATCTAATCATGCAATTAGGCTAATGAAATTAATAAAAAAACGAAAGCATAAACTAAACAGGGTAACCTTTCATTTTTCTCTTCCAATCGGCAATTCGGTAGATCTCCTCTCCGTTGTTCGTCCACGCAAGACTCCAACGTAGGAGGCCTCTAATATTGTCCACACCACACTAAAAGGTTAGATTTATCCTTGTGCTAGCAAGGATTAAATCTGTGGGAAGAGGAATCGAAATTACACTATGAATTAGTGTATTTCGATCTCCTTTGTTCTTCACTTGGTTCTAAACCAAGAAGAACTTCAAGAGAGGAGCAGAAGAAATTTTTGCTGATTGTTGGGGAGTGTATGCACAAAATTTTTGTGTGTTAAACAATAAAAATCGGCTAGGGTTTGTGAGTGGAAAGTTGGAATGAAAAGGTTGAGATATGGAAGGAGACCTTGACCATTGAGCCAATTTTTCATGTCCCTCAGAACCTTCTGAGTATGAGCAATCTATGATACCGGCACAATTTTGGGTCTATTTTATTTTCTGTTGAATCTACACGGTCCAACTGTGTATTTCCTTCACCATCGCTGTCTGCAGATAGTTGTCTAAGAATTTCCGTGGATCTTATGATGAGATCTTGGGCCCAAAAGGCTATTGCCTTAGCTTTGTCGTTCGCCTCCAAGGCTACAACTGGCTTGGCCATGCTAGGCACGGCATCCATCCAATGGATGTGGTTTTTAGATCCAAACCACTTTATAAGACCGACTTGTGAAAGTTGTCTCACATTCAACTTTTAAGATGGGGCGTCTGCTTGAAATCGTTTCAAGTTACCATGCCTACCATCAAGTCCGAACGTGGCTATACTTTGAGGACTTATTTATTATTCACATGAGTCTGGAAGCTAGTATCACTTTAGCTTTCCAGAATCAACTCTCCACAAACGTGTGTCATGAACTCTTCTTTAATCCTTATTCAGGGATTAAAAACCGCTCTTGACAACTGTCTCATGCCAATTTGTGTATTCCCAATATGTGTTGTGTTCGTGCCCAAAGCATACACAACATCAGGTCTATTACACCAAACTAACACAAACGTAGGAGATGTTCTAGACATCTAAGCTTTCTCATCAGTTAAGCGTAACTGATTCTTGAACAGCTTTGAGCTTTCTCATCAGTCTTCTACGATTGAGTCTTGAACAGCTCGACCCTAATGTAAGAATCCAATTCCTTTTATGGAGAATTTCGTGAACAACTTTGTATTAGTGTCTTAGTGTTTTCCCAAACATCTTAACCTCATTCTAAATGAGTGAGACGTTTATACCAAACACATCAGAACTCACAGCAACTCCTACTGACCTCGGGCTCATCAAATCATACCTTGTACGATTGAATATTACAGTTTTGTGAAGTCTCAAACCTAGTTTGAACTTCCTAGTGAATCCTTGGGCTCCAAGCCACTGATTCAAACGATGTCTCACATCGCTCCTCCTTATGTCTTTTTGGATTTAAAAATCCAATTCCATGGACAAATAAGGACTGGAATATGGTCAGTTAGAGATGTCATCAGATTATGAATGATGTTTTTGAGAAGTTGTAAGAAAACCTACTCCCACTATTTCCTTGTCGTATATAGGATTATCCTATTGACTCAAGTACTTTGTGGGACGAGAGTTTATCATACAATAAGGGCCAACTCATTTAAGTGAAACACCGATCAAACAAAGTCCAACTTTGTTTGATTTCTTCCTTATCAGAAACCGGTCAATCGTGGTCCTTTCAGGAAAAACTTCACCGAGTGAGAATCACATTCTTAGTTTTGATATTCAAAAACCCCCATTAAATACATACCCTCTCGATCCAATCGAAAGGTCATCAGTTTGGTTCACCATTCCTTGTTTAATTATTTGATTCTCATCAAATAAAATTAAACTTGTGAACCTATACTGATCTTGTGTATTTTAGTGACTTTACAGACATCGCATTGGATCTAATCCAACACACAACTGGTAAGCTCATTTTATTTCATAAAAGAGTTTCTGCGGTCTTTCTCCGTCTTAGTGAAGGGTTCGAAAGCTAATGGATCCAAATTGCCTATGTCTAGTACTCTTTGAACCCATCAATCTTTCTCATCCTCAAATAGAAGATTGACCTAGCATGACTGTAAATTTGGAATCTTTGATTATGATATTATTATTTATTTGAGTATTGATAATCCGATTATGAGACAGTAAGTGTTTCACCCAGCAGACATGAATCCCATTCAATGTCAAATAAAAGAATTTATTGATCAAAATATGTAATCAAAATTATCCAACAATAATTGAAAATATGTTTCGATCATGCTAGGTTACATAGGTACTATCCTAACATGATCACCACTAAGCCTAACAAAGTCCCTAGTCTTTGCAGCAATAGCCATGTTATCGCTAAACCTTAGGGGACCTACTTGTTTCGGCTTTTCTATTCTTCATCTTCACATGCAAACCATTTGCAGATTTATGAGTTCATTGGTATCTAATACCAAGAGTAGGATGGTGATTGTGTTAACACTCAAGTTAAAGATTTTACCTTCATCGGAGAAGAGCTCAGGGCACTCCTCTTCCAATGGCCCTTTTTTCGGCAATAAATGGAAACATCATTCAAAATCTTTGACTGACAAACCCTCTTCCTCTTTCTTTACCCCACCTAGCGGTGTAACAGGAACACTCAAAGTACTAGCAGTAGTAGAAAATATCTCTTCTTTCTTCCCCTTCTTGCGTCCGACATCCTTGTCATTCGCTTTAGAGGTTGAAGCCTCTCCCACTAGTACTGACGGCGCAGATTTTTCGATCGTTGCCTCGTACTGGACCAACAAATTAATCAACTCATGAAGGTTGTTCTCAAGCCCATTCATGTTGTAGTTGATAATGAATTGATCGTAAGAGAGAGGCATTGATTGCAGGATCACGTCAACGTATGTTTCCTCCTTTTCGAAATCAGTTTGGAGGTCTTTGAGCTTTTCTACTAGGGATAGTATCATCACTCCATGCTCTCGTACAGATGATCCCTCAATCATTCTCGTGCCGAAGAATGCCTTCGTCACGACATATCTAATATGCCGATCCGGTACCACATAAAGCTCTTTCATGCTGTGCATTATCGACCAGATGTTCTCATACCTTTCGTACTATTTCTGAATCTTGTTACTCATCAAGCTGAGTACGATACTGCAAACTTTCCGATTGTCCTCATGCCACTGAGTAAACTTTTCAAACGTCAAACGTTCTCCGGGTAGGAACCCTTCTGGCAAAGTTTGAGGTAGAGACTTATCCAGAACATAAGTCTAGTTCTCGAAATCGAGGACTATCCTCAGATTTCTTAGCCAATTCGAATAGTTTGTTCCATCAAATTTATTAGCCTCAAGTATAGTATTAGGTAGATTCTAAGACATCTTTAATAAACAGAAAATATTACCAGATTATCACAATATTAGATTCAAGTTAAGGACTTGGACTTCAATCATTAACCCTCCCACTATTTTTACAAAAGCCCATCACTCTCAAATGGGATTTCGGAAAACCTTTTCCTAGTGGGCTTGAGGTCCACAAGTCAAATTCTCCATGCCCCGCTTTTACGATTCACATGGTAATAGCCTTGTGGGAGGTATCCAATACCATTCTTGTCCTACGAGATCCCCAAGAAATTTTGCCTCACCATTTTCATGTGATTCCGAGGACTCCAAGCGAATCACATTACTTGATATTAGACCCAATCCATCAAAGAAATCATACACAGACTATCACTCCCCACGATTTGTGAGACAGGGAAATAGATGTGTAATATTTTCGTTCACAATAATAATGCAGCTTCATTTCAATCCAAATGTGCCACGACTCGTGAGATCACGTATGGGTGAAATCAGCTTCCTCATTACATTATTGTGGATGGAAGGCACGGATATTATATCGTTTGGTGTTAGTCCTAATCCATCAACCAAATCATAGCACACACTATCGCCCCCCACGACTCGTAAGACAGGAAAATAGGTGTGTGTTCACTTCGTTCACAGTAACAATACAGCTTCATTTCAGTCCAAATATATCACGACTCGTGAGACCACGTGTGGGTGCAAATGGCTTCCTCACTACATAACTGAGAATGGAATATATGGAATAACGAGCCATTTGTGTTTATTTCCATTTTTAAGGATCTAATATTTAAACTTGGTCCAACCAAGTGAGAGTTTGTTATAATATGACCGGGACCTCATCACAATTAGTATTTTGCATGATCGATATATCCAATATATTAACGCATTAAACAAAAATGCATCGCATGCAAAATAAAGCCTAGCACGGCCCTGTTGGATGATCACAAGCCCAAAACCTATGCGACCCACTGAGCCCGTAGTGGATCTATAGTCAGTCTAAAGGTGGGCCTATACTATTACAAGCTTTTTAACCCATTAACAGACAATGGACCTTGTAAATTCCTCTTTATTCTCTTGGGCTCTCCATCGTGGGCTCCATCGGGCCTCTTCTCCATGGATCCTCCGTGGGCCATCCGATGACCTCCTCCATGGGCCTTCATCTCCTTGGACTTGCAATCCTTATATTTTATTTAAAAAAATAAATATCCTCATCTCCTATCTACTCTCATTACATCATGAAATTGAGAAACTCCAATCAACAATTGAGGGAAGTACAGAGAGGGAGAAAGCAAGCCTCATAATTCCAAGGCTAAAAACAAAGAGAGTTAAGAGAAAAATTAAGAGGCACGCAGGCCCCAACCCAACAGAAAATAAATCATACATTCGGTCCTAGGGCTTTGTGATCATCCCATGTTAATCCATTTAACATATCAACAAGCATGAAAATTAATCAATTAAATCTTCATGCTCATGCATCCATATGATAACCAATATCATAAAATTAATTACACATCAAATCTCAGGAATTTATATGCAAAATAATGCAACTTAATAATAGACATAAGTGCAGCCCATGGAAAAATTAATACTTGTTTGAAAACCCATTCAAATTAATTTTAGTAATTTAATCTTGGGAAATTCTAAAATTTCAACCGCTGGTTGGCCGCCTGCCTACGTGCAGGCGCGCACCCGCGCGTGCAGGCGGCCTTCTACGCGCGCCTACCTGCGGTGCGCGCGCCTGCCAGCCGGCCGGCAAACAGCGACCATCTGCTGCGTTTTTCTCGATTTTTCTGAAATCCTCCTTTTTTTTGTTCTGCAATTCTGGAACAACAAGAAAAAATCAATTTTCAAAAATTTCAAATTTCAAAATTCTCATGCCCAACGTTAAATGCAAAATTAAAACACATAAACCCTGAATCAAGATATGCAATTAAGAAAATAAAAAAATCATGCTTCCAAAATCGATAAAACATGTAAACATGCTCCAAACACATAATACGTGCAATATTCATAGCCTATACACCAAAACGGGCTTTGATACCATTTGAAGGAAGTGGATCGGCCCGGGAAGCGCGAAAAATCGGAAAAACGGTAAATAAATTAGTTAAATCCAATCAAGGGGTGTACCCTTGATCTTTTTCCGGGCGTTTGGTGTAATAATCACAGATCTAATCATGCAAGTAGGCTAATGAAATTAATAGAAAAATGAAAGTGTAAACTAAACAGGGTTACCTTTCGTTTTTCTCCTCCAATCGGCAATTCAGTAGATCTCTTCTCCGGCGTTCGTCCACGCAAGACTCCAACGTAAGAAGCCTCTAATATTGTCCACATGACACTAAAAGGTTAGATTTATTTTTGTGCAAGCAAGGATTAAATCCGTGGGAAGAGAAATCAAAATTACACTATGAATTAGTGTATTTTGATCTCCTTTCTTTCTCACTTGGTTCTAAACAATAAGAACTTCTAAGAGGCTGGAGAAGAATGTTTCTGCTGATTGTTGGGAGAGTGTACATGAAATATTTGTGTGTTAAACAACAAAAATCAGCTAGGGTTTGTGACTGGAAGAGTTGGAATGAAAAGGTTGAGATATGGAAGGAGACGTAGTCTTCCAACTTCCACAACTTTCTCAACCTCTTTCCAAAACTCCTCCCACTTTCCGCACACTTTATGCACGAATTTGGCTGATTATTTTCAGCCAAATTTCAGCTATTTTTGACCTACAAAAAGTCAACATGGGCTACGGCTTGATGCATTTTGGACCGGATTCAATTTGCTTGTCCAACGAGTCAAATTGAGCCCATATACCATTCCTGTTTGACTTAATATTTAATCTAATTGAATAAAATGCCCAACAAAGAAAGTCTAAATAAATATTTAATCCAATCCAATATTTACAAGTCCAAAAGACACTTAATTATTTAAATGAATCCAATCCACTTAATTAAGTAAGCCCAACCAAGCATAACTAGTCCAACTAATTTTTTGTAGCCCATTTCTAATTAATGAATCCAATTCACTAATTAGATAGGTCCATCTACTAATTAATTAATGGATCCAACACTAATTAATTACCCCAAGCCTCTTTTAAATTAATCCAATCAATTTAAAAAGGTTAAGTCCAAAATTCAATTAATCCAATTAATTAAATTTCGAACCATCCATCTAATGGATTATTCCTCATAAATGATCCAACCATTTACTCTCCAAGAATTAATTTAATCTAATTAAATTAATTCACCTCTTTCGGAATTAATTCCAAATTAATTCCCTCACCTTCGTGATCTGTGTGTGACTCTTTAGGTTCACCATCATCTGGACTTGGGCGTGCTATCACACAATTAATTTAATTCAATTTAATTAATTATTTCTGATTATCCCATAATCAAAAATAGCCCGTTACCATGGGTGGCCATCTAGCAACAATCCATGGCACTAGAGACTAGGCAAATAGTGTCATGAACATTCAGGCTCCAATTTCATACGGATACGGTCATACTGTCAACCGTCTCCCGGCCTTAGTCTAGGGCATGGAATTGGGCGCGGGTTCCCATCCTTAATTAAGCATCTATGCTGCATACTCGAGATGCGTTTACTCTACTGATCATCGTAGTAAATCCCTTCCCACTTGAGCAATTGCTATGGCCATAGACTTGAAGAGTCTAAACCATCTCAGAGCGCATAGGAGATCTCACTGTCACAATACTTACAGGGGAAAGATTCTTTCTTGGAATCCACCGTTCTCGCTACATACTCCGACTGCACTGGATAAGGTTTATGATGACCATGCCCTATGACACAGCCACCTCTCTCCATATGCAAGATACAGTCTTCATATACACGTGACTGCCATGATTCCTCAAGTCCGAGGACTAATCTCGTACTACCGGAACCGAGAATCCCAGTCATACCGACCAAGCCTCAACGGGCTTCCATATGACGATTCCCGCGCGAGTCAGTTCAGTCAGTCGACTACCTGGCCAACTAACCCACTAAAATTGCACAGACGACACACGTCTTATGCCTACGAAACACGGCTGTAGTACTTAGTGAAAGTCTCTACAGGACTCTCGATGCACTATCTCAAGGTCCTTGACTTGGAACGTTTCTGACCGACTCTCAAGAGTTGGTTTGATAGCCGCCAAACCTATGCGCAGCCCAACTCCGTGGGTTTAATCTTTCGATTTGTGGGCATTTCGTTGTGATATTGAAATTTCATTCAGTGTCAGTGGTAAGCACAACGAAAATAGACTGCCAACATGATAAATTCTTATCGTATTCATCAGTCTAATATTAATTGATAAAGATTGGCGAATGGCAAAACAACCAATCCAATTGGCTTTTGGTCACCCATTCCAACAGTAAGAAACTTCACTTCACAGTTAAGTTATTTACAATGTAATATTTTTAAATTTTATGTGTACTTCATTAAACTTCTAAGTACCCGCATGGGAGAATTATTTGTGATGCTTTAAGTATAAGAAAAGATTTTTCAACAATTTCAACTCTCATTTATTTCGGCATTTTTATTTTCCTTTACAATACAATTTCCTATTACCATATAACAAGGGGAAGATATTTGTTCAGTGTATCAGCTCACAATATATTGTTACTGAAGTAATACTTCAGTTCAAACTTGAAATAAAATCTCTATAATAGAAACTTATCAATTTTATAAGGAGCTTAATTAACTAATTCCATAAAGAAATCTTAAAGTTCCTTAACATATATATATATATATATATATATATATATATCTATTAGTAATAGATATTAAATATATTAAACAAAATGGTTTCTGAATGAAATAATAAGTAATATGAGCTCTTGGAACAAAATTGGTATTGTAAAAAGTTCAGTATTTCAACTTGGACATTATCACAAATATTATAGGTAACCACATGCACCATTACGTATTATCTAGCAAAATTCATGATATTAACCAAAGTTGGAACACATTAATGATTGATTAACATGCATTTACAATTATTGAACTTGCATGAAACAATAAAAAAGAAACAACAAGAATAAAAAAAAAAAAAAGATGAGATCACTTGAGTGATTTAAGGTTTAAATATGTAATGATATAAATCCAAATTAACAAGTGCACATACCTTATGTATAGATATAACTTCAAATTTAATATACTTGTATACCGTTCCATACATTCAATGAAAAATCATATTGGAAACAAGATCGCTAACAATGTGCAAAGTAACAAGCATTATCATTTAGTTCAACTATAGTTACATATCCAACTATGAGCATCGCTTACACAAAAACAAAATAAGCATGTAGGATAAAATATCCATCCTTGTGAAATTAAGTAAGATAAGTATAATATACAAAATAAAAGGTACGAAAATAAGTAGAAAATATGTTGTCTTAATACTGAGTATTTATAGGATAACAATGGTTAAAGTTGAAAAGAGTACACGTGTTCTATGATACTCCGTCCCACATGGATTATGAATTAAAAAGCTAAGCAACATATAAGCAATGGAGAAATAACTCAAGTGCATCCATTGGATATCACTTTGCGATTTGCTGTCATAATCAAATTCGAAGATGCACTCGGTGGGTTTGAGGCAATTATAGTGTCCAACATGCTTGTGGGCCCACGACATTACCAAAGGGCATCAAAGTCAATCACTAAGCCAAGTCGGAAGTTAAGTATATGGGAGACAAAGTGGAATGCACGTGGGGAGCCACCTCTTTAACATGCGGGATAAAATGATACATGTATGAGAGTTTGGAGGCAATTCTTTTGTCCAACGGGCTCGCGGCTCCAGGGTTTGACATATTCCACACAAATCTTTGGTCATTGTGTTTAAAAAATTAAAAATGATGTTTTCAAAAATAGGGAAGATGTTATGCGGAGCTCATTAAACCATAAGAGGTCACATGAAAGAAAAATGTATTCAAGTGAAAAATAAATTAATTTTGTTGTGAATGATGCAAACACTATTTTAGCCTCGTGAAGTTTATATTTCTAAAGCCAACAAATATATTTTATGTAACTTATTTTCATTCTGAGAGTCATCTCCTTAATCTCAATGGTAATTGGAGTCTAAATCACCAAGAGAAAATCAATACAAAGGAAAAAAATCTTATGCTTCTTGATATCTCTTAGAATGCGCTTGCAAATTGGCGATACTATTGGAAGATTTCTAAAGATTTTTGTGAGTAAAGATTCTAAACACTATTATTTTATTCTAATGAGATCAATCAACACAAGGTAATAGTAATGAGCTTTATTTACTGAAAAATGATTGAACACTCAACATTTTTTTTTTTTTGCTTAGGCCACTTCTATCTAGACAGGGGATTAAGAAAGACCTTTACCTATTTATTGATGATCGAAAAAAAAATCTTTACCGTGGGAGAGTTGAAAACTTTGAGTGGATAAACTTTTGAACGGCATCGATATCTCAGTCCCCAAAAATATGTAACTTATCTTTCTGTCACACACTTCATTTCTTAGGAGATCCACCACATTATCCCCTTCTCTAAAAGCATACAAAAATTACATTTCAAACTTCTTTTGACTGCATGATTTTTTTCCAAAACATGCCGCAACCACTAGTTGCCTTATCATGACTTCGTTAGTGCGGAAATATTTTTAGCAGTGATTTCTATCTAGATACTTTGGAAGGCATATTCTTCAACCAATTTAAAACCTTGATAAAAAATCATTTGAAAAATGTAAGTATTGAAAACCACAAATACTACATATCCTTAGTTATATGCATATCCTTGCATGCTCCCAACTTTGGAAGTTCTCTTAAGATGCACCATAGCAAGAAGTTGATCTGGAATGTGAACCCACGTGTCAGCAATATTTAAATTACCTATACTTTATTGTCTTTTAAATACATTTGCTTTGGCAACAACCATAACTGGTGATGTGCCCTCAAGATGATCGTTTAAGCACAAAAACAATGACCGAGGTGCTTGGCTTGTTTTATGTTGTCCTAGCAAACCATAGAACAAACAACAATAGAAGGCTACGTATATGTTCCTTAGTCAAGGGAGACCACTATTGACTTCCATTAATAATGAACTATCATTCTCGCCAAATCCGCTATTAGAAGCTACAGTTGAAAAAAATTACCAAAGAATTCCCACACCTTTGCACCTTGAAACTCTGAAGAACACATGTGCAATGATTTTTATATGGAAATAACACTAGCAATTAAATTCCACTGCAATCGTTTGTTGACCTACAACATAATTCATGAATTGCCACAGAAATATTAATATTGAAGGTTTAATTGTAGGTTACTAGAAACCATAAATGTTGAAGAACCGTTACCTCACAAACTAAATACCAAGTGGTATTAATTAAAAGATAGCTATGAGGGCCTCTAAACCACTTGTCTATGGACTTCCCATTTAGCATTAAGTTAGGAGACATAAAATGTCTGTTTTGAAAAAGGGTTTAAATGGGTTACAAGTATGTCATTTCTGTATTTGCACCATCATCTCACCAATGTTATAACTATTAGAATTGACATGGATGACATCACCTTGATTCAAAAACCACAGTATTGCGTAGCCGCATTGAACCTTCAACTATATATAAACAAAAATTGAACGGGTTGAAAGGTTGAAGAATGTAATTTTAAGTAATATAATTGTGATTATGAGTGTTTAAAAATATATACTTCAGATATGAAAAAAGTTGGAAAATTGAGAAAGATGTAGAGAATACCAAATAGACAGATGGATATGAGCCGAGACCAGAAATACTAAAACTAATATCTACTGCCCTAAGTATGAAAAATGATATACCAAGAGATTCAATTTTGTGCTAAGTAGGATAATGTAAGGGAATTAACGCCTTCCAAATCATTGCATGGCGAGCATTGCATAAGCTAACAGAAGAGGGTACCTTGCATCCGCCTCTGGCCGGATGCTGGGTCTCACCCTCCAGGCGATGATCAAGATGTCGAACCATTAGATTAGGATTTTATTTTATTTTATTTTAGTATTTTTGTAATTATATTTGAAGTTAAATTTGAAACTTTCATTTTTTTAAATATATTACTAGTAAATTTATTCTTAAAAATTAATTTTTATAATTTTTATATTTAACCAAACATAATTATTTATCGTGGAATCTTAATCATAGAAATAAAAAATTAAAAAACTCTTCTATGGTAGATGTCAAAAATATTACAATGAATTTCGGCACGATTTGCTGGAAACAAAACCCTCGGAACAATTTTATTCCCAAAAAAAAACAAAAAACTAAAAAAATTTGGTTTGAAAATATTCCATCCCGAATTCACTAGAATTCAGTAATTTTGTTATTCGTCCGTGGGATGCATATTCGTCCATTGACAAAACAATTGAAACTTGTATCAAGTTGTCGTAAATTCTATCGCAATAAGATCTTTTTTTTTTTTTTTTTTTTTTTTGCAGTGATGTTTTTCAACGTTTAGATTGGTTGGAACAAACAAAATGATTGAAAACTAATGTAGATGAAAAATTAAATTTTGTAAAATAGTTTACAACAAATGTATTAGTCCAATTTTTTTTTTTTGTGTGTTCCAATAAAAGTACTATAGCAATCAAATCTTTGTTATTCTTTTAGTTTTTTTAAGTATCCATTGTATATATATGTGTGTATATCTTGGGATTAATGGATTCAAAGTGTCAATTGATATTTCTTCTCAAAATATTTGAAAGTTATATTTTCTGTGGTGGCAAAGAACATACATTGATGTAAACATTTCTTACACACATAAGTTTGCCCATATAATTTTAATATAATGTTAATTTAATTTCAAACTTAAATTGCGAACCCCAGTTCATGAATGAAATCCAATGCTCAAGTGTAATAATCACTAAAATTATGAATTTGGTAAGTGACATTAATTCATACCTATCTTTATATACCAAATCATTAATTATATTTTTCAAATATGTAGCCTTTGAAACTGAATCTCAATAAATCCTTAGTCGATAATATTTTTGAATTTCAACATAAACCCAAAATAATTGAACTGTCAAGAAAGGTACACATGATTAATTTTTTGTTTTTGAGTATCAATTTTAACTTCATCACTACTTTAAGTTTCCAATTTTACTCAAAAACTAGAGTTGTATACAATGAATTTTGCAAATATAAATTGTTGATTACAATACAACAATATGTACAAATTGATGAACTTTCTTACTTAATTTTCATAAAGTTTATCTCTTTGTTTTTTGCCTTTTCTGGAGAAATCTGATGTAGAAAATAATTTATTGTATTGTATTCATAAACAACTTGAATATATATATATATATATATATATATATATATATATATATGTTTCTTTCTAAAGTTGCTTCTTGTCTAATTACAAAAATATTAAGTAAAGACAAACAAAAAAAAAAAGAAATTAAGAGGAAAATATTATGAAAAAGGACAGAGCAGAACATCTGAGGCTTCTGCTACCCCCTGACGAGCATTGTTGTTTGAAACACTCTCTTCAAATTCATTTAATGTGGGGGTATTTTGAAACTTGTCATGGAGTTTGTTAAACTGATCGTCACGTGCTTGAACATATTTCAATAAATTTCTTATATTAAAGTAGTTTGCACACTCACACTCTCTCACTCAACCACTCAAACTTCACGTTTGCTCCCGCCTTTTCTCACTTAACACACTCACTACAGAACACTGTTCAAGTCCATAAAGTATTGCAGGTAGAGAGCCCTAGACAAATAGAGAAGAAAGAGAAACTGGTTAGGGTTTTTTAGAACTTACAAATTAAAAAAAAAAATTACTATCAGCAACCTTAAAGGTCCTACCGAAACTTGCACTAAGGACTGCAGCTGTGTTTCATTGGCAGGAGACATAGGTCGTCTGTGCAGTTTTAGTGGGTTAGTTTGCAAGGTAGTCAACTGACTGAAGTGACTCACGGAAAATCGTCATATGGAAGCATCTTAAGGCTTGGTAGGTATGAATGGGATTCTCGATTCCAATAGTACAATATTAGTCCTCGAACTTTAGGAATCATGGCAGTCACGTGCATACGAAGATTGTATCTTGGATATGGTGAGCGGTGGTTGTGTTGGGAGACATGGTCATTATAAGTCTTATCCAATATCTAGTGCAATCAGAGTATGTAGTGAGGATGGTGGATACCAGGAAAGGAACTATCCCCTGTCAGTACATGACAGAGAGTTCTCTCATGTACCTTGAGATGGTTTAGACTCCAAAAGTCTTTGGCCAAAGCAATTAATTGATTAGGGATAGATTTCCTAAATCGGATGAGTGGAGTAAACGAATCTCAAGTATTAAGCATAGTTGACTAGTTAAGGATGAGAACCGATACCCAATTCCATTTCCTAGACTAAGGTCAGGAGACAGTTGACAGTAGAACCGTACTCGTATGGATTAGAGCCTAAATGTTCAGGCCAACATTCACCTAGTCTTTAATGCCTCAGACTGTTGCTAGACGGCCACCCATGGTAAGAGGCAATTTTTGATTATCGAATAATAAAAAATAATTAATTAAATTAGATTTAATTAATTATGTTGGCCGCACACGCCCAAATCTAACAAAGGGTGAACCTAAAGGATCACACACAAATTATTGTGGAAATGATGGAATTAATTTGGAACTAATTCTGAAAGAAATAAATTAATTTAATTGGATTAAAATAATTCATGGAGAAGAGAAAATAATGATTTGATCATTTTTTGGGATAATCCTTTGGATGGAAAGCCCAATAATTTAATTGATTGGATTAATTAAATTTTAGGCTTAGCAATTTAAAATAATTGAATTAATTTAAAATAGCTTGAGCTAATTAATTTATGGATTGGATTCATTAATTAATTAGTGATGAGTTTGTTTAATTAATAATTGAATTCATTAATTAATAGAGATGAGCTTAAATTAATTAGTTGGACTAATTAATTGTTGGTGCTTGATTAATAAATTGGATTTATTAATTGTGTGTATTTGGGCCTGTGCATATTTAATTGGATTAAATAATAAAATCAATAGATTATTGTTGGCCTTATTTAATTTGTTGGACAAATTAAATAAGCCCGGTCCAAATGTTAGGTGTGTAGAAGTATAAAAGACTAGGTCTTTTATACACACGATAACACTATGTCATCATAGGGCTCTTTCTCTCCCCATAAGCAGCAAAAACCACAAAATTTAATCCCTTTTTCCATAATTTTGGGTTCTCCTTGAATTAGATTCGAGTTGAGAACGCGAAAAAAATTATTTCCACTAATCGAGAGTGTAAAACGGCTTTAGTTTCTTGCACCAGATCTAATCTTTTCTAGCAAGAGGGTTAGATCCATCTTCCACAGTGTAGTGTCGATTTGATTTAAAGGGGTTCTACGCTTGAACTCTCTAACTAAATGGATCAGAAAATGGAGAGGAGTCAAGACTTGTAGCCGTACAAGAAAACAACAATGGTAAATCTTTATTTCGTTTTTCACATCCTATCCTTTTCTCGTGGTTTCTTGGCCTATGTTTTATTTTAAAAAATCGAATGCCCAGAAAAGATCAAGGGTACACCCCTTAATCGGGATTTATTTATTTAATTATCGTACAATTTTATCATTTTTTTATTTTTCGCTCTTCCGCCGCGTCCCCTGGCCGATCCTCTTCCTACAATTGACTTAAAATATTTGAGAACCCCGACTCACACCTCTAACTCTCTCTTCGACTCTCACGGACGGCAAAAATTGAGAATAGGAAAAATTGCAAAAGTCTCTCCACCACTCGAACTCCATCAGCACACCTTCACTCCGACTCTATTAATAGGTGATTTTTCTTCATTGTAAATTTATTTTAGAGTTTGTTGAAGAAATTTGATGAGCAAGTTTTGCTTTCACGGTATTTATTGGAATGCCTGATTCAATTTTTGTTGACTTTGTTTGGTTGTACTTGGCTATGGTTGGATTTTTGTATAGGTATTTTTCGACAACACTGAATAAATACTATAAATTATTTGTACTTTTTCTAAATAATTCAGTTTTTCAGTTTTTAAACTGAAAAAATTCCTTTACAACCGAAATGGAACCGAGGCTTTTCAGTTCGGTTTCGATCTATAATTTCGGGTTCAGTTTGATTCGGTTAACCGAACTGAACACCCCCAAAGACTTCTAGGGAGATATTTAAAACAATAATGAATAACATAAAAATTAAAATTGACAAATAAACATGCTTAACCAAAAGTTAAGTATTTTTAGAAAAACAAAATTAAAATATAAATATTTTATCATATATTTTGAAGAAAGTATATTCAAAAAAGTATTTAATTACTGGAGAATAATTTAGGAGGGAAAGTGTACTTTAGCTATGTTAATAACTTAATTTTTATTACCAAATCAATAAAATCTTTTCATGAAATTTTTTCAGTGTATTTTTTGTACTCATTCATTACTTAAGTTTGAGTTTGTAAAATATAATAAAATTCAAACTATTTAATTCACTAATTATATATTGCCTTGTTATAATTAATAGATTTTCTAATTAAGAAAATTTTAATTAAACTTAAGATGCAAAATTGTTAGAAAAAAAAATTCTTTGAACTATATATATAATATAAGGTCAATATTATCCAAAAACTTAATTAGGGGGTAAGTGTTTCATTTGTTAGTTTAAATGGTAAATATTATATCAAGAATAGTTCAAAGGAGCAAAGTATATTTTACCCTTTATTATATTACTTAATTGGAATAAACATTTCACAAAAAAAACACTAAGAAAATCATAAAAGTTCAATAAAATATACTATAAATTTAAACTATTTAGTAAAACAAACCAACAATTATCTAGCAATTGCACTAAAATATTCGCAGAATTCACTAAAATTCACAAAAGTTTCAACGAATACCTAGAATTCTCAACATTCTTAGAAAAATATCACAAAAATTCAAGTAGAAGAGGAGATGTTATGACTCCTAATACTCTCTGTTCTCTCACACACATACACTAATACACACACAGAAACCTAAGACCATGGGTCATCTTCAGCGGTGGACGACGCGCATGAAGGGGGGGAGGATGACAATCCATTGGCTACTAACTCGCAAGATATTGAAGGCGGAGATGAGGACACCACCGGGGGAATCCAATCCCAGAAACCGTTTGTGAATGGCTGTGCAAGGAATTCAACTTCAATGAATTCCTCACCTTTGCCAACCGCGTAATCAACGTTGGGGATGATTCTTCTATGTCAGCACTAGTGGATTTGAAATCTCGATGGACTGCTAAATTTTGTCACATGGTGAACATGATGCCGGTGCGTTTGACATTGACGGAGTTGTGGCCAATTTCCTCACGATTTCCTACTCCTTTTCGTCCTCTCCATGCACCGATGAGGCCAACCTTACGGATCCCACGACTACTGCCTCCAGCGCATATGGCCTCACATGAGGCAATTGTTCCGCCAGTCCTTGCGGCTGTTGGAATGGGTGATCAAAAGATAATTGGATTGGTTGTTTTTCATTCGACAATGTTTGTCAAACAATATTAAATTGAAGAAAAAGCGCTAATAATTTATCATGATGACAATGTGTTTCGTTGTGCTTACCACTGATATTCAATGGGATTTCAATATCACAACGAAATGACCTTGGACCAAAAGGTTAAACCTATAGAGTTGGGCTACACAGAGATTTGGCAGCTATGAAACCAACACCTAAAGGTCGGTTTAAAACGTTCCAAGTCGAGGACCTCGAGATTGGGCATCGAGGGTCCTATGGAGACTTGCACTAAGAATTGCAGTCGTGTTTCATCGGCAGGAGATGTAGGTCGTCTGTGCTGTTTTAGTAGGTTAGTTGACAAGGTAGTCAACTAACTGAAGTGACTCACGGGAATCGTCATATGGAAGCCTCTTAAGGCTTGGGCAGTATAACAGGGATTCTCGATTCCGATAGTACAAGAAATAGTCCTCTGACTTGAGGACTCATGACAGTTATGTGCATACGAAGACTTTATCGTGGATATGGTGAGGGTGGTTTTCTATGAGACATGGTCATCATAAGCCTTATCCAGTACAATCGGAGCATGTAGCGAGGACAGTGGATTTCAAAAAAGGATCTGTCCCCTGTTAGTATATGACTGAGAGTTCTTTTATACACTTTGAGATGGTTTAGACTCTAAAATTCTTTGGCCAAAGTGATTGATCGATCAGGGATAAGTTTCTCGAGTGTTAAGCATAGTTGCCTAGTCAAGGATGGGAACTGACATCCAATTCCATGCCCTAGACTAAGGCTAAGAGACGGTTGATAGTAGGACCATACGTATGGATCCGGAGTCTAAATGTTCACGCTTATATTCACCTAGTCTCTAGTGCCATGGACTGTTGGTAGACGGCTACCCATGGTAACGGGCCATTTTTGGATATGGGATAATCATAAATAATTAATTAAATTAGATTTAATTAATTATGTTGGTCTCTCACGCCCAAGTCTAGCTGATGGTGAACCTAAAGAGTCAGACCCTACCACTATAATGTGACGGAATTAATTGTAGAAGAGTTAGATTAATTTAATTGGAATAAATTAATCATTTAAGAGAATAAATGATTGGATCATTTATTTAGACCAGTCTATTGGATAGATGACTTGAAATTTAAATAATTAGGTTAATTAGAGTTTGAAGTTAGCTATTAAAATTAATTAGATTAATTTTTATTGAGCTTGGTCCAACTTATAAATTGGATTTATAAATTGAAAAAGAGAGAACATGGGCTTGGATCTTTTAATTAGATTAAACGATAAGGAGTTTGATGTTGGGGTTATGATTAAATTAGATTTAATTTAAGTCAATGAGCTGTGGACTTGATTTTATCAAGTCCGCTCCATTAAATACAAGCCAAGGCCTTGATTGGACCTTGGCTAAGTTAAAGAGGAAAAGTTTGGAGGGTGTTGGCTGATTTGGAGCCTCAAATTTCGTGCATGATGGGTGGCTAGGGTTTGGAGGCTTGTTTTGGAGTCTAACTAGTTTAGGACGCCTTGTATGTGTATGACTAGGTCATATATATACCTTCATTAAACCCTAGCCACACAAACAGCACATACTAACCTCTCCAAACCCTCAAAATTTTGTTCCTCACTCTCCCATATGTTCTCCATATTCAAGTTTTTTTTTTTGGTCTTAGAGATCAGAGAAAAATGAAACAGAGATCAAAACACGTTAATTCATAGCGATTGTTTTGATCTTCATCTTTTCTATGGAGATTTTGCTAGCACAAAATCTCCACATCCTTTAGTGGTGTGTGTCATTCTTGGGAGGGTCTCAAGATCGAGATCTCACTGTGGATGGATCCAGAAACAAAAATGGAGAGGAGACAACGCTTGTGGCCGTACGAGAGAACGACGAAGGTAAACTCTGTTATGGGTTTTTGATCCTTGTCATTTCTCGTGTATTCTTGACCTTTGAATTTATTTTAATACACCAAACGCGTAGGAAAGATCAAGGGTATACCCTTGATCGTGATTAGTTTCTGTTATATATCGCATTATTTATCGTTTTTCAATTTTTCGTGCTTCCTTCAGCGGCGACCACCATTGATATTCCAGCCACAGAACTTAGGGTTTTGGAAAACCCCAATCCAATGTTCTCGGATGTTGAGTGCTCTCTAGTTGTCGCTATGCCTTTGCACTCCGGCAACAGTTGAGGCGAGCGCGGAGCTATCCCAACCGTCGCAGTCGTCGATCAGCACGCAATGAACTCCGAGGCAACGTTCCTTCCATCGTATACCTAGGCCCCAGTTTCTAAGTAGAGTCGAGAAAGCTGAAGTGGACTAGAATTTTCATCAGTAACGTTCTATTACATGCTACAACATCTATGCATTCGAATGATTATTATGCTGATAGTTCTCATAATTCCTCGCGGAAAACCCTTCATTTTGTTCCCCCATCGATCCAAAATGGAGAAGTCATTGTTTTTAATTTATAAATTTTAAAAATCCTAACCAAATTTTCTTTCTTTTCTGGAGACATATAAGCTGACAAAGGAGTGTACCTTAGAGCCATCTCTGGCCGAATGCTGAGATTCACCAGTGATGATCAGAACGTGGAACCATTAGATTAGGATTTTATTTTATTTTTGTATCACTATTTTAAGTTAAATTTGTAACTTTTAGTTTTGTTTTAATTGATTACTAGTAATTTTAATTTTAAAAAATAATTTTATTATTTTTATATTTAACTAAAAATAATTATTTATTATGGAATCTTAATGATAGAAATAAAAATAATTTTGAAAAAATTAAAAACTCTTAGATGGTAGATGCTAAAAATATTACGATAAATTTCGGCACAATTTGCTAGAAACAAAACCCTTGGAGCATCTATATACCCAAAAAAAAAAAAAAAATTGATTGGAAAACATTCCATCCCAAATCCACCAAAATTTGATAATTTTATTATTCTTTCATCGGATGCATATTGCGATGGTTTTTTTGTTTTCTATTGAGAAACCATTGGAAATTATTTACGATGTCTAATTTTCAGAATAAAGCTTTTATGCTGGCAAAATCATTGAAACTCGTGTCAAGCCCTCTAAAATTCCATCGCTACAAAACCTTTTTTTTTTTTGCTTGTACTTATTGCTTTCAACATTTAAATTGGATGTAGAAAGCAAAAAGATTGAAAATTAATAAAGTTCAAACATTAAATTTTGTAAAAGAGTTTTAAAACTAATGAATGAATATTGTTAGAAATAACTAATCAATTCCATATTGAATATCAATACATATATTAATTCGTAATCTAAAAAGATAAAAATAACTTTGTCCAATAAAATAAAAGTTAATAAGTGAGTCTTTTTAAATGAAAATTTCATTGGAGGGATTTTTTAAATTACAAATCAGTCCTTTAAAATGCGACACCTTCTAACTAGCATAGGGAACTAAAAATGTATTAGTCCACTTTTTTCTTGTGTGGTTCAATAAAAAATTGTAGCAGAGGAATCTTTGTTATTTTTTAGCTTTTTTAAGTATCTATTATATAACTTTAATATAATTGAAAATTAGTTAGGAACTGTCCCCTGTCAGTACATGACAGAGAGTTCTCCCATGTACCTTGAGATGGTTTAGACTCTAAAAGTCTTTGGCCAAAGCGATTGATCAATCATGGATAGGTTTCCTAGATCGAATAGTGGAGTAAACGCATCTCAAATATTAAGCATAGTTATCGAGTTAAGGATGGAAACTGACACCCAATTCCATTCCCTAGACTAAGGCTAGGAGACGGTTGACAGTAAGACCGTATCGTATGGATTCAGAACCTAAATATTCATGCCAACATTCACGTAGTCTCTAATGCCACAGACCTTTGCTAGACGGCCACCCATGGTAAGGGGCGATTTCTGATTATCGAATAATAAAAACTAATTAGTTAAATTAGATTTAATTAATTATGTTGGTCACACACATCCAAGTCTAGCTGAAGGTGAACCTAAAGGGTCACACACAAATTATTGTGGAAGTGATGAAATTAATTTGGAATTAATTTTGAAATAAATGAATTAATTTAATTGGATTAAATTAATTCATGGAGAAGAGAAAATAAATGTTTTCATTATTTATTTGGGATAATCTATTGGATGGACAACCCAATAATTTAATTTATTGGATTAATTAAATTTTACGCTTAGCAATTTAAATTAATTGAATTAATTTAAAATAGCTTGAGCAAATTAATTTATGGATTGATTCATTAATTAATTAGTGGATGGGTTTTTAATTAATGCATTGAATTCATTAATTAATGGAGATGAGCTTAAATTAATTAGTTGGACTAATTAATTATTTGGGCTTGATTAATAAATTGAATTAATTAATTGTGTGTATTTGGGCCTGTGCATATTTAATTGGGTTAAATAATAAAACCGATGGATTATTATTGGCTCGATATAACTTTAATATAATTGAAAATTAGTTTCGAACTTAAATTAGTGGACTCCAGTTCATGAATGAAATCCAATGCTCAAAGTGTAATAATCCCTAAAATTATGAATTAGGTAAATGACATTAATTTATCCCTATCTTTATGTACCAAACCATTAATTACATTTTTCAAATTCAGACACACCTATCCATATATTTCTTCCAAAATATCCAGCTTTCGAAACCATATTTCAGTAATTCCTTAGTTAATAATATTTTCGAATTTCAACAAAAACCTAAAATGATTGGACTGAAAAGAAATGTATACATAATTAATTTTTCATTTTTGAGTATCAATTTTAACTTCTTCAGTACTTTAAGTTTTCGAATTTTACTAAAAACCTGGAGTTGTACATAAAAGAATTTTTCAAAGATAAATGGTTGATTACAATACAAAAATATGTACAGATTGACGAACTTTCTTAATTAATTTTCATAAATATTATCTCCTTTTCTCTGATTTTTCGAGAGGAATCTAATATAGAAAATCATTTATTATTTTGTATTCATAGATAGCTTGAAATATATATATATATATATATATATATATATATATATTTCTTTCCAAAAATGCTTCTTTTCTAATTATTAAAATAATATTATGTAAAGAAAAACCATAAAAAGAAGAAATTAAGAGGAAAATATTATGAAAAAAAGACAGAACGGAAGTCAAATTGATTGGTACGACTACGCTACTATTGCCAGATTTCAATGTCAGAAAATGGATCCATTTGATTGGGGTAATTTCACTTTTCGTACCCTAACTATACCCTAATTTCAGTTTTAGTACCCAATATTTCCAAGTCATCAAAATTGATACCCAAAGTTAACGATTTTCATCCAAATGAATACCTTCCGTTAGATTGACCGTTAAATTTAACGGTCAAGCCATTTTTGGAGGAAAAATAGGCGGTAGTTTGTCTAATTCAGCGCATTTTTTGCTACTATTTCATTCACCACAGAAATTAGAGTTGAAAGAGTCAAATTGAGGAAAATTTTGCAAGAAGGATGAATAGAAACAGAAACTGAAAATAAATTGATGAACGATGAACAATTACACTTGTCAACAACAACAACACTTCAACACTTCAACGCTGAAGAGATGCCTATTGGGACATCTCAACCCCCCAGCACTCAAGAGAGCAACTATAATGAAGTGTTGAAATGTTGTTGTTGACAAGTGTAATTGTTCATTGTTCATCAATTTATTTTTAGTTTCTGTTTCTATTCATCCTGCTTTGCAAAATTTTCCAAAATTTGACTCTTTCAACTCTAATTTGTGTTGTGAATGAAATAGTAGCAAAAAATGCCCTTAATTAGACAAACTACAACCTATTTTTTCCTCAAAAAATGGCTTGACCGTTAAATTTAACGGTCAATTTAACGGGAGGTATTCATTTGGATGAAAATCGTTAACTTTGGGTATCAATTTTGATGACTTGGAAACATTGGGTACTAAAACTGAAATTAGGGTATAGTTAGGGTACAAAAGGTGAAATTATCCCCATTTGATTCTATTTGAAATAGAATAAAATCGGGATAGATACTAGCATAAGTAATAAGTAAGCAGGTAATAGGACCAACTACAAATGCGGGGAACAAAATAATTCTATGGGGCATTATTTGTTTTCCTAGTCTTCGACATAAGAAAAGGGTCTAGAAAATTCCTTTTGATCTCGTTCGTAAAAAAATCTTAGTCTTGGTTTTGGTTTTCCAGATGTATCAGAACTTTTTTTCGATTTATTCGAGCTTTGTTGTTTGAAACAGTCACACATACACACCTAATATTTACTCACACTCTCTCACTCAACCACTCCTACTTCACGTTAGGTCATGCCTTTTCTCCCTTAGCACATCCACTACAGAACACTGTTCAAGTCCATAAAGTACTGTGCGCAGAGAACCCTAGGACGGTTACATCTTATTCGTTCAGTGGCCGAGAAATGGCGGAAACTCCATAAATGTAAGATGAATTCTATGCACGCAACTCCATTTTTTCCTCTTCTCAAGCTTTTAATTCTTTCTTTTCCCTTCTTTGATTCTTATTTCTGAATCGATTTATAAATTCATAGTTGTCGTATGATTTGCTACCATAATTCTTCAAGAACATGCACCAAAGATTTTGGCTGGATTATACATCCAACCCGAATTCAAATTCATGTTGTGAAGATTCCGTTGATGTACTTTCGCTGGATACCATCTCTTGTTCACCGCAAGCAATTTCAATGGAGTCTCAAGTATGTACTTAATTATTTTTTTTTGTCCCTTCAATTTATTTTTAATTAATTTCCTTTCCTAGCAAAGTTTTAAAAAAAACATATTTAAATTTTAAATATATTAAGAGATTTTTTTCCAAAATTAGGGTTCAATAAGAGATTCAACTTTAATTATTTGATAAATATTTTAAAATAAATTAATGTAGAATCCTTTCTTGAGGCTGTAGAAATCATGTTCAATAAAACTTGTCTTTTTTTTACCTTATTTTTATATATTTTTTTTTACCATGACCAAAAGCTGGAGTGACTAAACTCATATTTGAAAATACTAATTTTTATGCCACAAAATTTATCATAAATTAAGCGTAAACTGGGGGATGGAGAGAAACTGCAATAACAATGGTGAACAATGTCATTGAGGAATATATAGCTAAATGGTTAACTAATTATTTGACCCTTTCATTATAAGTCGAGTTTTGACGGTGTTTAATGATTAATTAATTAAATTTGTTGATTAATTTATAATTTATTTATTTAAAAAAATTATAAATCATTTAAGTTTGTTAAAAAAAATATCTCAATTTCATTAAAAAAAAAAAAGGCACAATCCGGCTGGGTTTGAGCCTAGGCCAAGTCTCAATGGGGCAAATTCATGGGCTTGACTTGCGTTTAAAAATGGATTCAGTTGAGGCTCAATTAATGGCACATGACCACCTCAAAACTGGCCATGAATAGCACTAGGAGGTCTGAACATGGCTTTTGGGCTAGTCCATGCCAGTCTTGGACCGGCTTGACCCATTATCCACCATGAGTCGTTGAGTTTTGAGGTGAAAAGATCTGAGTGCGAGCATCATTTTGAAGGGGATTAAACAGATCAATTGAAAATAAAACAAAAGGTATAGGGTATTTCTTGAAACAAAAAAGATCATTGAAGAGTGCGACGAAGAGACGTGAGTAGCAAATAGAGCACGTTGGAGCAAATGAAGGAATTCACCGACATAATTAATTAACCATCAAACACCGTCAAAACTCTACGTAAAATGAAAGGGTCAAATAATTAATTAACCATTCAACTTTAAATTCCTCAACGACATTCGTCACCACTATTGTTACACTTTCTCTTTTCCACCGTTTTGTGCTTAATTTAAGGTAAAATTAGTGGGATAGAAGTTAGTATTTTCAAATATGAGTTTAGTCACCCCAGCTTCCGTCATGGTAAAAAAAATAGTTAAAAAAAAGACAAGATTTATTGAGCATGATTTCTACAGCCTCAAGAATGAGTTCCATATGAATTTATTTTAAAACATTTATCAAATAATTAAAATTGAATCTCTTGTTGATCCATAATTATGGGAAAAGAATCTCTTAATATATTCAAAATTTAAATATTTATTTTTTAAAACTTTGACAGCATAGGAAATTAATTAAAAAAATTAGAGAGACAAAAAGAAAAATAATTAAATAATACCTGAAGCTCCATTAAACTTGTCGGCGGAGCACAAGAAATGGGATTTGGCGATAATACATCACCGGAATTTTCACAAGATGAGTTTCAGTTCGGGTCAGATGGAATTCGGCCAAAATCTTTAGTGTATGTTCATGGAGAATTTCTGTTGACAAATCATACGATGATGACTAGTTAAAAACAAATTAAAAAATAAGAATTAAAGAAGGGAAAAGAAAGAATTAAATGCTTGAGAAAAGGAAGAATGTAGTTGCATGCATGGAATTCATCTTATATTTTTGCAGTTTTCCGCCATTTCTCGACCACTGAAGGAATCAAATGTAACATTCCTAGGCTCTCTACATGCAGTACTTTATGGACATGAACAGTGTTTTTCAGTGAGTGTGTTTTCAGGGAGAAAAAGCGTGAGCAAACGTGAAGTATGAGTGCTTGAGTAGAAAAAAAGTGCAAATAATTCTCTCTACGCGGTTCTTCAAAACTCAAGAATATTTAAAGGCGTTCAAGGCAAAGATCGAGTCTTTCGTCAAAGACACCATAAAATTAGAACTCACAAATTTTGGCACGCTTAGTGGGACCATCTTTACCTCTCATCTCTTCTCATCGCAAATCAATTTGAAGCCCAATGGAGAGAAGATCAATCTTTCAAACTCCCCAAATTTTAAATATCTAATGTCGAGTTTGCAAGCTTCTTTTCGATAAAATAATTATGTGGGGGCAAGTAGAGATATCGTTATTGCATTACCTCTCAAATTTTTACTTAAGTTGGGGGCAAAGCAAGAAGCTCAAGTTGCGGAGAAAGAGTTGCTCGATGATAATATCATTCATTCATCGTCAATAAGTTCAATTGCAACTGTTATTGCAAACTACTTCCATAGAAGAAATTTATTGAAATATGTTCAAACACGCAACAACCAGTTTAACAAACTCCACGACAAGTTTCAAAGTACCCCAACATTGAATGAATTTGAAGAGAGTGTTTCAAACAACAATGCTCGTCAGGGGGTTGCAGAAGCCTCGATGTTTTGCTCTATCCTTTTCATAATATTTTCTCTTAATTTCTTCTTTTTTGTTTGGCTTTACTTAATATTATTGTAATAATTAGACAAGAAGCAACTTTAGAAAGAAACATAGATATATTCAAGTTGTTTATAAATACAATACATTAAATTATTTTCTACATCAGATTCCTCTAGAAAAGGAAAAAAACAAAGAATAATATTTATGAAAATTAAAAGAAAGTTGATCATTTTGTATATATGTTGTATTGTAATCAACAATATTTATTTGCAAAATTCGTTGTATACGACTCTAGTTTTTGAGTAAAATTGGAAAACTTAAAGTAGTGATGAAGTTAAAACTGATACTCAAAAATAAAAAAATAATCATGTGTACCTTTCTTGACAGTTCAATCATTTTGGGTTTATGTTGAAATTCGAGAATATTATTAACTAAGGATTTATTGAGATTCAGTTTCAAAGGCTAGATATTTGAAAGAAATATATGTGATAGGTGTGTTTGAATTTGAAAAATATAATTATGATTTGGTATATGAAGATGGGTATGAATTAATGTCACTCCGAAATCACAAATTTAGTGATTATTACACTTTGAGCATTGGATTTCATTCATGAATTGGGGGTTGTAATTTAAGTTTGAAGTTAAATTAAAATTATATTAAAATTATACGGGCAAACTTATGTGTGTAAGAAATGTTTACACCAATGTATGTTCTTTGCCACCACAGAAAATATCACTTTCAAATATTTTGAGAAGAAATATCAATTGACACTTTTGAATCCGTTAATCCCAATATATACACATATATATAGAATGAATACTTAAAAAAACTAAAAGAATAATAAAGATTCAATTGCTATAGTACTTTTATTGGAACACAACAAAAAGAATTGGACTAATACATTTGTTGTAAAATTTTTTTACAAAATTTAATTTTTCATCTATATTAGTTTTCAATATTTTTGTTTGCTCCATCCAATTTAAACATTGAAAAAGACCTCTGCAAAAAAAAAAAAAAAAAAAAAGATTTTATAGCGATTGAATTTTAGACAACCTGACACAAGTTTCAATTGTTTTGCCAACCGACGAATGCATCCCACGAACGAATAACAAAATTATCGAATTCTAGTGAATTTGGGATGGAATATTTTCAAACCAAATTTGTTTAGTTTTTTTTTTTTTTGGGAATACAAATGTTCCAAAGGTTTTGTTTCCAACAAACCGTGCCGAAATTCATTGTAATATTTTTGACATCTACCGTAGAAGAGTTTTTTAATTTTTTCATTTCTATGATTAAGATTCCATGATAAATATTATGTTTAGTTAAATATAAAAATTATAAAAATTAATTTTTAAAATAAAATTACTAGTAATATATTTAAAAAAATGAAAGTTACAAATTTAACTTCAAATATAAATACAAAACTACTAAAAAAAAAAAATCCTAATATAATGGTTCGACGTCTTGATTATCGCCTAGAGGGTGAGTCTCAGCATCCGGCCAGAGGCGGATGTAAGGTACCCCCTCTACCAGCTTATGCAATGTCTCCAGAAACAAAACAGAAGAAAGAGAAAATGGTTAGGATTTTTTAAAACTTATAAATTATAAAAGAAAAAATTACTATCTGCAACCTCCTCCACCAATGGGAGGCTTCAAAAGTTGTCCTCCTTCTTGTAACAGTTGAATAACACCTCCATCTACTCCAACGGCTAGTTGAGCTGAGACTTCTATGGGTGTTCACAATTCGGTTCACCGATCGAGACATAACCGAACGAATTTTGATTTATTAAAACAAATCAGTTTTTCGGTCCGTTTTTTTCTTGTTCGGTGATCGAATCGAAAAATCAAACTTTTTTATATGTATTTTTAATTTTATATAATATATTATATATTATTTCATATATTATACATTTTATATTTAAATCATATAAATAAATAGTAATTATACATAACTAATATATTTATTTAATGTATATAACTAAATTAAGTCAAAATTGAGACATGAGTACTTGACTTATTAACTTGAGTCATTGATGTTGAAATGGGTGATCAAAAGCCAATTGAATTGATTGTTTTTCATTCAACAATCTTTATTAAATAATATTAGATTGATGAATACGGTAGGAATTCATCAAGATGGCAACGTGTCCCATTGTGCTTACCACTCATATTGAACGTTTTCAATGTCACAACAAAATGCCCAAGAACCAAAAAGTTAAACTTGTGGAGTTGTGTTGTGCATAGGTTTAGAAGCTAAGAAACCAACTCCTAAGGGTAATTCTGAAACGTTCCAAGTCGAGGACCTCGAGACTGGGCATCGAGGGTCCTACAGAAACCTGCACTAAGGACTGAAACTGTGTTTCGTTGGCAGGAGACGCAGGTCGTCTGTGCAGTTTTACTGGGTTAGCCTGCAAGGTAGTCAACTAACTGAAGTGACTAGCAGGAAATCGTCATATGGAAGCCTCTTAAGGCTTGGTAGGTATGATTGGATTCTCGATTCTGATAGTACGAGATTAGTCCTTGCACTTTAGGAATCATGGCAGTCATGTGCATATGAAGACTGTATCTTGGATATGGTGAGCGGTGCCTGTATCGTGAGACATGGTAAGTCTTATCCAGTGCAATCGGAGTATGTAGTAAGGATGGTGGATAACAAGAAAGGAATCGTCCCATGTCAGTATATGACAACGAGTTATCCCATGTACCTTGAGATGGTTTAGACTCTAAAAATCTTTAGCCAAAGCGATTGATCGAACAGGGATAGATTTCCTAGAACGGATTAGTGGAGTAAATGCATCTCAAGTATTAAACATAATTGTCGAGTTAAGGATGGAAACTGACACCTAATTCCATTCCCTAGACTAAGGCCAGGAGACAGTTGACAGTAGGACCGTACTCGTATGGATTCAAAGCCTAAATATTCATGCCAACATTCACCTAGTCTTTGATGCCACAAACCATTGCTAGACGGCCACCCATGGTAAGGGGCGATTTCTGGTTAATGAATAATAAAAAATAATTAATTAAATTGGATTTAATTAATTATGTTGGTCACAAACGCCCAAGTCTAGCTGAAGGTGAACCTAAAGGGTCACACACAAATTATTGTGGAAATGGAATAAATTAATTTAATTTGATTAAATTAATTCATGGAGAAGAGAAAATAAACATTTTCATTATTTATTTGGGATAATCTATTGGATGGGTAGCCTAATAATTTAATTGATTGGATTAATTAAATTTTAGGTTTAGCAATTTAAATTAATTGAATTAATTTAAAATAGCTTGAGCTAATTAATTTATTGATTGGATTCATTAATTAATTTATGGACGTGTTTGTTCAATTAATGGATTGAATTCATTAATTAATGGAGATGAGCTTAAATTAATTAATTGGACTAATTAATTATTTGGGCTTGATTAATAAATTGGATTTATTAATTGTGTATATTTGGGCCTGTGCATATTTAATTGGATTAAATAATAAAACCAATGGATTATTATTGGCTTGATTTAATTTGTTGGACAAATTAAAATAAGGCCGGTCCTAATGCTAGGTGTATAGAAGTATAAAAGACTAGGTCTTTTATACACACGATAACACTATGTCATCATAGGGCTATTTCTCTCGCCATGAGCAGCAAAAGCCACAAAATTTAATCCCTTTTTCCATAATTTTGGGTTAGATCCATCTTCCACGGTGTGGTGTGAACTTGATTTAAAGGTGTTCTACGCTTGAACCGTCTAAGTGAATGGATCCGAAAACGGAGAGGAGTCAACGCTTGTTGCTGTACGAGAAAACAACAATGGTAAATCTTTATTTACGTTTTTTGCATCTTGACCTTTTCCCATGGTTACTTGGCCTATGTTTCATTTTAAAAAATCGAACGGCCGGAAAAGATCAGGGGTACACCCCTTGATCGGAATTTTTTTGTTTAATTATCGCATGATTTTATCATTTTTTTTTATTTTTCGGGCTTCCGCCGCGCTTCCCTAGCCGATCCGCTTCCTACAATTGACTTGAACATATTTGAGAACCCCGACTCCCTCCTCTAGCTCTCTCTTTGACTCTCGCGGACGGCAAAAATTGAGAAGAGGAAAAATTGCAAAAGTCTCTCCACCACTCGGACTCCATCAGCACACCTTCACTCCGACTCAGTTAACAAGTGATTTTTCTTCATTGTAAATTTATTTTACAATTTGTTCAAGAAATTTGCTGAGCAAGTTTTGCTTTCAAGGTGTTTGTTGAATTGCCCGATTCGATTTTCGTTGACTTTGTTTGGTTGTGCTTAGGCTATGGTTGGATTTTGGTAGATGTATTTTTTGACAACACTGAACAAATACTAAAAAATTATTTGTATTTTTTCTAAATAATTCAGTTTTTCAGTTTTTAAACTGAAAAAAATTTGTTTATAACCGAAATCGAAGCGAGGCTTTTCAGTTTGGTTTCGTTCTATGATTTCGGGTTTAGTTCGATTCGGTTAACCGAACTGAACACCCCCGGAGACTTCTAGGGAGATATTTAAAACAATAATGAATAACATAGAAATGAAAATTGACAAATAAACATGCCTAACCAAAAGTTAAGTAGTTTTAGAAAACCAAAATAAAATATAAATATTTTATCATATGTTTTGAAGAAAGTATATTCAAAAAATTATTTAATTACTCAAGAATAATTTAGGAGGGAAAGTGTACTTTATCTTTGTTAATAACTTAATTTTATTACCAAATCAATAAAAAATTTCATGAAAATTTTTCGTGTATTTGTTGTACTCATTCATTACTTAAGTTTGAGTTTGTGAAATATAATAAAATTCAAACTATTTAATTCACTAATTATATATTGCCTTGTTATAAGTAATAGATATTTTTTAATTAAGAAAATTTAATTAAACTTAAGATTCAAAATTGTTTGAACTATATATATAATATAAGGTCAATATTATCCAAAAATTTAATTAGAGGGGGTAAGTGTTTCATTTGCTAGTTTAAGTGTGCAAATATAATATCAAGAATAGTTCAAGGGGGCAAAGTGTATTTTACCCTTTATTATATTACTTAATAGGAATAAACATTTCACAAACAAACACTAAGAAAATCATAAAAGTTTAATAAAATATACTATGAATTTCAACTATTCAGTAAAATAAACCAGTAATTATCCCAAAATTTCACTAAAATATTCGCAAAATTCCTAAAAGTTCACAAAAGTTTCAAAGAATACCTAGAATTTCTCAAAATTCTTAGAAAATATCACAAAAATTCAAGTGGAAGAGTAGATATTTTGACTCCTAATACTCTTTGTTCTCTCACACACATACACCTAATATACACATAGAAACCTATGACCACGAGTCCATATTCTGCGGTGGACGATGCTCATGAAGCGGGGGAGGATGACTATCAATTGGCTACTATGGACCAAAAGGGTAAACCTATGGAGTTGGGCTGCACAAAGGTTTGACAGCTCTGAAACCAACACCTTAAGGTCGATTTGGAACGTTCGAAGTAGAAGACCTCGAGATTGGGCATCGAGGGTCCTATAGAGACTTGCACTAAGAACTGCAGTCGTGTTTCATCGGCAGGAGACGGAGGTCGTCTGTGCAGTTTTAGAAGGTTAGTTGGCAAGGTAGTCAACTAACTGAAGTGACTCACGGAAATCGTCATATGGTAGCCTCTTAATGCTTGGACAGTGTGACTAGGATTCTCGATTCCAATAGTACGAGAAATAATCCTCTTACTTGAGAAATTATGACAGTTTTATCTTGGATATGGGGAGCGGTGGTTCAGTCATGAGGCATGTGAAGGAAGTGGATCGTCCTAGGAAGCGTGGCGGAAGCGCGGAAAATTGAAAAAACGGTAAATACAAGAATTAAATCCCGATCAAGGGGTATACCCTTGATCTTTTCCTGGGAGTTTGGTGTAATAATCACAGATCTAATCATGCAATTAGGCTAATGAATTTGATAGAGAAAACGAAAGCATAAACTAAACAGGGTTACCTTTCGTTTCTCTCCTCCAATCGGCAATTCAATAGATCTCCACTCGGGCGTTCGTCCACATAAGACTCTAAAGTAGGAGGCCTCTAATATTGTCCACACCACACTAAAAGTTAGATTTATCCTTGTGCTAGCAAGGATTACATCCGTGGGTAGAGGAATCAAAATTACACTATGAATTAGTGTATTTCGATCTCCTTTTTCCTTCACTTGGTTCTAAACCGAGAAGAACTTCAAGAGAGGGGTAGAAGAATATTTTGCTGATTACTGGGGAGAGTGTGCACGAAATTTTTTTGTGTTTCACAACAAAAAATCGGCTAGGGTTTGTAAGTTGAAGAGTTGGAATGAAAAGGTTGAGATATGGAAGGAGACCTAGTCTTCCAACTTCCACAACTTTCTCAACCTCTTCCCAAAACTCCTCTCCCATTTTCCAAACACCTTATGCACGAATTTGGCTGATTATTTTCAGCCAAATTTCAGCTATTTTTGACCTACCAAATGTCAACATGGGCTAGGGCTTGATGCATTTTGGACCGGATTCAATTTGCTTGTCCAACGAGTCAAATTGAGCCCATATACCATTCCTGTTGGACTTAATATTTAATCCAATTAAATAAAATGCCAACAAAGAAAGTCCAAGTAAATATTTAATCCAATCCAATATTTACAAGTCCAAAAGACACTTAATTATTTAAATGAATCCAATCCACTTAATTAAGTAAGCCCAACCAAGCATAAATAGTCTAACTAATTATTTCTAGCCCATTGGTAATTAATAAATCCAATTCACTAATTAGATAGGGCCATCTACTAATTACTTAATGGATCCAACCCACTAATTAATTACCCAAGCCTCTTTTAAATTAATCCAATCAATTTAAAAAGGGTAAGTCCAAAATTCAATTAATCCAATGAATTAAATTTCGAATTATCCATCTAATGGATTATTCCTCATAAATGATCCAATCGTTTATACTTTCCAAGAATTAATGTAATCTAATTAAATTAATTCTCATCTTCCGGAATTAATTCTAAATTAATTCCCTCACCTTTCGTGATCTGTGTGTGACTCTTTAAGTTCACCCTTATCTAGACTTGGGCGTGCTATCACACAATTAATTAAATTCAATTTAATTAACTATTTTCGATTATACCATAACCAGAAATAGCCTGTTACCATGGGTGGTCGTCTAGCAACAGTCCATGGCAGTAGAGACTGGGGCATGGAATTGAGCGTCGGTTCATGCTCCTATTTCATACGGATACGGTCCTACTGTCAACCGTCTCCCGGCCTTAGTCTAGGGCATGGAATTGGGCGTTAGTTCCCATCCTTAACTAGGCATCTATGCTGTATACTCGAGATGTGTTTACTCTATTGATCATCGTAGGAAATCCCTTCCCACTCGATCAATTACAATGGCCATGGACTTGAAGAGTCTAAACCATCTCAGAGCGCGTAGGAGATCTCGTTGTCACAATACTGACAGGGGACAAATTCTTTCTTGGAATCCACAGTCCTTACTACATACTCCTTACTAGAAATGCCAATCATACCGACCAAGCCTCAAGAGGCTTCCATATGACGATTCCCGCGAGTCAGTTCAGTCAGTCGACTACCTGACCAACTAACCCACGAAAACTGCACAGATGACCCATGTCTTATACCGACGAAACACGGCTGCAGTACTTAGTGCAAGTCTCTATAGGACTCTCGATGCCCTATTTCGAGGTCCTCGACTTGGAACGTTTCAAACCGACCTTCAAGAGTGGGTTTAATCATTCGGTCTGTGGGCATTTCATTGTGATATTGAAATTCTATTCCATGTGAGTGGTAAGCACAACAAAAACAGACTGCCAACATGATGAATTCTTACCGTATTCATCAGTCTAATATTATTTGATAAAGATTGGCGAATGGCAAACAACCAATCCAATTGGCTTTTGGTTAACCATTCCAACAATCTCTCACTTGATTATTGAGCTAATTTCCCATGTCCCTCAGAACCTTCTGAGTATGAGCAATCTACGATACCGACACGGTTTCGTGGGTCTACTTTATTTTTTTTTAGATCTACACGGTCTAATCGTGTATTTCCTTCACCATCGCTGCCTGCAGATGGTTGTTGTCTAAGAATTTCTGTGGATCTTATGATGAGATCTCGGGCCCAAAAGGCACTTGCCTTAGCCTTGTCGTTCGCCTCTAAGGCTACAACTGGCTTGGCCATGCTAGGCACGGCATCCATCCAATGGATACGGTTTTTCGATCCAAACCACTTTCCAAGACAGACTTGTCAAAGTCGTCCCACATTTAACTTTTAAGATGGGGCGTCTACTTGAAATCCTTTCAAGTTACCATGCATACCATCAAGTCCGAACGTGACTATACTTTGAGGACTTATTTATTATTCACA
This sequence comes from Sesamum angolense, assembly GCA_034509725.1. Classification (NCBI taxonomy): domain Eukaryota; kingdom Viridiplantae; phylum Streptophyta; class Magnoliopsida; order Lamiales; family Pedaliaceae; genus Sesamum; species Sesamum angolense. Next base: position 1,594,252 of record JACGWL010000011.1, read on the forward strand.
TGAGTCTAGACGCTAGTATCACTTTAGCTTTCCAGAATCAACTCTCCACAAATGTGTGTCGTGAACTCTTCTTTAATCCTTATTCAGGTATTAAAAACCGCTCTTGACAACTGTCTAATGCCAATGTGTGTATTCCCAATATGTTGTTGTGTTCATGCCCAAATCATACACAACATCAGGTCCATTACACCAAACTAACACAGACGTAGGAGATGTCCTAGAAATCTAAGCTTTCTCATCAGTTAAGCACAACTGATTCTTGAACAGCTTTGAGCTTTCTCATCAGTGTTCTACGACTGAGTCTTGAACAGCTCGCCCCTAATGTAGGAATCCAATTCCTTTTATGGAGAATTTTCGTGAACAACTTTGTATTAGTGTTTTAGTTTTTTCCCAAACATCTTAACCTCATTCTAAATGAGTGAGATGTTTACACCAAACACATCAGAACTCACACCAACTCCTACTGACCTCGGGCTCATCAAATCATACCTAGTACGATTGAATATTCTAGTTTTGTGAAGTCTCAAACCTAGTTTGAACTTCCTAGTGAATCTTTGGGCTCCAAGCCACTGATTCAAATGATGTCCCACATCGTTCCTTCTTATATCCTTTTGGATTTAAAAATCCAGTTTCATGGACAAATAAGGACTGGAATATGGTCAGTTAGAGATGTCATTGATTACGAATGATGTTTTCAAGAAGTTGTATGAAAACCTACTCCCACTATTTCCTTCACATATATAGGACTATCCTATTGACTCAAGTACATTGTGGGACGAGAGTTTATCATACAATAAGGGCCAACTCATTTCAGTGAAACACCGATCAGATAAAGTCAAAGTTTGTTTGATTTCTTCCTTATCAGAGACCAGTCAACCGTGGTCCTTTCAGGAAAAAACTTCACCGAGAAAAACTCCCACTAAATACACACCCTCTCGATCCAATAGAAAGGTAATCAGTTTGGTTCATCATTCCGTGTCAAATTCTTTGATTCTCATCAAACAAAATTAAACTTGTGAACACTATACTGATCTTGTGTATTTTAGTGACTTACAGATATCGCGTTGGATCCAATCCAACACAAAACTGGTAAGCTCATTTTGTTCCATAAAAGAGCTTCTGCGGTCTTTCTCCGTCTTAGTGAAGGCTTTGAAAGCTAATGGATCCAAATTGCCTATTTCTAGTACTCTTTGAACCCATCAATCTTTCTCATCCTCAACTAGAAGAGATTGACCTACCATGACTGTAAGTTTGGAATCTTTGATTATCATTTTATTATTTATTTGAGTATTCGTAATCCAATTATGAGACATCACCCAGCAGACATGAATCCCATTCAATGTCAAATAAAAGATTTTATTGATCAAAATATGTAATCAAAATTGTCCAACAATAATTGAAAATCTTATTTCGATCATGCTAGATTACATAGGCATTATCCTAACATGATCACCACTGAGCCGAACTAAGTCCCTAGTCTTTATAGCAGTAGCCCTGCTATCGCTAAACCTAAGGCGACCTTCTTGTTTCAGCTTTTCTACTCCTCATCTTCACCTGCAAACCATTCGCAGATTTATGAGTTCATTGGTATCCAATACCAAGAGTAGGATGGTGATTATGTTAATACTCAAGTTAAAGATTTTACTTTCATCGGAGAGGAGCTTAGGACACTCCCTCTTCCAATGGCCCTTCTCTCGGTAATAAATGCAAACATCTTTCGGAATCTTTAACTGACGAACCCTCTTCCTCTTTCCTTTACCCCTGCCTAGCAGTGTAATAGGAACACTCAAAGTGCTAGCAGCGGTAGAAGACGTCTGATCTTTCTTCCTTCTCGCGTCCGGCATCCTTGCCCTTCGCTTTAGAGGTTGAAACCTCTCCCACTAGTATCGATTGCGTAGATTTTTCAATCGTTGCCTCGTACTGGACCAACATATTAATCAACTCATGAAGGTATTTTTTAAGCCCATTCATGTTATAGTTGATAATGAATTGATCGTAAGAGGGAGGTAGTGATTGCAGGATCACGTCAATGTACGTTTCGTCCTTTTCAAAATCAGCTTAGAGGTCTTTGAGCTTCTTCACAAGGGATAGCATCATCACTCCATGCTCTCGTATGGATGATCCCTCAATCATTCTCACGCCGAACAATACCTTCATCATGGCATATATAATATGCCGGTCCGGTACCGCATAAAGCTCTTTCATGCGGTGCATTATCGACCAAACGTCCTCATACCTTTCATACTGTTTCTGGATCTCGTTACTCATCGAGCTCAGTACGATACTGCGAACTTTCCAGTTGTCCTCATGCCACTGAGTAAACTTTTCGAACGTCAAACGTTCTCCAAGCAGGAACCCTTCCAACAAAGTTTGACGTAGAGACTTATCCAGAACATAAGTCTGGTTCTCGAAATCGAGGACTATCTCAGATTTCTCAGCCAATTCAAATAGTTTGTTCCATCAAATTTATTAGCCTCAAGTATAGTATTAAATGGATTCTGAGACATCTATAATAAACAGAAAATATTAGCAGATTATTATAATATTAGGTTCAAGTTAAGGTCTTGGACTTCAGTCATTAACCCTTCCACTATTTCTACGAAAGCCCATCACTCTCAAATGGGGTTTCGGGAAATCTTTTCCTAGTGGGCTTGAGGTGCAATCCTCCTTTTTTTTCTGCAATTCTGAAACAACAAGAAAAAATTAATTTTCAGAACTTCCAAATTTCAAAAATTCTCATGCCTAAAATTAAATGCAAAATTAAAACACATAAACCCTAAATCTAGATATGCAATTAAAAATAAAAAATCATGCTTCCAAAATTGATTTAAAACATGTAAGCATGCTCCAAACACATAATACATGTAATATTCATAGCCAATACATCAAACCGGGCTTTGATACCACTCGAAGGAAGTGGATCGGCCCGGGAAGCGCGGCGGAAGCGTTCAAAATCGAAAAAACGATAAATGCAAGAATTAAATCCCGATCAAGGAGTGTACCCTTGATCTCTTCCTGGGAGTTTGGTGTAATAATAAGAGATATAATCATGCAATTAGGCTAATGAATTTGATAGAAAAAATGAAAGCAGAAACCAAACAGGGTTACCTTTCGTTTTTCTCCTCCAATCGGCAATTCGGTAGATTTCCTCTCTGACATTTGTCCATGCAAGACTCCAACGTAAAAGGCCTCTAATGTTGTCTACACCACACTAAAAGGTTAGATTTTATCCTTGTGCTAGCAAGGATTAAATCCGTGGGAAGAGGAATCGAAATTACACTAAGAATTAGTGTATTTCGATCTCCTTTTTCCTTCACCTGGTTCTAAACCAAGAAGAACTTCAAGAGAGGGGGAGAAGAATATTTGCTGATTATTGGGGAGAGTGTGCTCAAATTTTTGTTTGTTTCACAACAAAAAATCGGCTAGAGTTTGTAAGCTGAAGAGTTGGAATGAAAAGGATGAGATATGGAAGGAGACCTAATCTTCCAACTTCCACAACTTTCTCAACCTCTTCCCAAAATTCCTCTCCCACTTTCCACACACCTTATGCACGAATTTGGATGATTATTTTCAGCCAAATTTCAGCTATTTTTGACCTACCAAATGTCAACATGGGCTAGGGCTTGATGCATTTTGGACCGGATTCAATTTGCTTGTCCAACGAGTCAAATTGAGCCCATATACCATTCCTGTTGGACTTAATATTTAATCAAATTAAATAAAATTCCCAACAAAGAAAGTCCAATTAAATATTTAATCCAATCCAATATTTACAAGTCCAAAAGACACTTAATTATTTAAATGAATCCAATCCACTTAATTAAGTAAGTCCAACCAAGCATAACTAGTCCAACTAATTATTTCTAGCACATTTCTAATTAATGAATCCAATTCAATAGTTAGATAGGGTCATATACTAATTAATTAATGAATCCAACCCACTATTTAATTACCCCAAGCCTCTTTTAAATTAATCCAATCAACTTAAAAATGGTAAGTCCAAAATTCAATTAATCCAATTAATTAAATTTTGAACTATCCATCTAATGGATTATTCCTCTTAAATGATCCAATCGTTTATACTCTCCAAGAATTAATTTAATCTAATTAAATAAATTCACCTCTTTCAGAATTAATTTCAAATTAATTCCCCTCACCTTTTGTGATCTGTGTGTGACTCTTTAGGTTCACTCTTATGTAGACTTGGGCATGCTATCAAACAATTAATTAAATTCGATTTAATTAACTATTTCCGATTATCCCATAACCAGAAATAAACCGTTACCATGGGTGGTCGTCTATCAACAGTCCATGGCAGTAGAGACTAGGGCATGGAATTGGTCGTCAGTTCAGGCTCCGATTTCATACAGATACAGTCTTACTGTCAACCATCCCCTGGCCTTAGTCTAGGGCATGGAATTAGGCGTCAGTTCCCATCCCTAACTAGGCAGCTATGCTGCATACTCGAGATGCGTTTACTCTACTGATCATCGTAGGAAATCCCTTCCCACTCGATCAATCGCTATAGCCATAGACTTGAAGAGTTTAAACAATCTCAGAGCGCATAGGAGGTCTCGCTGTCACAATACTGACAGGGGACAGATTCTTTCCTGGAATCCACCGTCCTCGGTAAATACTCCAATTGCACTGGATAAGGCTTATGATGACGATGCCCTATGGCACAACCACCTCTCGCCATATTCAAGATACAGTCTTCGCATACACGTGACTGTCATGATTCCTTAAGTCCGAGGACTAACCCCGTACTATCGAAACCGAAAATCCCAATCATACCGACCAAGCCTCAAGAGGCTTTCATATGACGATTCCCGCGAGTCAGTTCATTCAATCGACTACCTGGCCAACTAACCCACTAAAACTGCACAGACTATCCACGTCTTATGTCGACGAAACACGACTACAGTATTTACTGCAAGTCTTTATAGGACTCTCGATGCCCTATCTCGAGGTCCTCGACTTGGAACGTTTCAGACCGGCCTTCTAGAGTTGGTTTCATAGCCGCCAAGCCTGTGTGCAGCCTAACTCCGTAGGTTTAATCTTTCGGTTTATGGGCATTTCATTGTGACATTGAAATCCCATTCAATGTCAGTGGTAAGCATAACGAAAACAGACTGCCAACATGATGAATTCTTACTGTGTTCATCAGTTTAATATTATTTGATAAAGATTGGCGAATGACAAACAAGTAATCCAATTGGCTTTTGCTCACCCATTCCAACTGCATGGTCATGATAAGCCTTATCCATACACTCGGAGTATGTAGCAAGAACGGTTCATTCCAAGAGGGGATCTGTCCCCTGTCAGTATATGACAGAGAGTTCTCCTATGCACTTTGAGATGGTTAGACTCTAAAAGTCTTTGACCTAAGCGATTGATCGATCAGGGATAGGTTTCTTAAATCGGATCAGTACAGTAAACACATCTCGACTGTTAACCATAGTTGCACAATCAAGGATGGGAACCGACACCCAATTCCATGCCCTAGGCTAAGGCTAGGAGACGGTTGATAGTATGACCATATGTATGGATTCGGAGTCTAAATGTTCACGCCAGCATTCACCTAGTCTCTAGTTCCATATTTTGTTACAAGACGGCCACCCATGGTAAGGGGCCATTTCTGGATATGGATAATCGGAAATAATTAATTAAATTAGATTTAATTAATTGTGTTGGGCACACACGCCCAAGTCTAGCTGAGGTGAACCTAAAGAGTCAGACCTTACCACTATAATGTGATGGAATTAATTGTCGAAGAGTCGGATTAATTTAATTGGAATAATTTAATCTTTGGTGAGAATAAATTAGATGGATGACTTGAAATTTAATTAATTGGATTAGTTAGAATTTCAAGTTAGCTATTAAAATTAATTGGATTCATTTTATTGGGTTTGGTCCAACTTATAAATTGGATTATAAATTGAAAGAGACAACATGGGTTTGGATCTTTTAATGAGAAAAGATAAGGAGTTTGATGCTGGGGGTTATGATTAAATTAGACTTAATTTAAGTCCATGAGTCGTGGACTTAATTTTCTCAAATCCGATCCATTAAATACAAGCCCAAGGCCTTGGTTGGACCTTGGCTAAGTTAAAGAGAAAACATTTGGAGGGTGTTGGCTGATTTGGAGCCTCAAATTTCGTGCATGAGGGGTGGCTAGGGTTAGGAGGCTTGTTTTCGAGCCTAACTAGTTTAACACTCATTGTATGTGTATGACTAGGTCATATATATACCTTCATTAAACATTAGCCACACAAACAACACAAACTAGCTTCTCCAATCCCTCAAAATTTTGTTTCTCTCTGTCTCTCCCACATGTTCTCCATCTTCAAGTTTTTTTTTTTTTTTTGCTTTTAAAGACCAAAGAAAAACGAAAGAGAGATCAAAACACGTTAATTCATAGCGATTGTTTTGATCTTCATCTCTTCTATGGAGATTTTGCTAGCACGAAATCTCCATATCCTTTAGTGGCGGTGTGTCATTTTTGGGAAGGTCTCAAGATCGAGATCTCACCGTAGACGAATCCAGAAAGGAAAATGGAGAGGAGACAACACTTGAGAAAACGACGAAAGGTAAATGCTATTTATGGTTTTCGCTCCTTGTCTTTTCTCGTGTATTCTTAACCTTTGAATTTATTTTAATACACCGAATGCCCAGGAAAGATAAAGGGTACACCCCTTGATCGGGATTAATTTATATTATATATCGCATAATTTATCATTTTTTGATTTTTCGCACTTCCGGCGCGCTGCCCGGTCCGATCCGCTTCCTTTAGCGGTGCCCACCATTGATATGCCAGCCACGCAGCTTAGGCTTTTGGAAAACCCTAATCCAATGTTCTCGGATGTTGAGTGCTCTCCAGTTGCCGCTATGCGTAGCCTTTGCACTTCGCTGACGGTTGAGGCGAGCGTGGAGCTATCCTAACCGATGCAGTCGTCGATTGTCACACAAAGAACTTCCAGGCAGCGTCTCCTCCATCATATCCCCAAGCCTCGGTTTCTAAGTAGAATCGAGCAAGCTAAAATCGACTGAAATTTTCATCGGTAACGTTCCGTTACATACTACACATCTATGCATTCGACTGATTATTTTGCTGATAGTTTTCATAACTCCTCGCAGAAAATCCTTAATTTTGTTCCCCCATCGATCCAAAATGGAGAAGTCGTTGTTTTTAATTTATAAATTTAAAAAATCCTAACCAAATTTTCTTCTTTTTTGGAGACGTTGCATAAGCTGACAAAGGAGTGTACCTTAGAGCCTCCTCTGGCCGAATGTTGAGATTCACCAGCGATGATAAAACGTGGAACCATTAGATTAGCATTTCATTTTATTTTTGTATTTCTATTTTAAGTTAACTTTGTAACTTTTAGTTTTGTTTTTAATTGGTTACTAGTAATTTTATTTTTAAAAAATAATTTTATTATTTTTATATTTAACCAAAAATAATTATTTATTATGGAATCATAATCATAGAAATAAAAATAATTTTGAAAAAATAAAAAAATTCTTTGATGGTAGATGCCAAAAATATGACGATAAATTTCGGCACAGTTTGCTAGAAACAAACCCTTGGAACATCTACATATCAAAAAAAAAAAAAAAAAAATTGGTTGGATAATATTCCATCCCAAATTCACCAAAATTTGATAATTTTGTTATTCTTTCGTGGGATGCATATTGCCACGGTTTTTTTTTGGTTTTTCTTTTGAGAAACCATCGGAAATTATTTTCGATGCCTAATTTTCGGAATAAAGCTTTTCTGTTGGCAAAATCATAGAAACTCGTGTCAAGCACTCTAAAATTTTATCGCTACAAAACTTTTTTTTTTTGTTTGTACTGATTGCTTTCAACATTTAAATTGGATGTAGCAAACAAAAAGATTGAAATTAATAAACTTTAAAAATTAAATTTTGTAAAAGAGTTTTACAACAAATGAATGAATATTGGTAGAAATAACTAATCATTTCCATAGTTGAATATCAACGCATATATTAATTCATAATGTAAAAAGATCAAAAATAACTTTGTCCAATAAAATAAAAGTTAATAAGTGAGTCTTTTGAAATGAAAGGAGGGATTTTTTCGATTACAAATTCAATCCCTTAGACTAACTACCGTAGGGAGCTAAAAATGTATTAGTCCACTTTTTTCATGTGTGGTTCAATAAAAAAATTGTAGCAAAGGAATCTTTATTATTTTTTAGCTCTTTTAAGTATCGATTATATAACATTAATATAATTCCAAATTAGTTTCGAACTTAAATTGTGAATGAAATCCAATGCTCAAAGTGTAATAATCACTAAAATTATGAATTAGGTAAGTGATATTAATTTGTACCTATCTTTGTATATCAAACCATTAATTATATTTTTCAAATTCAGACACACCTATCCATATATTTCTTCCAAAATATCCAACCTTTGAAACCAAATCTCAGTAATTCCTCAGTTAATAATATTTTCAAATTTCAACAAAACCTAAAATGATTGGACTGACAAGAAAGGTATACATAATTAATTTTTCGTTTTTGAGTATCAATTTTAACTTCATAACTAATTTAAGTTTTCCAATTTCATTCAACAATCTTTATCAAATAATATTAGATTGATGAATACGGTAAGAATTCATCAAAATAACAATGTTTCGTTGTGCTTACCAATAATTGAATGGAGTTTCAATGTCACAATAAAATGCCCACGGACCGAATGGTTAAACCCGTGGAGTTGGGGTGCACATAGGGTTGGTAGTTATGAAATCAACTCCTGAGGGTCGGTCTGAAACGTTCCAAGTCGAGGACCTCGAGACAGGGCATCAAGGGTCCTATGGAGACTTGCACTAAGTACTGCAGCCGTGTTTTTTTGGCAGGAGACGTAGGTCTGACCGAAGTGACTCAGGGAAATCGTCATATGGAAGCATCTTAAGGCTTTGTCGGCATGACTGGGATTTTCAGTTCCGATAGTATGAGAAATAGTCCTCTGACTTGAGGAATCATGGCAGTTACGTGCATACGAAGACTATATCTTGGATATGGCAAGCAGTGGCTGTGTCGTAAGGCATTGTCATCATAAGCCTTATCCAGTGCACTCGGAGTATGTAGCGAGGACGGTAAATTCCAAGAGAGGATCTGTCCCCTGTCATTATATGACAGAGAGTTCTCCCATGCACCTTGAGATGGTCTAAACTCTAAAAGTCTTATACCAAAGCGATTGATTGATCAGGGATAGGTTTCCTAGATTGGATCAGTAAAGTAAACGCATCTCGAGTGTTAAGCATAGTTGCCTAATCTAGGATTGAAACCGACACCAAATTCCATGCCCTAGACTAAGGCTAAGATGGTTGACAGTAGGACTATACTTGTATGGACTCAGAGCCTAAATGTTTATGCCAACATTCACACAGTCTCTAATGCCATGGACTATTGCTAGACAACCACCCATGGTAAGGGGCCATTTCCGATTATAGGATAATCGAAAATAATTAATTAAATTAGATTTAATTAATTGTGTTGTTCACATATATCTAAGTCTAGCTAAGGGTGAACCTAAAAAGTCACACCTTACCACTATAATGGGATGGAATTAATTTGGAATTAATTCTAGAAGAGTCGAATTAATTCAATTTGATTAAATTGATTTTTGGAGATAATAAATGATTGGATCATTTATTTAGACCAATCCATTTGATGGATGACTTGAAATTTAATTAATTTGATTAATTAGAATTTCAAGTTAGCTGTTAAAATTAATTGGATTAATGTCATTGGGCTTGGTCCAATTTATAAATTGGATTTACAAATTGAAAGAGAGAGCATGGGCTTGGATCTTTTAATTGGATTAAAAGATAAGGAGTTTAATGTTGGGCTTATGATTAAATTAGAGTTAATATAAGTCCATGAGACGTGGGCTTGATCCTATCGAGTCCGGTTCATTAAATACAAGCCTAAGGCCTTGGTTAGACCTTGGCTAAGTTAAGAAAAATAATTTTGGAAGGTTCTTTAGCTCATTTTAAAGGTCAATTTCATGCATGAGGGTGGCTAGGGTTAGAATGGTTGTTTTGGAGTGTAACAAGGTTAGGACTCATTATATGCGTATGACTAGGTCATATATATACCTTTAGTAAACCCTAGCCACACACAACACATACTAGCCTCAACAATCTCCAAAAATTTTGTGCCTCTCTCTCTCTCTAACATTCTCCATCCTCAAGTTTAGTCTTTTGGTCTTAGAGATTAAAGAAAAATGAAAGAGAGATCAAAACACGTTAATTCATAGCGATTATTTTCATCTCCATATCTTCTGTGGAGATTTTGCTAGCACGAAATGTCCACATCCTTTAGTAATAGCATGTCATTCTTGGGAGCGTCAAGATCGAGATCCCATCGTGGACGAATCCGAAAACGAAAATGGAGAGGAGACAATGCTTGTAGCCGTACGAGAAAAACGACAATGATAAATTTCTATTTACGTTTTTGCATCTTGTTTTTTCTTGTATTAATTCTATGGCCTATGTTTTATTTTATACACTAAATGCCCGGAAAAGATCAAGGGTACACTCCTTGATCAGGATTTATTTATTGCTTTACATTCGCATATTTAATTGTTTTTCGATTTTTCACGCTTCTGCCGCGCTTCCCGAACCGATCCGCTTTCTTCAGAGATCACTTTCGGAAAAAACATGAATGCAGATGGGGGATCACAAAACGATCCATGGTGATTAGAATGGGTATAACGAACTTGGTGGTAAATAAGGTTCTAATTAATTATGGAAGTTCTGTGGATATCTTATTCATGGATGTGGTGAGAAAAATGGAGATAAGGGTAGCTAGCTTGGGACATTTGAGCACCCTGTTGATAGGATTTGGACGTAGCAAGGTAATACCTTTACGGATTATTGATTTACCAATTTTAACAGGAACGAAACCCAAAAGGAAAACGATGATGGTGAAGTTTCTTGGTGGTAGATACCCCTATTGCATATAATGTGATTCTCGTACGACCGGGTTTAAATGTGTTCAAGGCATTTTGTCGACTTTTCATTTGAAAATGAATTTTCCTACAGCGCATGGAATAGGAGAGGTAAAGTGTGATTAGAAAGAGGTGAGGAGGTGCTACAATTTGCCAATAAAAGAGAGTATTGAGGGGAAAAGCGACCTTTCGAAGCAAGCTAATTCAGGGCAGCAGAACTCAAAAGAAAATAAGAGGATGAGGATAGAATGAGTAGAGCCAACAGAAAAATACAAGGAGGTAGAGTTGGTCGTTGGGCAACCAGGTAAAACGATGAGGATCGGGTCGAACTCATAGATGAAAACTCTTACAATAGAATTCCTTAGAAAGAACACCGATATGTTCGCTTGGAGTCCTTCCGATTTCAAGAAAGCAGATCCTGAGGTGATCGTGCATATATAGATTGAATGTGGACACTCAAGCCAAGCCCGTAAAATAAAAGAAGAGGTCATTCGGGATGGAACGCAATAGAATATTGAAAAGGAGGTGAACAAGTTATTGAAGGCAGGATATGTAGCGGGAGTGCAATACACTCAATAGTTTTCTAATGTGGTGGTGGTACCAAAGGCAGTAGAAAAATGGCGAATGTGCATGGACTTCACAGATCTGAACAAGGCATGCCCTCTGGATCCATATCTGCTACCGCAGATTGAGTTGCTAGTAGATTCCACCACGGGATTCACACTGTTCAGCATGATGAATGCATACCAAGGATATCACCAGATCTTTATGGCTGAGGAGCATAGAGATAAGACCTCTTTTATTATTGAGAATGATATAAATTGTTATGACGTAATGCCATTTGGATTGAAGAATGCAAGTGCTACTTACCGTTTGATAATAGAATGCTCAAGGACCTCATTTTTACTCTTACGTCCAACTTGTCTCCATTTTTTGTACAATTATGTGATATATGTCCCTTTCCCCTGCTTCAACCTGCCATACATATGTATGTTAGTAGAATAGATGAATTTATTTTATAAATCATAATATCAAATTTTGAGATAAGGAAATGTAAATGTGCGAAATAGCAAAAATTCACGTGATTGCACACTAATATCTAATCTTGTTTCTTTTCTTAGTGCATGAGGGGCTACAGATAAATAAAGTGATTGCATAAGTTTTCTACAAAGTGTTATATGTAGATTAAAGAACAAATAAAAAATTATCAAAAAAATAATTAAATTTGAGAATAAAAAGTCGTAAGATGAGATACAGATGACTTCAGTACTTGAAATTAGTAAATTTAATAGCAAATGAATTTCTCATCTTCATATGCATTCGGATATATAAACCTAACTTGCATTGTGTGGTGTAAAGAAATCAACAACTCAAAATATAAGATATGGTTACTCAAAAAGTTTGATCATTATAAGTGCAAATTTTGTATTGTAACTTAAGTCTTGAGACAATATCAACATACGTTTCAAGCCACATTAACGGAAGCGGATCGGCCCGAAAAGCGCAGCGGAAGCGCGAAAAAATCGAAAATCGGTAAAACATTCGGTAATTAATGAAATTAATACCCGATCAAGGGGTGTACCCTTGATCTTTCCCGCGCGTTCGGTGTATTAACTGTAAAAACATAGGCCAATAAATCACGAGAAAAAACAAGGAGCGAGAACCATAAATAGAATTTTACCTTTGTCGTTTTTCTAGTAAGGCTACAAGCGTTGTCTCGTCTCTATTTTCCGTTTCTGGATCCGCCCACAACGAGACCTCGATCTTGAGATCCTCCCAAGAATGACACACCACCACTAAAGCATGTGGAGATTTAGTCATACACATACTAGGAGTTCTAAGCTAGTTAGACTCCAAAACAATCATCCTAACCCTAACCACCCCTTAAGCATGAATTTTGCCTTCTAAATCAGCTAAAGAACCTTCCAAAATTGTCTTCCTTGACTTAGCCAAAGTCCAACCAAGGCCTTGTGCTTGTATTTAATGAACCGGGCTTGATAGGATAAAGCCCACGTCTCATGGATTTATATTAAATGTAATTTAATCATAAGCCCAATATTAAACTCCTTATCTTTTAATCTAATTAAAAGATCCAAGCCCATGCTCTCTCTTTCAATTTACAAATCCAATTTATAAATTAGACCAAGCCCAATAAAATTAATCCAATTAATTTTACTAGCTAACTTAAAATTCTAATTAATCCAATTAATTAAATTTCAAATCATCCATCCGATGGATTGGTCTAAATAAATGATCCAATCATTTATTCTCTAAAAAGATTAATTTAATCCAATTAAATTAATCCGACTCTTCTAGAATTAATTCCAAATTAATTCCATGCCACCATAGTGGTAGGGTGTGATCTATAGTTTCACCCTCAGCTAGACTTGGGCATGTGTGACCAACATAATTAATTAAATCTAATTTAATTAATTATTTTTTATTATCCCATAATCGGAAATAGCCCTTAGCCATGGGTGGTCGTCTAACAACAGTCCATGGCACTAGAGATTAGGTGAATGTTGGCGTGAACATTTAAGCTCCAAATCCATACGAGTATGGTCCTACTGTCAACCGTCTTCTGGCCTTGGTCTAGGGCAAGGAATTGGGTATTGGTTCCAATCCTTTACTAGGCAACTATGCTTAACACTAGAGATGCGTTTACTTTACTGATCCGATCTAGGAAACATATTCCTGATCGATCAATCGCTTTGGCAAAAGACTTTTAGAGTCTAAACCATCTCAAGGTGCGTGGGAGAACTCTCTGTCATATAATGACAGGGGACAGATCCTCTCTTGAAATCCACCGTCCTCGCTACATACTCCGACTGCACTAGATAACGTTTATGATGACCACGCCTCACGACGCAGCCACCACGTTCCATATCCAAGATACAGTCTTCATATGCACGTAAATGCCATGATTCCTCAACTCAGAGGACTAATTCTCGTACTATCGGAATCGGGAATCCCAGTCATACCAACCAAGCCTTAAGAGGCTTCCATATGACGATTCTCGTGAATCACTTCAGTCAGTTGACTACCTGGCCAACCACTCTACTAAAACTGCATGGCGACCTACATCTCCTGCCGATGAAACACGGCTGTAGTACTTAGTGCAAGTCTCCATAAGATCCTTGATGCCCAATCTCAAGGTCCTCAACTTGGAATGTTCCAGACCAACCCTTAGGAGTTGGTTTCATAACTGCCAAACTTATGCGCAACCCAACTCTACGGGTTAACCTTTCGATCCGTGGGCATTTCGTTGACATTGAAACCCCGTCCAATATCAGAGGTAAGTTCAACGAAACATATTGCCATCTTGATGAATTCTTACCGTATTGATCAATTTAATATTATTTGATAAAGATTGTCGAATGGAACACAGCCAATCCAATTGGCTTTTGGTCACCCATTCTAATAACTTGAAGGAAGCGCATCAGCCCGCGAAGCGCGGCGGAAGCGTGAAAAATAATTAATCGGTAAAACATGCGATAATTAACGAAATTAATACCCGATCAAGGGGTGTACCCTTGATCTTTCCCGGGCATTTGGTGTATTATATATAAAACCATAGGCCAAGAAATCACGAGAAAAACCAGGAGCGAAAATCATAAATGGAGTTTTACCTTTGTTGTTTTTCTCGTAAGGCTACAAGCGTTGTCTCCTCTCCGTTTTTGTTTCCGGATCCGTCCACGATCAGACCTTGATCTTGAGATCCTCCCAAGAATGAACACACCAATGCTAAAGGATGTGGAGATTTCATGCTAGCAAAATCTCCACAGAAGAGATGGAGATCAAATAATCGCTATGAATTAACGTGTTTTGATCTCTCTTTTGTTTTTCCTTTGATCTCTAAGACCAAATGAAAAACTGATATGGAGAACATGGGAGAGAGAGAGAGGCACGAAATTTGTGAGGTTTTGAGAGGCTAGTATGTGTTGTGTGTGTGGCTAGGGTTTAATGAAGGTATATATATGACCTAGTCATACACATACTAGGAGTCCTAACATAACATGAAATCAGTAATGAATGAAACCTACATTCAATTTACAATTTTATTTTTCTATCGAACTTAGTAATACCATATGCCATGGTTAACCTAATTCACATAATATTTTTCTATTTATCATAATTAAATTATTCATAGTAGTATGTCATTATAAAATTATTTTTAGTTTCATCGGTAAACGAGTATCGAGTAATACATTAGAAATTTACAACACTCACTTATTGATATATATATATATATGGTAGTTCTTATTCACTTAATTAGAGTTACATTACTTTGTGTACTTTTTAGATGGACATATCTTACAATTTTTTGTTTAAATTCATTTTCATCTATTGCAGTGCAATAGATACACTACTTCTAGACCCATAAAAAACAAGAGGTAAGAACCTTAACTTCATAGTTAAGTTATTTACAATGAAATATTTTAAAAATTTATGTTTACTTCATTAAACTTCTAAGTACCCGTATGGGAGAATTATTTGTGATGCATTAAGTATAAGAAAAGATTTTTCAACATTTTCTACTCCCATTTATTTCGACGTTTTTATTTTCCATTACAATACAATTTCCTATTACCATATAACAAAGGGAAGAAATTTGTTCAATCTATCAATTCACAATTTATTGGTATTAAAGTAATAATTTAGTTTCAAACTTGAAATAAAATCTCTCTATTATAGAAACTGATCAATTTTATTAAAGAGCTTCTGTATGTATTGCCTTGCTAGCTTAATTAACTAATTCCATAAGGAAATCTTAATGTTCCTTACATAATATATATATATATATATTAGTAATAGATATTAAATATATTAAACAAAATAGTTTCTGAATGAAATAATAAGTAATATGAGCTCTTGGAACAAAATTGTTATTGTAAAACGTTTAGTATTTCAACTTAGACATTATCACAAATATTATAGGTAACCACATGCACCATTATGTATTATCTAGCAAAATTCATGATATTTACAATTATTGAACTTGCATGAAACAATAAAAAGAAACAACAAGAATAAAAAAAAAAAGATGAGAACACTTGGGTGATTTCAGGTTTAAATATGTATAGATATAAATCCAAATTAGCAAGTTCACATACCTTATGCATTTCAAGAATATAGTTGCGGCTTTGTTGATGATGTCGGAAAAGTCCAAAACAGACCTTCCAAGTGCCTTGAACAATACACCTGTCTTGAGTTCTTTTTTTAATTGAATATCAACTGCTTGATTCAGGTTGATCCTGCACCAAAAAGAAAAGCACATTAAACTAAAAAGGCTTTAAACTAAGCCACAAATTAAGTAAAAAGCCTAAGCATATTAGATTAAAGAGATAAACAAACTCCAGAGCCAATCAATCGGAAGTGGCTTTGTATGAAGGAAAGCTTATAAATTTCAATTGAAGCTTTTAACAGAATATTAAAGTAACCATCTAACTATTAATTAAATAGTGAGACCTATTGCCTTATATTGCAATGTACATACCTTCACCAAATAAATAATTTTCTTATTCAATAATATCACTTCTCGCATTTGTCTCTACCAATATAATATAGTCATCAAATGTAAAGTAATTCTTGATACATTGTTATGTATGTTTTTCTATTACAGGAGCTCTTTTTATATTAGACTACAGAAAATTAGTGAAAAACTCCCTTTTCTTAAGTAGAACTAACCAATTCAAGTAATAACCAAAATATTGTTCTAATATTTAATATAATTAGCAAATATATTTTTTGATCCTCGTAATTGTCATTGTAAGAGTTAGGTTATATCCTATTTTTGCATTTTTACAATTTATAGTAGTAGATTTAACAAAATATAAGGTTATATCCGCAATTTACAATTTATAGTAGTAGATTAAAATTCACTGCAATCATTTGTTGACCTGCAACCGTAATTCATGAATTGCCACAAAATATTAATATTGAAGGTTTAATTGCAGGCTGCTAGAAATCATAAAAACTGTTGAAGAACCGTTACCTCACAAACTATATACCAAGTGGTATTAATTAAAAGATACCTATCATATGAGGGCCGCTAAACCACTTGTCTATGGAATTCTCATTTAGCATTAAGTTAGCGAGACATAAAATGTCTGTTTTAAAAAAAGAGTTTACATGGGTTACAAGTATGTCATTTTTGTATTTGTACCATCATCTCACCAATGTTATATCTTTTACAATTGACATAGATGACATCACCTTGATTCAAAACCACATTATTGCGTAGCCCTATGCAAAATCTACCTCTATTTGGCATTTCATGGAACCTACCACCATCAATATGAATATATTTGGAAGTCATTTAATTATCTTTGAGTCCCAACAACCACTTTTGTAGTATCTTTACCACATTATGTGCATGTCGAAATTTAGTTGTTTCAAAATTGCTACTCTCCAATTTGACCACTTTAGATTTTGTGCACTAACAGCTTCATCGTGAACTGCATCATCACCATGCTACTTGGATATAGCATTGGTCTTGATCATAGTCACATGTTGCACCACTATTTGCATCTGCAAGTAGTGATTGATCTTGCCCGATGTCTTTCATTCCAAATCCACACGAAATACTCCAATCTTGATCATGGGTGATTTCTTTATCGACAGTCTTCAATGCTAACTAGACCTTTGTAAGAGTTTGAATTTCTCTTCAACTTGTTACAAAAAGATAAAAAATTAAGCATACTGAGATGCTAATTTATCTCATGTTTGGTTTAAAGTATTACTAGCATGTTTGCGCAAGCAAAATTGAAAGGAAACATTAATCCAAATTCTGTTGTTGGTTTATCTAATTTGTATAGAGTAACTTGGATCTATATATTTCAGTAAGCAGTGAACCTTCAACTATATAAACAACAATTGGACCGATTGAAAGGTTGAAGAATGTAATTTTAAGTAAGATAATCGTCATTGTGAGTGTTTCAAGAAGATATACTTCAGATATGAAAAAAGTTGGAAAATTGAGAAAGATGTAGAGAATACTAAATAGATAGATGGATATGAGAGCCGAGACCAGAAATACTAAAAGTAATATTTATTTTCCTAAGTATGAAAACGACATAACAAGAGATTCAATTTTGTGCTAAGTAGAATAATGTAAGGGAATTAAAGCCTTCCAAATCATTGCATGGCAAACCAATAGTTGTGCCTAAAAGACTTATTACAATATATATATATATATATATATATATATATATAATATATATATATAGTGTGATGAAGAGAGAATATATAATAGTTGCAACAGTTAATACCTTGTGGGGCTTCCAAACATGCGAGACAGAGAGACTTTTTGGTCAACAAATCATAGTAAAATAAGAAAAAACTATATATAAATATGGAAGATATCCTAGTTCATTATGTCTTCTTCTCTCCATTAAAGTAATTTAGAATATCAAACTATGAGCCGAGGTAGTTAGTACTCTATGTTAAGGTTCACAATCTTTTCCTCCTTTCATACTCTTATCTTTACCATAAAATATTTCCACCTTTGTGATATTCTATTTTCTCTACAATACCCTCAAATGTTTATATTTTCCCAAAAAGAAAGTTGCCCAAGTAGATATCCAAATTAGACATGTTCTCCCTAAGTTTTAACTATGAATTATTTCACTATCAAATTTTCAGGTTTCAAGTCAAAGAGATGAAATATCATTTGTTTTCTTAATCTTATTATCATCATTCAACAATCAATTATATTAAAAATTGATGTATGAAATGTGTTCAACTATTTTTATTTCCTTTATTTTTGTTCATTGTGCATAGAAAATTCATATTTTTGCGTCCCATAAATTAAGAATTAGTATTATTTTAGTTTTATTGGTCATAGGGATCTTACATTATATCTTGTAATTGAGAAACTTCCACTAAACTAATGTTAATTCAATGGTCATGGACTACACACATGGTTGCTAGTTGTTGATCATGACACGTAAAGGGTCAGGCTAAAGAGGGTCCCGATCTAGGATCTAATTGACCCAATAAAGAAAAGTGGGTTGGTCTAATCCAGGAAAGTCCTAGGCTGATTCCAGGTATCAATACTTGGGATAGGCCCAGCCCAATGATCTAGGACCTCCTAACCCTAGGTCGAGTTAGCGGGCCGAAATAATTGGGCGACTTTTTTTAATCTAAAAAGTTTTTACCTTTATTGTTCTACTTCTATATTAGTACAACAATTCATTAATACTCATTGTTATTGTTTTAAAAGTTTATTTTAAATCTTTCTTGGCCTTGTCATTGTTTAAGTTTATTATTCGTAGCTAGTTAGTTAAATTTTTTAGTTCTTTATGTGGTCTTAACTACTATTAATTTAATTGGATTAAATTAATTCTTGGAGAGGATAAATGATTGGATCATTTATTTAGACCAATCCATTGAATGGATAACTTGAAATACAATTAATTGGATTAATTGAAATTCTTAATTGGCCATTAAAATTAATTGGATTAATTTTATTGGGCTTGGTCCAATTGATGAATTAGATTCATAAATTAATGGAGAGTTAAAACGAGCTTGGATCTCTTAATTGGATTAAGGGATTTTAATGTTGGACTTATAAATTAAACTAGGTTTAATAAAAGTCCATTTGACATGGGCTTGGTTTAAATTTATTTAATCAAACCCGGTCCATTAAAATACAAGCCCAAAGCCTTGGTTGGACCATGGCTAGCTTAAAGAGGAGCCAAACCCCTCCTTGGAGTGTGTACGGCCGAGTTTGGTGCCTAGGGTGCACCAAACTTTGTCATAAGTTGGCTTAGAGGTGGTTTTTAGGTGTAGGAGTCATGCTAGATCATGACTCCTTGCTATACTATGACTAGGTCATATAAATAGCTCCAAAAACACTCTAACCCTAACCCTAGCAGCAGCTACACTTCAACCCACGAAATTCTACTCTCTCCCTCCCCAAAAACTCTCTCAAGATCTTAGAGATCAAAAGAGAATTCAAGAACCAAACGTTAATCAATAGCATTTTTGGTTCTTGCACTTTTGTGGTGTTTTTGCTAGCCCGAAATCACCACATCCTCTTAGTGGTGGTCTGTTAATCTTTGGAGGATCTCCAGATCGAGATCTAGGATCAAGGAGACAAACGGAATCAACGCTTGAAGCCGAGTTACGGAACAACGGTAATGTTCTGTTTTGCATTTATGTTGTTCTATTCTTGTTTTTCTGTGATTCATGGCCTACGTATAATTTATATTACACCGAACGCCCGGGAAAAGATCAAGGGTACAGCCCTTGATCAGATATTTATTTTCTTTAATTATTAAATTTTACAATTATTACGCTTCCGCCGCGCTTCCCGGGCGGCCGATCCATTGTCTTCAATTTAAAACAATAATGAATAAGATAGAATTGAAAAAAAGAAGTAGGTCCAAACTTAAAAAGTTGTAAATCAGCTGATATTTAAAAATTGATATTTAACCTTAATTGACTTATTACTGACTTATTGCAAATCTAACAAATATTTTCGAGTAAACTACCTTTTATGACGATAAAGTTGTACCTCCACACTTGCATTAACGCGTAAAGAAGTATGAGGGTAATTTGGTCATAAAAATATTTATTTGAACCTATAATAAATCAGTAATAAGTCGATTTGGTAAAAATGGACTGCAAATCAATACATTTTGAGCGATGAAAAGACTTATTTGTTAGACAAAAAATAAATACTATAAAAAAATACGGGATTTGGAACGGGATTTTTGGATTTTTGGATGGGAAAAAATTAAGAAAAACATTCAGGAGTGGAATTTGGAACGGTTCCACATCTGTCCTTATAGACGGCGTTACAAATATTTAGGAACGGTCGGTGAATGACCGCTCCAAGTTGGTACAGTCACTGTAAAACATTGATGTGGACCCTTCCTAATATTGAGTTTGATTAAAAAAATTATTTTTCATATTTGGAATGGATTGGATAACATTTGAAACGGTTATATAATTTATTTTGGATTTCTTTTGGAACGGACTTTGTAATACTCGTTTGAATTTTGGAACTGTATTTATTTGCATTGGTGATATATTTTAGAACGGTCATTGAAATAGTTTTGTCATCAATCTTTGAAATAGTATTAGGCACGGTCACTTTTTTTTTTTTGAAAAGTCTCCAGTAACTGTTTTAGGAACATTCATTTTCGTTTAGGAACACGTATGTAAAACTGGTTTAGCATTGGTATTATGAACCATAATTCTTATTTAGGAATACATATTGAAAACTGTAGCATTAACGGTATTAGGAACGGTCATCCTTATTTAGGAACACGTATTTAAAATTGTCTCAGCAATGGTCTTACCATGGTCAATATTATTTAGGAACACGTATTTCGAACTATTTTAGCAATGCTATTAGGAACGGTCAGTTCCTTATATTTGTAATATTTTCTTTACAATTATTAAAATCGTTCCTAATTTTTAATTTTATAATAAACTTTTTTATAAATTATTTATTTATATATATTAATAAATTTTAAAAAAATTTGATTAATGTAATAAGTTTTAATTAATATTTATTTATATTTTTAAAGTTTAATAAATAATTTACTTTTTAAAATTAATAAATAAATCAATTAGATTAATTAATTATATTTATAAATTTAATTAATTGAATAAATATCAAATAATGAAATGTAATAAACATTATGAAACATTAATAATTAGGAGAAAAATATTATTTTACTATAAAATAATATATTCGATTACAAAATTGAAAAAAAAAAAACTAATCGAAACACTCCTCATTAGCGTCGTCTTTCGGCGTCTGGGAGTCTGTCGGAAGCTGTGCTCGGGCTGTAGTGGAGGTGGACGACTGAGACAATCCCGCAGTCAAGGAGCTCGTCAGCATCTCCCTCATCATGGCGATCATGTCAGCCATCATTGTCACGAGCCTGCTGATGTGGTCCTCCATGGTCAGGTTTGGTTGTGGCGGTTGCGGTGTCGGTGGGCGGTGGCGATGGTGATGTGCAGGTTCGGATGGAGAAGTGGGCCTCAAAATCAAGGTTGAATACACGGCCCTTGTTCTTGCCCTCGACTGCAGCCAACCATTGCTTTTGCTCGATCATCCCAATCGAAGCCTCTGATTTGGCGGGGGTATCGTGGTCTTCGGTCATGGGTTGAGGCTGATGATCCTCCATTAGTTTTTAGAACGTCTCCGACAAAACAAAAAAATTATTAGTATTTCTACCCCATAATTATTTTGAAAAATATATATACTAAGGTACTTACTGTCACCTCAGCCGCCCTAGCCATTGTCCTCTTTCTCCCTATAGCATTTGGCGAAGCCGACCGAGCCCTGACGAATGAGAGTATAAAAATATTAGTGGGATACTGAGAGATCAAAAAGAATCGAGAGATTGAGGAAATAGAGAGAATATAAGAAGAATGGAAGAAGATAGTGAGATTAAATGGAAAGAGATGAAATATATATATATATATATATATATATATATATATAATAGGGAAATTTTGGAATGGGCTTAGAAACGGATACTGGAACGAAAAATCACCATTAAGAAATAACAGTTAATTTACAATCTGTAGCGGTCTTAGTACCTCAATTAAGCACGATTTTATATCCGTTAATTTATAGCCATTGTACTTTGTTTGGAACGGGCTTAGTAATAAAATATTAATAAAACAAACAAGCCATTCCAACTTGTAGCTCATTTAGTCATGGTCGTTGTAGCACATACCGTCTTCAGAAAACTCATACTTAGGAACGGTTTTTGGCATACTACACAAGTTGCGTTCTCAAACCGTTCCAAATTGCCCTTATTTCGGAATACATTTACTAACTGTCATTTTTTGGACATCAATTGCCTCACATATAGGAACGGTAGCAAACGACCTTCTCTAATTCTAATAATGTGTTCCAAACTGAGTTTCATTATTTACCATTACTATTTTGGCATGGTCTTTGGAGTGGACCTTGTAACTGTTAGTTTGGAACACATTTTGAAACGGTTTTGCCGTGCAAAACGATAACCCATAAAAAATGCGAATCATGACTTCGTCTACCAAATTTCATTATTCATGAGTGCCAATAACCGTTTAATATAGAACAGCCGTTGGAACAGCTGTGAGATCCATGCCAAATCTTGCTTTTTTTTTGTAGTGAAATTTCAAGGGTGCTAGTTGTAATTTTTCAAACCACAAGGAGTCGATGTATAATTGCACCAAATCTCAGGGGATGAGAGTGTAATTATCCTATGTAATAATATATTATATTATAGATTAGGTATTTGATATAATAATAGTCTATAGTGTTTTATAATAGTTTATTTTATACTATTATATGGTTTGATTGCCTATTATAGTATTCGGTTTACACCATTTTATAGTTTATTATTGGGTAAATTACAACGACCTCCTGAGATTTGGCATAATTACGAATATCCCTTATTGTTTGAAAAATTATTAATACCCCCTGTCTTTAATAGCCGTCTAACAATTAGCTCAATCCTTTAGGTTTCCATTATTTTTTGTAATGAACTGACCAAAATGCTTTTACAGATTAAAAGTTATAATTTCATTTATTTTTTAATTTTTTATGGACTAAGTAGATAATTTTGTTTTTATAATTTTTATAAAAGTTTCATCCACTCCGTTTGATTATTTTAGAAGTAAAGTATTTTCTTAAAAAAAAATAAAGAAATACAGTACAGGCAAAGTTGATAATTTCATACATCTATCCAAGGATTACTTAATTTCATCAAACGTCATGGGGGGTATTTGTAATTTTTTATACAAGAATGGGATATTCATAATTATGCCAAACCTCAGGAGAGGTTATTGTAATTTACCCTTTATTATAATATTATGGTATATTATAATAGTTTATATTTTATTATAGGGTAAAATACACTTTGCCCCCCTGAACTAATCCTGATTTAACGCTCGCCCCCTAAATTAATGAATTGCAACAGTTACCCTTGGTTGGACAAAAATACCCTCATGCTTTGAATAATTGTACTATTCTCAATATATTTTAGTATGTTGTATATTAAATCATCACCAAATGATTTGTTAATTAATCTTAATAAAGAAAGAATTTAAGTTAAAGTGGATAATGAATTAATATAAATATAGTAGATACACCATAAATATAATATAACCAACATTTCATATATATGCTTTTAAAAGAAATTGGCACACATCTATATAACCAAATGTTATGTATTTTTAGAAAAAATACTAATAAATATACAAATTTATCATATTTTTTGAGAAAATATATTCAAAAAATTATTTAGTTACTCAAGAATAATTTCGGAGGGATAGTGTACTTTACCCTTGTTAATAACTTAATTTTATTACCTAATAAATAAAATATTTTCTTGAAAATATTTCATGTATTTTTTGTACTCATTCATTACTTAACTTTGAGTCTGTAAAATATAATAAAAATTCAAATTATTTAATTCACTAATTATTATATTACTTTGTTATAACTAAAAGATATTTTTTCTAATTAATTTTTTTAATTAAACTTAAAATGCAAATTTGTTACAAAAAGAAATTCTTTAAGATATAATATATATATATATATATATATATATATATATATATATAATATAAAAACAATATTGTCCAAAAATTTAATTATAAGAGGTAAGTGTTTCAATTGTTAGTTTTGGTGGGTAAATATTATATCAAGAATAGTTCAAGGGGGCAAAGTGTATTGTACCCTTTATTATATTACTTTATAGGAATAAACACTTCACATACAAAAACTAAATAAAAATCATAAAAGTTAAATAAAATACTATAAATTTCAACTAATTAGTAAAATAAACCAATAATCATTCCAGCAATTCATTAAGAAAATATTAGCAAAATTCACTAAAGTTCACAAAAAAGTTTCGACAAATACCTAGAATTTCTCAAAATTCTCATAAAATATCACAAAATTTCAAGTACAAAGAAACAACCTCTCACAAACTTAAACATGAATGAAAGGAATTTCTCACATCTTCTGTACCCCTAAATCACAAAAACTAAAAACAAATAAGAATAAGGAATAATCATCAATTTATCAAGTTGAAAGTCTGGCAGTCAGTGGAAGGGTGGGTGGGTGTGTTTTAGGCGGAATTGTTAGGAAGCAACACTGGGTGAGTGGGTGTTGTCGGCTCTGCCGTTGCTGCTGATGATGGTGGGGATATTGGGGATTAGATTTCGGTGGGAGGGATTTGGGACGGAGTTTTCGAAGTTGAAATGACAAAAATGCTAACAAGTTGTGGAAGGAGTAGGGGTGGACGAATAGGAGAAGGGAGAAAAGAGAATATGGGGTTCTAGCTTAAGTCTCGTTTTAATATAATTGTTCTTCAAATGGATTTTCTGACATGATGACATTCAGAAAATAAAAAACTATTTATAGAAAGCAATGTCATTAAAAAATTAGATGTAAAAGCTGACTAAAAATTAAGACATTGTTGATATTCCAGTCCCAAAATATCATTCAATTTTTTCTCTAAAAATATTATTGATTCCCCTTAAATTTTCCATGAACGAAACCCAAAACAAGGCACATTAGACCTGTTGGCCCTTCAGCAAGGAAGTTAGGCCCATTTACTTTCTGTTTATTGAACTGGTAAGCCCAAAGTCTAGCCTCCTCCAGCCGGACATATCATCATATAGCTGAATGGACATGTCATATAGCTTGC
The DNA here is from genome assembly GCA_034509725.1 of Sesamum angolense. Classification (NCBI taxonomy): domain Eukaryota; kingdom Viridiplantae; phylum Streptophyta; class Magnoliopsida; order Lamiales; family Pedaliaceae; genus Sesamum; species Sesamum angolense. The sequence continues at coordinate 1,619,909 of JACGWL010000011.1, forward strand.
CAACACATAATGACATGTCATTATAAAATTTCTTTAGGTGGCTCCGAGTAAATCAACGGCCTACGAGCTGGAAAGCCACGAGTAACGAATTTTCAGATTTGTAGCCAGATATGGCAAAACCTAATCCACCTAATGTATCTTAGTCAAATTCAGTTCAAACTACAAAGGGTTATTTCTGGATAATAGCCAATTCAGAAGGTTTTAAATAGTGTAGGACTCTACACAACAGCCCCCATACCGTGCTTTGTGTACACCTATAAAAAGAGGCCTAGTGCAGTACTAATTCTCTAAATTGTTTCCTTGATGTTTAGGTTGTTTTAAACTATATTTTGCACTCCACACGAATATATAAATTTATTATCATTTTTATCATTATTCTCAATTTAATTCAAGTTTTCTTTATTCTTTTTCAATAAAAATGTTATTGACTTAAGCATCGGAATGCAAGTAATGCTAGCATATCTTTTGTGATACAAATATGTTAATAAATGCTCTCATTATATTAATGCATGGGCTTAAAGGCAATTTTAGTCCTGTATCTTTAGTGTTTTCCGATTTAGTCCTCTCGTTTTTCGGTTTCCCAATTTGGTCCTTTATCTTTCAAAACTGCTCAATTTTGGTCCTTCAGCCAAATCAATGACCATTTTGCCCTTCTATAGAAAACTCAATATAGTCCATATACATGCTCTATTTGGCCCAACATGCTTCCGTAATATCATTAAGCTTCCATAAAGTCATACCTTGGTTTGACCGCCTTGATTCCGGGTATCCCAAGTCCTCGGTTTTACGGACTTCCTCCAACCACACAACCGCAGCTGATGGTTCGCAGGTACTTGGTTCCTTCAGTAACAAAACAGCACAGCCCTATTTCGTTTCCTACCTTAGGGCGTAGAAGATACTCCCGAACAGAAACTTAATAATCTTTGGGGTGAACAAATTGGACAGAAGCCTTTTTTATTGAAGAAATATATGAAATATTACATAAATACTATTTCCTCCCTTGGAGGAGACAACTATTTAACCTCTCATATGGTAGAGGGCTAGACTCTTTGGGGAAACCCCCATAAACTAAGAACTTGAAAAATTACAAAGATAGAGACTTGGAATGTTATGCTTTGAAGAGTAGGGGGAAATTTTTTATGATCCCCTTCTGCTTCGTTGCTTCCTTATTTATAACCATCCGCGGACGTCAAGTGCGGATTTCAAACTTGTTTTTGATGACGTCATTGCGTTCGTCATCTGGATGACATCATTGCTTCTGTCATTGTCCTTTCCAGCTGGTATTCCATAATGGCTTGTCGGCCATTCAATTGCTAGTTGGCTCTGACTGTTGGCTTTTATCATTTTCTGTCTAGTTTTTGAGGGTGGGTTTTACTTTTCCTTGTAAAAATTCTTCCTTTTACCCTTGTCCGATTTTGGTTCGGGTTTCTTTTGGGTAACCCGTATCTTTGTTCCGAACAGTGGTTTTTCTTGTTTCTCGCAGCAAGGGCATACATGGTTATGCCATTGCCTAACATGCAGCATGTTGCATGTCTTCATCCTTGTAACCTCAGTTGCAGGCAGCTTGTTCTCCCATATGAGCATTCTCTTTTTCTCGAACATGCTTTCTGCAAACTCAGTACTCTTTCCTGTCATGGAATTTAACAGGAACGATCCATTCACCTTGTTGGAGAAAATTTTGAATGGATACTTGACTTTGTCCATCTCAGTGAGACAGACCCATAAACCCCAAGCTCTTCTAGTGGAGATGTCGTCTTCACTAATAGCCGATACCAGTGGAGCTTCTTTTGAGGCAGCTTTAATTCTATTAAACGCCACCATGTCTAGTCTCTGTAATTTGATGAAATAAAACGCTGGACGAGACCCTTTTCCTGCCATTTCTGGAGCTGCTGAAATGAATTTTAGCTCCAGGATATCTCCTCTTTTTAAGTGGGGATTGTTTTGCCATTAATAATATACTGCCCCACTAATCCAATCCGGTAATTTTGAAATTTTTGAAAAACTTGGTGACATAGTATGAACCGAAGCAAGAGCTCCAAACTCATACCACTCTCGAACTTCTTCAGGTTTAGATCCTTCCATCATCCAGACCCTACTATATTTTCCAGAGGTCTCGATAATGGTCTTGCTTGGGTTAACTCCTTTGCGAGAAATTAATTTTTCCCACATCCTTTGATAAACCTGCCAAGCAGAAGAAGAAGATAATAATTCATTAGTATTAGCCTTAGAAGTGTCTGTCCTTGGCCTAAGGCTAATCTCTTCCTCTTTAACCCCAGAGGCGCTGGGTTGACTTGAATCATCAGAGGTTTGCACTCCCTGTGACTCGTTTGTCGCCTTTTCACCAGAGTCTGGTGATGGCCTTGTGCAAGCAGTACTTGAATCTGCCGCTACAGGTCTAGAGTCCTGTACTCTAAGGGCATGCTTAGTATCATGCTTTTTCAACTCGTTAGTCATATCCGAAGATGATGCCTTCCGAATTGGTTCTTGTAGGTCGTTCCATAGTGAGGTTGAGGCCACCATGGTCGTTCTTATTGCGATCTGGACAGTGTCAAGATCAGCTCTTTGGATTTGTACGGCTACTTGAGCATTTACAGCTAGCCGTCCAAACTTGTTGTTAAGCTCCTCGAGATTTTCTCTGAGGTGCCTAAGTCTCAACATGATGGAGTTTGCTTCAGAGGCCTCCATCTCTTGTCAGGAAATCTGCAAGAACATTCTCATGAGATTTGATAACAACAATATTATAACAATAATATTGGCATTCAGCTTGCCATCTGATAATACGCGCTTTCTCAATCTTCGATTCTAATTTGTTTTTCAAGAAAGCTTTAACGTTGGTATTATCAACTTTCAAAGTAAATTCTTTAGCAAGTAAAAACAAAGGCCATTTCTTAAAAGCCTTCCAAACCGCAAAGAATTCTTTCTCGTTAATGTGCCACAGTTGGGCTTATTGTTCAGTGAACAACCCTCCAGTGTATCTACAAGGCTCTTCCCCTGTAGTAGTCTTTTTCATGAGCACTGCTGCCATCTATAGTCATTGGCGTCTGGATAGACAACCAATTCGTCTTCGTCTTGCAGTATTGCAAGCTTCGGCAGGTTATTGCAAACCTGTTTTAGCTCACGAACCCTTTGTGTATGGATTTCTTCCCATTTCCACTTTGCACTTTCTGTTTCCTTCAGAAGTGGCCTGAAATCCTTTCTGTATTTTGCGAGATCCTTTATAAAGATACCTGCAAAATTACCACTCCCAAGAAGCTTTGTAATTGCTTCTTATCTTTGAATATATCGGGGAAATTGCGGATTTTCTCCACAATATGCTCCTGCAACTCAATACCTGTTTCGTCAATAAGAATTCCTAAAAATTCAATTTTATTGACTGCTATAGTGGCTTTCTTCTCCGAAAGTACTAAACCTTCCTTATAACATGCATCAGAAAATATCTCTAGATGTTTGATATGTTCTTTCATATTTTTAGATGCAATTAGTATGTCGTCAATATAGACAAACATGAACTCGAAATAATCCTTAAAAAGATTATCCATTTTTCTCTAAAATATCTGGGTGTGCATTAGCTAGACCTATTGGTAATACATTCCAGATATATTGTCCCTGTGGTGTGGAGAATGCAGTAAATTTCTTTGATTCACTCTCCATTTTAATCTGATAGAAATCAGACTTGCAATCAAATTTAGAAAACACTTTTGCACCTTTAATGCAATCAATTAAGTGCTCTCTACTAGGGATGTAATAACCATCAAATTCTAGTATTTTATTAATACCTTGATAGTTAATTACTAACCTGGGTTTACCTCTTTTTATCTCGCCATGGTTTTTTACCAGAAATCCAGTGCTACTATATGCAGAGATTCCAGGCTCGATGAGTCCAAGATTGATATGCTCCTTGATAATCATTTGCATATCCTTCTTATCCTCCATGTTCATCTGGATGGGCTTGTATCGAACATACTCATATTTGCATTCTTCTTTGATCTTAAGAGTAGCTTCGATCTTATTCCTATCCCACCATGCCAGAGGGTTTTCACTGAAATTTCTCTGGATGAGCCTCTTGACATTTTCGAGAGAAAGTTGGCTTTCCTCGCTTATGTCCATTGTCTTTAACTCTTGCATTGCTTCCTTGAGGTTCCTAATTTCTTCCTCAGATTCGTCGTACAAGCTATCGCTATTGATGAGTCCCTGTTGCCTGAAAGACAAAAGAACTTTACCAAATTTCCTTTTATCCTGCATTTTTGGATGAGTTAATTTGGCATCAATATCACCACGCTTATTGCGAAAATTTATAGGCATTATCCTGTTAAATGCCTTTTCTCTTCGCAAAACCTGTATCTCGCTACCACAGTTAGTAGTAAAGATTAACATATTTCTTGATTATCCTGCATATATCTTGCAAATGTTTGAAAAAATTATTACCTAGCAAGATATCAGCACCTGTATCATGAAAGTAAATGGGATGTTTTACCCTAAACCAGGTGTTCCAAATGCTCCTCCGATCATGATTTTGGCTTCTCGGATTCCCGTATTGAGTATTAGGATTTTTTGTGAAAAATCCCTTCCTGCAATAACAGGTAAGGTTTCCCTTGCTTCTTTAGGGAAAACTCCAGGTTTTGCTGTGCAAATTCCTGATCCTGAATCAATATAAGCTGCAAAATATTCTGTCTTATATTGATCATACAACATACCCACAGATATGTATATAGAAAAGGGGCTTGTCATTCAATCCTTATGGTAACTCCATCAAGACTAAATTCCATACCATTCCCTTTTCTTCCCCATGGTTTATGATCTTCGAGAAACTTAACCCCAAAGTCATACTTCCATTTTCTCTTCCTGCAATACCTGCAACTAGAAATTCATGGCCTGCTATTTCTAACATGCCTTCATATCTGCCAATAACAGGTTGCTGCAAATGATATAAGTCATCACAAGGAAAAAAGGTTTTCATTCTTAGTGATGTCAAATATAACTTGTATTTCTTTCCATCCTTCAGGGCATTTAAGTTTTACGTTATCTACCCTAATCTCCTGAGGAGTCAAAACTCTCGCTAAGTCTTTCTCTTTTCCTTTGTAACCCATTATCCTATCTTCCGAAAAGGACATCCTGCTACTAAACTCAGTTCTAGAACTCATTGTACGATCTAAAACTGGGTGATCTTTAATAACGATATCGACACCTCCTATTCTAGGTACCCTTATTGGATCTGGTGCCATTACCTTAGCAAATTCCTTGAAAATTCTGGGAATTTCGATATACTCTTTCCTAAGGAATAAATCAGAATGATGTGTGTTGGAAAGGGCATAAACAATTCTATAAGTTATAGAATATGGTCTATTACCTTCTTTCATTAGATCTTTTCTTTTAAAATCCTGATGAAGGGTTAAAACTCTACTAAAATCTTGGTCAGCTAGGTTGTATGTGATCCTAGGATGAATATCAAACACTAATTTTCCCGCATACAGATTTCCTATCATTGTTCCAAGACAACCATCTCTTAAGTTATTGATTCTTCTATCCATTATTGATAAATGTATTTCTGAATCAATTCCTCCTTAAAAGTTGCTTTTATTACTACTTCAATGGTTCCTATGTGGATCCATTTCATAGTAACTGGAATCTCTTCTCTAAGCCTACTTAATTCTTCAAGAATTTCTTCTTTAGGAATAAGCTGCATTTCCATCACATTACCAGTAAATTCCATGGGAATAACAAACTCACCTGAACTTACTTTGTAGATTATGTGATGCTTTCTCTGGTTTAGTCCTAGCTGATTGAGGACTTTACCAATCCCTCCAATTCTGAATCCATCATATGGACTGAGGTTGGAATCTTGACGCATGATTCTTTCCATGGTTTTGTTTGACACTGTCATTTTGGAAAAGAATCCTGACAGGCTTTCAGAGGTTTGAAGCCTATCTCCTTCACTGAAATTATTCTGACTCGGTTGAAGATCCATCCGAATCGGTATCTATCTCTTCTTCATAGACGCTTTCGTCCGAAGGAAGATCCTTAAATTGGTATATTGGTACCAATTCGCCATAGTAGACTGCGTCTAGTATGTCGTCTGTGGCTTCGAATTTTCTTATCTCACCACGTTTCTGCGGGCAGTCTGGAGCTATATGTCCTCGTGCTCCACATGTCCAGCAGTTGCAGTCTTTGAAACTTTCATTAGTCCGGGTATGGGCTCGTCTAAAAGTTCTTCTCGTAGGGGTTCATCCTGTGGATCTTGTGTCTGTTCGTGTAGATCCTTGGGATGAAGCCCTTGTTGGTCCGCTCCTTTGCCCAGATTTGTATGTTCTGGCTTTTGTTTTGGACCACCACGATCTTCGTCTAAAAGGAGTTCTTCTCGAATTCTTGGAGTATGAATCACTCCTCTATTTCCTCCTTTTCCTTGACTCACCTGATTCTCCTATAATAGTAGGAAAATCGTTATTCTCACAACAAAGAGGAGTTCGTTTAATCGTACCTCTCAGTCTTTTCATGTTTTTCTGGATGGATGCTTGATAACACCAATCCTTCAACTTGTCTTTGAGGAAAGACATTCTCCTTGCTACTGAATCCATCTGTCCCTCAGGTACTTTGTATGATTGGATCAACATTTCCCTCCATGGACTGCAGATTTTCGCAAAGAACATTGGAGCTGCAACTTCCACTACTACTCCACTCTGAAAGAAATACTTACGAAACCAATAGATATATTCATCTATTGCGCAAATACTTCTTAATTCAAGGTTAAAAAGGGCTTGTGCATATTCTCTAGCCTTTTTTGCTCTACTTCCTTCGAAGTATCCATCTCCGATGAAGTGTATCTTGATAAGCCTTCCTAGCCGATCTGCTATTGCACTCTTGGAATCTCCGGTAAGGATACTGGCTTTAGTATCGGCTGGGGTATTATCCCATCCGATCTTCACAGAACCCTCTAAGCTCAACTCCACTAATTTTATGAAGTTCTCTTTATCGAGTTCTAAGGTGGTTGCTGCTATCTTTATGGCTGCTACCCACTCATCTATCAGCTTCTCGGTATTTCGAAAGTCGATGACATCCAGGTTTAGCACAGCACCATATGGATGTAAGGGCTGAAGCATTGTTCTTGCCCAAGGTGTATTTTCAGGTGCTCTCCTAGGATTTCTTCCTGGATTCTCTCAAAGTCTAGTTCCCACAAACGTTGGTGTTGCGTTAGTGTGGAAATCTACACTTTCCCTCATTGGGTGATCTTGTGGAGCTTCGTTGGAACATGTGCTCCCCTCCGGCGGTGGTAGTGCTGGAGTAACTTCATTGGTTTGAACATTGACTAATTCTACAATCCCAAGTTGGGAAAATGATTCAGCCAATTCCTGTAGATCTGATAGATCCGCTCTGGTTACGTCCATTATTTTATGGAGTTAAGGATCTCTTGGATTTGTTCATCCCTAGTCTTTGGCTTGGGAATCTCTTTCGCCTTCCCTCTCTGATGTAAAATGGGTACTGTCCCCAGGGCATCCCTGATCCTCTCTTATCTGGATATGGATGATTCAGGGTTCTCCCTTTGGTTTCTTTTTAGATCTGCAACTTCTGTCTTCAGATCTGTAAGATTCTTGTGTAGATCTGGGAGGATCTTAAGAATCTCGTCCATCTTGTGGCACAAGGAATCTACTTTCATAGGTACGTTGGATAACCTATGTCCATAGTCTTGGACCGTCTTCTGGATTTCCCTCAGATCTTGAGAGATCTTCGAGGTATCGGCCTCGATTTCTTTCCAAGCAATTCCTCTAATCATAATTTTCAGAGAGAAATTGGTGTAGGAATTGACCTTTTCCATTCCTTCTGGCCGGGATTGGACCATGTACTTCAATGGCCAGCAAACGCTTTATCACATTCCCTGGTACTGAAAGTTGGACTTGGAGTTCCCCAGTCCCTTCTTGTTCTTCTTCTCTTTCGAGAAAGGTCGGATTCGTCTCCTCGGGAGTCCGGAGACTTGCTTTCATCTTACATGGACCCTTGTACGGACCATTGTCACATTTGTACAGAATTTCCCGAAGGATATTCTTTCTTTGTCTTTCCAGAGTCTGGAAATATTCCCTGTTGTCATTGTAACTCGAACTTTTGTTCGGTTCCATATTCTTGAAAAGTCTCCTCCGTTAGTGGGAAATAATAATTATATGCAATATAACAAAATATTCTTCAATAAACCTAGGCTCTGATACCATTCTAAGCGAGCATGGATGAAAAATTTGCAAAATATGCAAAATTACTGAAAATGGACTAAAATCCGTGCTTTAAACAAGTAGAGGGGTAAAATTGTCCGAGAATTTGCTCAGATCTTGTCAGATTCGGACGGAGGACTGAAATCGAGCGATTTTGTGAAGTTACAGGACTAAAATGGGATTGCTAAAAGCGAAGGGACTAAAATGGGAAATGGCCATAGTTACGGGACGAATTTTGCTTTTAACCCTTAATGCATGCCTAGATAATTACACAAGGATATGTGTTTATTGCAATATCATTGAAATTTTGCAATATGATTTTGTGATATGATTATACGGACAATAACATTTGGGTGCTCAAGTATTATGTGAGCCTTTTATTATTGTGGAGAAAATTTGTGACAATGATGGTAATTAATTAATGCGGTATCCCCAATTTTCTTTAAATTGATGTAGTAGGCCTTGTAAATTATGTAAATAATGCCCCAAATGATAGTGTAGCCCATTTGGGGCTAATTTTATTTTGTTTTATTCATATTGTATTGCATGCATGTGGCATTTAATTGGACACATACTTATTTTATTAATGATCTGTAAGTAGTATATTATAACTTCTACTTAGTGGGAGATGATTACTAGTTGGTCGTAAATTTTCGATTTCCTTGGGTATAAGGAAATAAGAAATAATTTACTTGAATTTAAAATAAATATAAAGATCAATACTAATTTTTGCGCAAAATCTAGAGATCTTAGATTAATTCACCATTAAATTTAAGTCAATTAATGGTGAAAATGGATGATTGCTTGACATTGTCGCGACTTGGATGCTGAAAATTAATATGGATCCAGAAAATTTTGTGTTTTTGTTAGTTAAGTTGGAAACTAGAAAATATGATCAAAGAGTTGCTAAGCTCTATTATTAAATATGAGCCTACTCATCCTTAAGTTGCTATTTAGCTGACTTATGAATATCTATTTTTGTGTTCAACTAAAGAAATCGCCAAACTTTGGGTTAATCTTTTAGAGTTGAAACACAAAGTTAATGCACTTGTTGCTTATGTTGAACCAACTAAAGTGGTGTTGGATTAAACAAAGAGAAACATGAGAAATGTGAACTTGATCCGCAAAGTGATTATCGTATCACTTTTGTGTAGCCAACTGACACTAACAAATGTCAAAGTGCTATGAGAAAAATTGATCACTTCACTCGTAATTGAACTAAAAGAAAGTTTGACCAAGTAAATGATCTCTTATTTATTTTTCTAGAATATCCAAATGTCTCCTTACATGGATGGTAGATGTTGCAAGACTGAGCACATAATTGGAGATAGAGCAAAATGATGATTATCAGTGTTGTGCACTGATAAAGAAAATTTGCATAGTGCACAAGAGGAGGCATTGACTACCAAGCCATGCTTATATAGTACAGAAGGCACTAATAACCTAATATAGTCTAATTAAGTTAAAAGCACTATTAGAACAATCATTATGTGTTTCATCTTATCCATCCTGAGTGCATTTTGGGAACAAACCACCTGTATAACATCCTCAAATTTTATACATTATTGAGGGATTAATTGGCACGTATTAAAGAAATCTAAATTTCTAAATAAATAATATCAAGATAAAAATTTGAAAATATTAGAATTTTAAGGGGGTTGTCTGGAACTTTATAAAGTTTTAGGGGTGAATTACATAAATCTATAAAGTTAGAAATCAAATTCTAATTCTGTGAAAGTTATTAAAAATTGAAAAAAAAAAAAAAAAAAAAGAATCAAGACTATAATTTCAACAGCACATTATTTGCCACTAACATGATATATACACTATCATGAAAATATTATCACATCTATATCTGCATATATAAATATTAATATAAAAAGAACCCATTCTCATTTTCTTTCTGAAAGTCTTGAGCAGTGTCGTTACTTTTGTCTTTAGCTTCTACCCTTTTTAACAGGTAAGCAATTTATGTTCTAAATTATATTAATTTGGATATTATATTATTGATTAGTGAATTTATTAAATATAAGTTATATTATTCGATTTAATATTTAACAAAAAAATTTAAAAATTTGATCATTTATAAATTAGTGATTGGTTAAATATTCTGTTTCGATGATGGATGTCATATTCAATTTATTAAATTTAGTTATTGTTATAAGTTATTTATTCAACTTAATTGGATTTACCAATTAGGTACTTAATATATATAGAGGTATGTAATTAATTACAATAGAAGTGAGAAAATAATGAAAATTTATAGGAATACTAGAAAAATTATATTTGAAAAATATTATGTTTATTAAAAAGGAGAATATAAATTTTTGATATAATTTAGTCCAAGGATGTTGTCAAGAACGATAGACATAAAAAATGAAGGGTTTGATAAAATAAATTCTTATGGTTTCAATGATATATTAGATATATACCTGAAAAGTTTAGAATGCCTAGTTATTTAGATAAAAAGGACGTAAATTTGAATTTTGATATAAATAGAATATTACAATATTGGTGGGAAATAGTAAATAAATATTATTTAATAATTTAATTAGAATTTCCAAAATCTCGATATATTGATTTTATGTATTATAGATTATTGTAGGGTACGGGAATAAAGTAAAGGACTGAACAACTCCCTATCTGCTAATTAAATTGTTATAAGATCAAAGTAAGTAAATAATTAGTATTGTCTATATAAGTTTTCTTTCCTTGTAATACTACTTTTATGTAAGTCTGTGGGTTCGTGCTAAAGCTGATTTATAAGGAATTGCACGGGTGGTGGATACTTTAATTTGAATGATTATGTTGTAAAAGTGAAATGTGGACATGCACTGAAATATTCTATTTTTTAAATAATATGTTGTTAGTATTTGAAACTAAATATATATTGAGATGTGGTTTACATTACTAGTTGCTTACAAAAAATAGTGATACGTGAAAATGATGGAGTATTAAAAACTTGAATGTAACTGTGATATGAATACTCACTGACGTTATTCAATAGCCTGTGTAGCAAAATGAAATGAATGAGCTATGATGAAGTATGAAAAATGTTTTGATGCGAACTAAAACAGCTTTGATGTGAATCAAAAGGGCTACGATATGAAATGAGATTACTGAGCCCATCTGGCCTGTAAAGGAGATTAATTTAAACATTAATTGAATGCTAAGGTTGAGTTGATGGAGAAAACTCCAATATCACCTTCTAGTAAGCAGAGTGAAAAAAGTGGAGTTTCATTGATTGTCTTATTATGAGCTGGCTACGTTATGTGAAAAAGTTAATCATGTTGGAATCAAATGGATATCACACATATGTTGTTAATTTTGTCCTTTCTGAAACTAAACTTCATGTATAGGTGATGCGGTCACTTATTGAGTTGCAGGTTCGTTCCTCTACTGATATGTCTTTCAAGTTTAGATCTCTACCCACCGAGGGCTAAGTCGAAACCTTGCACTTAAGTCAGGTCAGGCCAGTATGTAGTTTTCTCCTTACCCATCAATAAATATAGAAAACACATTTTGGGGTTGGATGGTATGTGAGTAAATTATAATAGTTCCATTTTGTGGTATTTAAGAGACATATGTATAACCTTGTGGATGAGATGATAAATTTGCTTGTTGTGACAACGAGATTATGTATGCATATTCACTAGGGATTGTATTATGTGTATATTTGTATATAAATAGGATTTACCTTAAGTATGATAGGAGAGATACAATTGTAGTGTCGTTAGATAGTGTTATAACCTAGTTACTAGCTAAAGTCAATCTCCCTGAGGAAGATTATGTTAGCTAGAGGAGGCCATTTGGTTCACTCGTTAAAGTGTTATTCTCCCTTGAGATTGACCATGTTAGTTAGAGGAGACCGCTTGATTTACTTGCTAAAGGTTACTATTATTGGAATTATTTCTAAGCAAAAAATATATAGGGTGATTCGAAACCTCGAAAGCTTGTCCACTAAATGCATGCAGACTAATGTGTATGGGATATTAAATGATCAAATAGTATTTCTCATGTTGTTGGTTAGTGCAATCCTATCTCCACAATTAAATAGCACTAATATTAGCAATTTTATTAGCGCTTTTTGACAAGTGTAGAGAATTATAAAATGTGATCATTATGGTTTTATGTACTAACAGTAGTGAAAGTATCATGTTTGTTTATGTTTGACAAATACTAAGAAATATAGAACTGCAAATTAATCATGATTCTAAACTTTAAGCAACTCTATGAGCTTGCAAAAATAGAAGAATCGAACATTTTTTGGAAATATCTAGATATTGTTTGGCGCTAGATCACTTTCCATTTCACTTGGGTAGATGCAATTTTTTGACGCAGCATACAATATGATAAAAATGTCTGTACGAAGTTCTCTAACACTTTGTTCATATGGTAGCAAGCATATGTCATGTACCTAATTGTCGATATATGAATTAAAGTTATGGAGAAATTAGTCGTACAATATAGATTTCTTGAGATGAACCTTTTTATATGTGTGATTTTAATGAGAATCTTAGCTATGAGAATGAAGATGCGCCAATTTCTTTGCAATAATGATATTTTATTCATCTCCAATTGCAAGAGATAATCGAAGCGACTTAAAAGTTAGTGAGAGTATCTGACTAGAATAATGATTCTTAAACTCCTCAAATAAAGAGGTAAAATTAAAAATGTTCCCCATCGTCAATGAGACTGAATGGGTATTCTCTATAATTATTATGTGGTTGTTGATGAGTGAAGTTTGAGAATTGAATTCACTTAACACTTCAACAATTGCTAGGGAATTCATAACCCTAATGACTAAAAATGAAGCTAAGACTGTAGGTTGATCTTCTATCCACATGCAAGATCATTGAAAACATGTGGTTTCTAAAAGATAAATGCAAAATAGATAGTTTATAAAGAAAACTAAGGGTGAATTATTTACGCCTATTTGAGGGGTATAACATTCTCCATAAGGGTGAGAATTGTTTGAATTCGTTATAGCCACTATCGCCACTCTCATCTAGGTTGATGATACTTTACACATCCAAATGAAAAGTGGACATGAGGATTAATGTGGATTTTTTAGTTAATTCAAATAGTGGGGCAAGCGTAAGTTTGATGCTTGAAAGCTCCATTTATAACTTCAATTATTGTCTAATTAGTGATAATATCGTTTCCATCGAGCTATCCTTTGATGGGCTTAACGATGATCGAGATGATCAACAAAATGTCAAGATAGTGAGAGAATCTAGCTCTCACTGCTATGTGGGCGGAAAATACTAATGGCAAGAAATGATATGGAGATATATTCAAATAAAGTAGATATCTTCCACATGGACATAAGAGAAGAGTGTGTTGCATGCTTAGTGATTTGGATTCTAAGGTTGTACTTGTGTCATACTATCCTTATTGATACTCCATAACCACAACGTTCTTAGTTAAATGAGATGCCTTGAAATCGAAAGAAGAAATGCTAATGAGTACTAACTGTAATCATTGTAGAATATTTGATGCACAATATGTGTGCTTAACTAGTCCTGTGCTAAATGATTAGAACGGTGAGTAAGTATCATTATGATCCTAAAATAGACATTGTGTGCAACCAAGTGATCAAACATAGCATATATGGATGTAATCTTAGATCAAGTGCAGATTTTCGGACATGATGTATATTATGATGCACATATGTGAGACGTTATATCCTTTAGGCACCAAGAATTGGTGGAGAACCTAGTATACAAATACCAGATATTATTGATGAGATGTGCACATAATTAATTTGTTCTCCAACATTTTCTACGAGCGGTAAGATTGTTTATTCCTTATACCTAGCTTTGGTGTGTATGACGGCATTTTAGTGGTAAAGGATCATGTAGAACTTGATTCTTATAACTTGTAAGAACATGCGATTGGTACTGAATAATGAATTATCACTAGGCCTTGATTGACCATCTCACACGAACAATTGCCCTGGTGCTGCAACTTGCGGTAGTGAGCGGGATGAGACATACAAGATCATTTCGCATAAATGAGTGATGCGATTGATCACCTTCGCACTTGACAAGTGGCGAAGGATAATAGATAATGAATAGTCATCTTTACTAGAGGAGCTAAGATGAGATCATATATTTGATTAATAATGAAGTATGTTTGCACTTCCTAAAAGACCTAATTCTCAGTTGGACGTGCGAAGTACTAGAAGGCATTAATACAGTGACTGTCTGGTATTGTGCAGTCACGCACTCAGATAGTGACTAGACTTAAATTCATATGATGTTGAGAGTGGTGATAGGCCCAAGTCAAGTAGGAGCTCCATCATAACATATATTCATACTATATGTTCTTTGAGACGACCTCTTATGGAATGTAACTGAATGGTCCCTGCTTCGTCACTGTGCGGACCCAATTGTTTCTTATACTCTTTGGGACTCTAAACTAATGGCAATGAGTCTTTCGATCTATCGGAGCATGTGTAGGAAAGTTGTCAAGACCAAGCTGATTGGTATGAGAGGTCGAGGAAGAACTAAGTTGGTAAAGCACTTGTGTTCTATCGTTTATTGCTATCCCAACGACTATGTTGTAAAATGTCCGACCAGTCATAAACATATTCATATTTGAGTGAGTTAAGCATGCTCCATTTATTGAGGGATTTATAGATGTTTGATTAACTGTGACTACATACTCTATGCTATACAGCGAGTTGTTGAGTTGTAGGGTTTGTTAGTTAGGTGATGACTTAATATAACTCTCCTTATTGTTCCTTATCGCTTGATCGCACACCTTATTTCTTGTATGAAGGGGTGAACATGTGATTGAGAAGTTGAGATGATGATAATTGTGGAAGATGTTGAATATTAGGTCAGGTTAGTGGACCCATGACCTAATATTTATTCATCCATATTTGAGATAGAGTTCGAGTATCTCAAATACATGTTGAGATAAGGAGTTCTCTGAGATAGAGCTTATCTGAGATAGACCCTATTTGAGATAGAATTTATAGTCTTCCAAATATATATTGGGATATGGATTCCTCTTAGGGATAAAATTATGTACACCTACGAATAGGGTACATGGTTTTGATAAAAAAATATATATAAACATAAATGTGATATAAATGAATTGATCACAATACTTTCTCCAAATAGTCTCTCTCTCTCTCTCTCTCTCTCTCCATGTTCTTTCTTGGAGCATCATCATAGACTCCATGGATTTGAGAAGTGTAAATGAGTGGGTTACTCTAATAGAAATCCAATGAAGCGAGCAAGGGATATTCATAGTTTCTACAATATTTAGAGCAAGAACCAATATGGGAAATCTTGAAGATGTTCATGGGATGTTTTCAAGACAACAAGAGAGTTGATGTGTTCATGATGCAATCAAGACATGAATACATGGATTGACATACTTCCGCTGCTAAAGGTTAATTTGATCCACAATTATGTGGCAATGTGTTAAGTGGTTAATTAGCATGCACATATATTATTTATCATGTGCTAGATTGTTTATTTTATGGATTACCCATTGTTATTTTTCCAATAGAAATAATACCATGCGTTATAAATTCTTCTATTAACATTGGTGATGTGACTTCCTTCTATCATTACATTAATTCAAGGAAAACAACTTCGGAAGTATTGGCAAAAACATTGGAAAAGTGCTTTCAGTTTCTGGCTTCAAAATAATATTTTTGAGGTATTTGGGATGTCAAGTTTTGCTTTTGCAAGTGCGAAAAAGAGCACTTTTAAGCCAAAAGCTAGGAACATCTTAGGAGGTGCTTTAGTTGTTTTTGGTTTTTTTGTAAATAAATCTAACTTCCTTCTAGACTACTTTACCCTCATTCTAATAATTTTAATTCAAAAATAACCTTTTAAATTTATTCTCAAAAGTTTTCTAAAGATGATGTTAGAGTTTTAAAATAATTTGAATAATTTAACACGAATAAAAATTATAATTTCACATATTTAATATTTTATAATTTTTAAATTTTATTATCTATATTATCTTATACTATTCTTATATCATAGAAAAAAATAAATTAATTTGCTATGAATCATTAACAAAAAAAATATTAATCATGCAAGTTTGTTGAGTATGAATGAACAATTATATTACTTAGTGGGAATATTATTGAATTTAAGCTTTCAATTTTTTTATAGCGTCCAATATTTTATTAATACAAATGATGAATAATTGGAAAAAAATTAAATATGAGATCCACTAATTGAAATAAAATTTATTATTTTTGAGAGAAAAATATTTAATACTTACAAAAGGTAAGTGGAAATATTAAGTAAAAGCATAGTATGTCTTTAACATATGGGGATCAATGGTCTTTATTAATTAAGCTTATTTAAGAAGTGATTTATTTTCAAGCACTACTCAATTTATCTTTTATCTTCTTTTTTTTACAAGAACTATCCACTTTTGATTTTGCTATGATTTTTTTTTCTACCAAAATCACTTCTCATAAAATCGAAATTTTTGCAAACACCTTTTGAATGAAAGAAGACTTCAACAACTTTTTAACCATAAGTGACAGACATATAAAGTACTTCCAATGAGATTATTATACGTTCAAATATAACATTCTTTTATAGTTCGGCATATATGATATGATACTTATCTAATTTTTTACACTAGTTAATTATTGTACATCTATTCTGAAGTACAAATTAAGATTAATTTATAGCAAAAAATAGAGAAATTTATAAAATCTAATGCTAGAGAACTTTACTACTAAATCAATAAAATTAATGATGAAATAAGTAAATATTATATAATATTATTTTGATATACACCTTTTCAATTATATTTCCCCAATTAATTGTTCATATATTTATTAACTTACACTACAAAAAAAAATTTATTGTAACGGCTTATTTAGTTATTGGAACGACTATTCTATTCGTAAAGATTTTTTTAATGATTTGACCTATCGCGGTTTTTGCAGTTGTTACAAATAATTTATAACGGACTGATGAAAAACCGTTATAAATTGTACTAGTCATTGTAATTCCTTTCCGAAGCCGTTACAAATTAAGTCAATTTATTAAAAAATAGTTTGTAATTGCTTTTGTAACGGCTGCATTAAATTAAATTTGTAATTGTCTTTATAACACTTTTTGGTATGGTTTTTCTTATAAATTGGCATGGCTTTTGTAATAGTTTTTGTAACAGTTTGAAATATTTTTATAACTTGTTTTGACACATTTTGTAACGGCCTGTGTAACGGAATTTATAATTGCTTTCATTACTTGTGTTGTAACGGCTCTTGTAACTGTTGTTGTAACAGCTATATAGATCATTGTAACTGTTTTTTGCATAGTGTTTGTAACAGCTTCTAAAACGCATCAAATTTTCTGTGCTACAAAAGCGTTACAAAGGCAATTACAAAAAAATCAATTTTTTATTTATTTTGTAATATAATTTAATATTGATTCTATTTAATCTTATTATTTATTATAATTATTTTCAATGTTTAAGTTATTTAATTTAGTATTTGTTTTTTTGCAACGTAATATTTAAAAAAACACATAATATTAAAAAAATAATAATAAAATCATTCAAATTGTATTTTTTCACAAAATTAGAAAAAAAAAATCCTAATCTAAATCATGGCAATCTGTAGGCGCATGCTCCTCGTCGTCGTGCAGGGGGTGTTAGCTAGAGGATGGGGCACTACATGATCGGGCCAGTCCGAATCGCTGCTTTTGATGTAGCGCTCGATCATCTACACCCGATCATGTAGGTCGTCATGCGGCTATGGCGGCGAGGGCGTAGGAGCAGCGGAGCTGCTAAGCTATAATGGTCCAGCAATCATGTGGTGGGCCTCGGAGCTGAGACCGAATACTCAGCCCTTTTTTCGACCGCCAGCTGCTAACATCCATAGCTGTCGCTCGTTTGAGGTCACGGAGGCTTGAGACGAGGGTGTCAGTTCCTCGCTGTTGTTCTCTTCTCCTTAGCGTTCCCTCAACAGCCTCAAGAACGCCTCCTGTAAACATGTTAAATAATTATATTAAAAGAATAATTCTAAGTTTAAAAGTTTAAAAAATGAATACGTATCATGATCTCCTCCGCCCTCGGATCGCTCCACTGGCCGTCGTCCTTTTTCTTGTACACTTTCTCGAACACCTCCATCTGATTGACTGGGCGTCCGAGTTGTGTCTCCAGTTCAAAAAATCATTGTTAAAATGGATTATAAATCAAAAAATAAAATTTAATCATTAATAAAAATCAATGCACTTACTAGCTTGCCCTTGTGCGCCCCAACGGATGATGACCCGCCGCGGTAGACAGTCACCGCTGCTTCCGGGTTGGCTGCCCGGTTGACCTTATTCTTGGTCGACTGTGCCTGGAATTCTGGGCTTGCCTAAAACACCAAAAGCTGGCGCCAGATCTCCTTGGCCAGGCACAGCGGTCTGGCCAACTGGTTGCGGGTGTTGGCAAACTACTTTCGCAGGAACTTCTCGGCCTGTGACTTGACGACCTAGAACATGCTCTCGTCATCGCAGTCCCACCAGTAGCTAACCTGCAAAATTGAACACAAAAAAAACTAAATAGTATTTTATTGAAATAAAAAACATAAATTTTAATTAAAAATAAATAATATTATAATTACTTACCTTTAGCTTCTGGAACCTTAATAGCTGGTCCTCCTGGGATCTGTAAGATGTTGGCCCAGGGATGCAGATAATGCCCTTTGACCGCATTATTGATGGCAACGTGAAAATCGCGGTTGGACCCCAAAATAACATTAAAAACATTGAAATCAATAGAAAATATAAATAAAAAGCATTGTTGTACCTCGCATTCTAGAGGCTGATGTAATACCTTTGGGCCTGTGAAGGAAGTGGCATTGGTGGCGCTGGGTGGTGCATCCCACGGCTGGTGCGGGGCCTGTGAACTGCTAGCCCCGGCCGCATATGACCCCACTGCGCCGGAGTCAGTAGGGATCTGCGGGGGCTGGGACACAGCCTCTGATGAAGGGGTGGCCGATGCAGGATCCGTTTGCTCAGCCCAGGGAGGGCTGGGAGGCACGACCGCAGCCACAACCAAGACTCTGTCCCCGACGTCCTCGTCCAGGTGGAGGCGGAGCACCAGTCGACATTATCTACAATTTAAAAAAAATATATAACATTAAAAACACATTCCCTATTTTTTTAATATTTTCGTAAATCTTGTATTTTCCTAAAATTACCTAAAGGTCCTCTAATTTGACTAAAATCGCAATTAGTGTCTAATTTCTCTAAAAATTACATTGTAGTCCATAATTTTCTAATATTAACCTATTTTTCTAAAATTACCTAAAGGTCCTTTAATTTTCTAAAAATTACAATTACGTGCATAATTTTCCTAAAAATTGTATTGTAGTCCATAATTTCCTAAATTTTGCATTAAAGTCCATAATATTCCTAAAGTTTGCATTAAAGTCCAATTGTCCCTAAAATGTGCATTAAAGTCCAAAATATTCTTAAAAGTTTGCTACAAAATCCATTAACTTTTTTAAAATTGATTAAAGTCCAACTTTACAAAATTATAAAAAAATATAATCAATTACAAAAAATTACATAAAAATCTCCACCCATAACTCCCGCAGTACTCCACCCAGATGTCATTCCATAAGTGTGTAGGTCGTTCACAGTCCACACCAACGTCGCCTGCTTGGTGAAAGCCCGATCTGTGGCATGGTCGTACGTTCTAACAGCCACATGCCACAATTGCAGCAGCTCTTCGATCAACAATTCTACGTACACATCGATCAGAAGCTTAGGATTATAGGCCAGGGATTACCATCGTCAGAAATATGTACTCGAAACTCATGCACATACCAGGGGGATGATTGTACGGTGTAATGATAACCTTCCAACATGAATAAGTACGATCGTACTGACCGTGCGGCGCAAACCCATCTGTACAAAGGTCCAATCGAACATTACGCAACTCTTCTGTAAAATCAGGATACATCCGGTCAAAATGCTTCCACGCCTCGGCATTGGATGGATGACACATCACCCCTGCTCTGTCTGATTTGTGGCATGCCACGTCATGTGCTCGGCAGTCGCCGTCGAAGAATACAACCTCTGCAGACGGGGAGTTATCAGCAGGTACCTAAGGACAGGATACGGGGACTTCTTTCGATGTGGGTCTCGCCCTCGAGAAGGCTTGTACCTAGCGTCCCCACAAAATTTGCAGTACTCCAAATCGACGTCGTTCTTCAGTACAACATGCAACCATTCTTACACGCATGAATCTTCTCAATGGGTAAACCCAAATCCTTTACCAACTTCTTCGTGCTATAGTAATCTCCCGTCATAATGTGACCAGAGGGCAATATTCTATTTGTCCATTGGGATATTTTATCATATATTCGCTAAAAAATATGACCATCCGCCTTGATATCCACCAACTTAGCAGCAGCACCTAATTGAGATTGGGTGCAACCGTCCCAGAAAGGTTGGTCTGCAGCAGGCACTACATTGGAAAAATGGTCTGCCAACCTTGACTCATCATAATCGTACAGGCCATATGAACTAGGATCCGCATCCACAGGGCAAGATCTCGTACCATCATCAGGAATACCTTCCTGAGAAGAAGCAAAATAACTCGGCCTCGCTGCATCAAAAACCATCCTCTGCGCCAATCCATATGTTGTTCATCACCCCACTGTGGATAATTACTCTCAACATGGCCAGCTGGGGTTGGCTCCTCCGACACTTGAGGGACACTAGGAGCCTCAAAATAATCCTGCACAATATCCTCGCCATGTAAGGTCCAATTATACTATTTTGGCATAAATCCTCGCATACACAAATGATAATTGACTTCGTTCGATGTTCCAAGCTTCGCATTTTTGTACTTTTGACAAGGGCACATAATTTTGTCTCCATCTATATATCTACGTTGATCCTTAGCCCATTGTATGAAAGTTTTAACCCCATCCTCACAACTCTGGTGTAAGACCTGCCCTTCCCAGAAGGTTCTTATTATACATCCATCTCCTCAGTTCTCGTAACATGATGATATTATTTATATAACACTGCAAAATTCACATGTATGTAACATATAATTAAGCTACTTTTTAGCTAATTTGATCACGACTTATAAATTTAAAATATTAAATGCATCACTACTTAATTAGGTGAATACATGCATATTAACAATATATTAACTAACATATATATAATTAAAAATTAAAATCAATAATAAAAACTAATTAATCATTACTTACGTAACAAAATATAATTAATTTAATTAACTACAATACATTACTAAATTAGTTGTACGTTGTTACCTGGTTGACCAACTCAAAAGACGATCACCACTAGCTAGTTGATCGACGGTCCAATAATTCTAGCTATACTATTAAATATTAATCCAAAGCCACTCAAGTAAGTATACGAGAAAATTTGAGTATTGAGAGTGTTTGTGGTTAGTAAGATTTTCTAAAATATGAATTGTAATTAAATGAAAAAAACTTGAACATATATATAAGATAATTTGTACCGGCTTTTGTAACAGCTTTGGAACTCCTAATCTAGCCGTTGAAAAGTAGTCATTTAAAAAATAGCTGTTATTTTGCAACGACTATTGTAACTGCCGATTTTTGGTAATGAAGTTTGGAACGGTTGTTGTAGTAGTTGTTGTAATGGCCTATATTTCCACCAAAAAATTTGTTACAATAACCAAACTGTTACAAAGACCGGCGCAATATTATAACGGCCAAAAAATTGTAACAGTTTTACGCACAACACACGATTTGTAACAGCTATATGCACGGTTTTCGATCGTTACAAAAAGAGAAAATTTATTCTCCCCATATGACGTCAGCGTGCGTGAACCGTTACAAAACAGTTACGATGACCGTAACTATTGGAACGGCTTTTGGACGTTACAATAAAACCAATACAAATTTCGTATTTTTTTGTAGTGTTAAATAATTATATAATCATTGTACTATAACTTAAATTTTTATAAGTACATATCCATATTAACGATCACCGGTAGGAAATAATTTTGAAAGAACTTTTTTACTTTAGATTTTTATATATTCAGATTTAGAAAAATTTAAGAAAAGTAAAATAGGTTATTTTTTTTACTACTATTACATTTTCTTTTCATATTTTTTCTTGATTTCGATAATAAAAATATAAGGCCTAGATGGAAAAGATAAATGATAAAAGAAACACTAAAAAAAATAAAAAGCAGGATTTGGGGCGGGTCTAGTGACGAATTTTTTTTCAAGTGGAACGGTTCAAAACGGACGACATTAAATTGAACCAGATTTAGGGACGGTCGTGGAACAATTCGCCATCCGTCCATGTAGGTGGCGTTATAAATATTTAGGAACGGTTGATCAACGACCGTTCCCATTTGACACAGTCGTTGTAACACTTTATATGTGACCGTTCCTAATATTGATATTATTTCAAGAAAAAATAATTTATTTATAGGAATGGTCCAGATGGTTTTAGGAAAGATTTTATTATATATTGCTTGTTACCTTTGGAACGGTTTTTGTAATACTCATGCTTCAATTTTAGAACTGTATTTAATTGGGTTGGTGATGTATTTAAGAACGGTATGTTTTCAGTCTTTCTAATACATGTTTGCATGGTCAGTATATTTATTTGGAACTTTTTGTTGTAACAGGCTTAGGAGCAGTCGGCTTATTTAGGAACACGTATTTTAAACTAATTTTGTAATGCTAGGAGGAATGGTCCATCCCATTTAAGAACACTTGTGTAAAATTGTAATAGTGATGGTATCAGGAACAGTCATCCTTATTTAGGAACACGTATGTGAAACTCTTTCAGCAATGGTATTAGGAACGGTGTTCTATATTTAGGAACACATTCTAAAAACTATTTTAGTAATTATATTATGAATGATCTTGTTTTTTTCATGACAGTTACTATGTTTTTTTAAATAAAATTTTATATATTATTTAATGTGAAATATATTATTTCAAAAATTTTCAATTAATTATAATGTAGCAAATTTTAATAAATTATTTAATTCATATATTTAATAAATTTAATTAATTTAATTAATTAATACATTTTTATTTAATTATATTTATGAATTTAATTAATTGAATAAATATAAAAATAATAGAATCTAATAAAAACATTGTGAAACATGAATAATTAGGAAAAAAATATTGATTTAATATACAGTATTATTCTTTTACAATTGTTTTTAAAGAAACAAATAAACCTAATCTAAAACCCCCATCTCGTCATCGTTCGTTGGCTGGGAGGCTGTGTAGGCTATGCTGGGCCTGAACTGGAGGGGGTCGGCTGTGACGGTCCAACAGTGGAGGAGCTGGCCCGCATCTCCTGCATCATCGCCATCATGTCGGTCATCATGTCCTTGAGGTGGCCGATACGATCCTCCATGGCCGAGTTCGGAGGTGGGGGTGGCGATGGTGATGTACATGTCTAGCTGGAGAAGTGGGCCTCAGAACAAAAGCCGAATACACGATCATTGTTCTTGCCCTCAACTGCAGCCAACCACATCTATTGCTCGGTCATCGCCACCGATACCTCTGATTCGATGAGGGTATGGCTCTCTTTAGCCGTCGGCTGAGGTTGATGATCCTCTATCAGCTTGTGGAACATCTCCTGCAAAAGAATAAAAAAATTTAGTACTTGTAACCAAGAATTATTTCAAAACAACAAAAATAAGATCAATGACCTACTTACCACCACCTCAGCCACCCTCGGGCCACTCCAACCGTTGTCCTCCTTTTTGGAACACCTACATCTGCTTGGCGGCCGACCGAGCTCTACCACTTGTAGAATAATAAAAGAGTTAGCATAATTTATCAATAAAAATGATAAACCTATAAAAGTATTGTAATTTACTTACCAACTTCCTCTGTGCATGCGGACAAAGGAGAATCCCCTATGGTACACAATAGAGGATGCGGTCGAGTTCACCGTGCAATTCGCCTTATTTTTCGAGGACTCCTGCTGGAAGTCCACGCTGGCCCAATACGCCTGCAGCTGGAGCCATAGTGGTCTGACTAGGCTGGATCTGGCGATGGAGAAGGTCATCTGAATGTACTTCTCGGACCACATGTGGAAGACCCAAAACATGGACTCATCGTCAGTATGCTAAATTTAATAAGAAAATAAACATTAGTAAAAATTCAATAAATCAAATTTAAATGATAAGATAATTATAAATTTAATTTAATTTCATTACCTTCATGCTCTCGAAATAGAAATGTTGGTGCTCTGGCAATACATGCCTTAGACCCACGTGTGGGGGAAGTGTCCCCACACAACTGCATTAATGCGCTCGTGCAAGCGGCGGTCATACCCGAAAGAACATTTTGATTAGAAATTTTTCAAGATAAAATAATACTAAAAAATGCACATAAAAAAATTTACCTCGTGTCATCGAGGCTGATGTACTGACGCATGGACAGTGGGGGGAGTGTTGGTGGTGGTCGTGGTGGTGCTCGAGCAGCCGTTGGTACAGCAGACTGTTGTCCGACCTCCTCAAATGACGGTGCCACACCAGATGGTGTAGCATCATGTGGAGACTGCAGGGCGGCTGACGATGGGGTCGTGGGTGGTGGTGGGGGTGGTCGAAAGACTGTTCCCCCAACTTGGGTAGCGTCTAAAGGTGCCGCTAGAAGTGGTGGCCTCGACCACAACCGCGGCCACGATCAAGTAGTATGGAAGGCGTACCACTAGACATAATCTATACAAATTATAGTAAATATTAGTATTTGTAATTGTTCAAGAAATTACCCCAATATAGTAATTTATGTTGAATTTTTGATAATTCTACTCATTAATTATTTAAACATATATAGTTCCTTTGTGCACATATACAAATGGGTCAAGCATTGCTTTTGGGGGAATAATTTAAATAATGTAGAAAAAAAGAAAAATTACAGAAATAGGTGAATTGAAATTTTATTAAAGAAATAGGCTAAACCGCGTTCTAAAAACGCGGTCTGCCAATTTTTTTTAAAAAAAAAAATTTTTGTTAACAAAATCGCTCTCCGTAAACGCGGTTAAAATATTTTTTGAATTAAAAAATATTTAAATTATAGAACCGCGATTTAAAATTGCGGTTCTATAATTTAAAAAAAAAAAAAAAACGTTGCCGACAGAGCCGCGTCTACGGAACGCGGCTCTGTCAGCTTTATGCGACAGCAGCCTGCTTGCGCAGGCTGCTGTCATGTCGGGGTCAGAGCCGCGTTGACTGAACGCGGCTCTGACCTCGATTTCAGTAAAAATTATTGATTTGACCCATGCATGCATGCATGGGTCAAATCAAATAATTTTGTATGAATTTACCCCCACCCATCAGCCGAACACATTCACCCCTTATTTAAAGGGGTGGATAGCTTACAACTTCAGCATGCAGTGAGGGAAAATTTATAGAGCAGTGAGGAAAAATTTGTGTTGTGAAAAAAAAAAATTTCTGTTGTGAAGTAAAAAAAATTTAGTAGTGAAATTATGGCAAATTTTGGTCCAATTGATACTAGTGTATTATACGGACAAGCAAATCATCGATCTGAAGATGTGCTTGGAGATCCGGATACTACGTTAACTGTACGTCGTGGTGATATATCTTTTTTTCGTGTCCTGCAACTTGTTCCACGTCACATTCGTGTTCTACAAGTGTTGCAGAATATGAGTTTTTTTGGAATCTTACAGTGTGGTCACATTGAAATTGACACACACTTAATTACTGCATTAGTCGAGAGATGGCGCCCCGAGACGCATACTTTCCATTTTTCAGTTGGAGAAGCGACTATAACGCTACAAGACATCTCCATCATCTGGGCCCTTCCGATTGAAGGTAACCTTATTACTGGAGTTGATATAAAATGGACGACTCAACAGTGGCAAAATTATTGTCATCAATGGTTGGGGTTCCGTCCAAATGAGAATGCTTTTAAACGCTCCAGAATAAAACTTTCAGCATTACTCGACTGGTTGCTCAACAACACATGTGACGATGAGAGCCCATTCGATGCTGTATTACAAGAGGCACGCGTTTGTGTTATGTGCATTATTGGTGGGATATTGTGTCCCGATGCTTCAGGTAACACCGTGTCATTGTTGTATCTGCGGCATATGGAAATTATTGATGAGGAACGTCCCTCAAACTGGGGTACAGCAGTGTTGGCATTTATATCGGGAGCTCTGTATAGCATCACAACGTGGAAAAACTAATATTGGCGGTGCTATGCAGTTATTACAAATATGGGCATGGTCACGCATAATAACACTTGCCCCGATTCCCTCGAATAATGCAGTCGATCTGATGCCAACAGCGATTGACGTTGAAAACATCCTACCCATTCCTCCATATGCTGCACGGTATGTATATTTGTAATTATAGTAATAATTTTATTTTCATATGTATTTATATAAATTTTTGCTTTTAGGTGGTCGTACCATATATCTCGAACGCATACTGCCCACAATGCCATACGTATTATAAGAAATACGTTAGACCGTATGCAAGAAAATGAGGTACGTGATTCTAATATTTTTTTATAGAGACTATTTTTTTATGTGAAAACAGTTGTATTAACGAGGTACTTGAATGGCATGTGAACACGGAATTCCATGTGTTCCCCACTTGCCACAGGAACACGTCTTATGCTTCAACTTAACTACATAAGTATGCGAACCCTGACCAGTCAAGCTCAATGTTAGAACGGATGCAGATTGTTGATTGTAATCAAATTTTTGAACAATGTGATGTACCGCTTCTGCTTGTCGGGCCTCGAATATTCTAAAAGCAAAATCAGCCCACTCTTGATTAGCATTTAGCATGCGGTGACAACGTGTTGTGCGCTCCAGAAAATAGCGAACTGACCGATGAAATGTGATTTGTACAATCGCAACTATTGGTAAGCGTCTAGCACCTTTTAACACTCCGTTCACACACTCCGACATATTTGTAGTTAAGATACATGTGCGCCAGCCACTATCATGGGATAACGTCCACTGGGTCTTGTCAATCATCTCCAGCCAATTATATGCTTCCTCGTTCAATTCTCTAATCTCTGTCATTATTCGTTCAAACTTACGAGCATTCACCTCTGCACCAGCCCTCCAACAAAGGTCCTTCAACCGAATGTTGTTGAATTTCTTGTTAAAATTTGAACACACATGACGTAAACAAAACCGATGAACCCCACGAGGAAATTTGAATGCCGGAACGTAATTGATTGCACTGATCAAGCCACTGTGACGATCTGAAATTAGACAAACTCGATCATCATCATTTGGCAGTAAATGTTTGGCCAGCATTTGCAGGAACCATCGCCATGAAGCTAATGATTCTTCATCCACAAGCGCGAATGCTAACGGAAGCACCTGCTGATTTGCATCTAAAGTCACGGCCACCAACAACTTATGCTTATTTTGTGTACAAATGAGTTCCGTCTACACTTATAACATTTCGACAACTACGGAAACCCTCTATACACGGTCTGAAAGCCCAAAACACATAATGCAACATTTGGACACCCGATCTGTCTGTATCCAAGTTCAACCACTCAACAACGGTCCCCGGATTCAATTTCTGCAAAAATGTCATAAATCTTGGCAACTTCTTAACAGAACTCTCCCACGTACCATAAACTTGTTCTCTAGCTGCTTTCAAAGATTGCCACGCCTTATGATAAGATATTTCAAAACCGAATCGATCTTTCACATTTTGTTGGACAAATTTAATATCATAAGCCGGGTCTTGACGAACCATCCCAACAAATGTGTGGCAATCATACTTTTACCCAAGTTACCATGCTCAACAGAAATCTCATTCATTAGGCATGTATGTGGTCCGGCGTACTTGGTAATTTTGAATAAGCCCATGTTCGGCTGGAATATCCCTCTTAGCATCCAACTGCAGCCAGTCTGCTCGTCATATTTGCAAGCAACCTTCCACAATTTTGGCTTGCTCTCAACCACTCGGTATTCCCGTCGGGCAAATCGAACGAAAAAATCCTGAACACTTGCTTTCAAATGATCCTTACTCTTGAAAACCATTCCTCTTGCGAGCTCCCCAGTGTTTGAATCATAAAAATTACCCAAGCACCAGTAGGTATATCGATTGAGTCGGCAGGTACCTCTGGATGCATAGCCTCGAAAAATGGAATAACCGAATATAGGTTAGTCGGTTCGCAAGAGACAGGCATGTTCAAATCGAAGTGGTCTTGTCTTTGGCTTCTTGGACCACTTGCAGTATTCCCGAGCACATCTATCATAACTTCAATGCTGACCTCATCATTTTTCAGGATTATTTGTAGTTAGGCCCTCTACTTCAACCTCATCTGGTTCTGAGTCCACATGCTCATTATTTAACATACTGTCTGCTTCAGGCTCGTCATCTTGTTCACTGCTCACAGATGGACCTGCAGGTGAAAATGTCCTGCATAATGATGGACCTGCATGAAGATGGACCTGCAAATGAGAACCTGCATAATCTGATACTTGCATATGATGGACCTGGATAATCGTCATTAATTCCAACCTACCCATTGATTGTGTTACTACTGGCACACTCGACAATTCTTGGGTTAACATAGACATATATTACCCATTCACTAACAGCCTGGTACAACCATTTCACGAATTTTCTCAGCTTGGACAAAAATATCAATCGACACATATCCTGTCATCGGATTGAAAAATATTGCAAATCTCGATCCTTCTTAATTGGCATCACCGCTTCCTTCCTTTGACCAAAATTCAATGTTATGTATTTAAAATGTATTTGTAACTTAAAATCATTCCTACTAAATCCAAGTTCTTCATACAACATTAATTCTAGCTCATCAAATGTGGTAGTACGAGATATGTTTATAAATCCTATCGGAGGACGATCATAACCTACAGAATCATTCGAAATAATCCATTGACTCCAAAAATATAACAATATCAACAGTGTTCTGCTCCGCCATAGCTTCACAATAAAATAAAATATATATCAAAAATTATATTTTTAACACTATTATAATAATAAAATTAAAATGCATAAATAACAAAAAAATTCAATACAAAAAACTTACTTGGCTTTTTAATCGTAAATCCTCCAACAGGCTACAATGACACAAGAGAGAAATTTTTTGTTGCTGCAGAACAAAAATGTTACTGAGTACAGAAAATAATGAAAATGGAACACGGGCAAAATTTATACAAAAAAACCGTGATATATTATCACGGTTTTATTAAAAACGCTACAGGAAAAATTTTTTGTATTTGTGTCAGAGCCGCGTTCAGTCAACGCGGCTCTGACACAACAGGCTTGACTAAGCAGCCTGCTGAAAAGCAGGCTGCTTTAATTTTTTTTTTCATTTCTGTCAGAGCCGCGTTCACTGAACGCGGCTCTGACACTTAAAGCAGCAGGCTGCTGCTTCCTATTTTTTTTTTTAAATATTGATAGAACCGCGATTTGGCATCGCGGTTCTTCAACAATTTTTTTTTTTTAATCCCATAAATAGGCAAACCGCGTTTTAAAAACGCGGTTTTGCCTATTTCTTTAATGAAATTGCAATTCGCCTATTTCTGTAATTTTTCTTTTTTTTCTACATTATTTAAATTATTTCCCCATTGCTTTTAGCTTATTTAGCCTATCACCTCAACTTTTTGCTACAGTACTGGTCAAGTTTATCCATTTTTTCTATCAACTTGTCTTTTTTTTATAGTTGAAAATGGATAAACCTAACCACTTCTACACTTGCTCAAAAATTCAATTTATGGCTAAATAATGCTTGATCCATTTGTACATGGGCACAAAGGAACTATGCATCTTAAATGACACTTACTGGAAAAATTGGTCTAATTTTATGATTTTTTGTAATATTATTATGTAAATAATATTATTATTTTTTAATATTGGTCTAGTTTTTTGTTTATTGACATTATTATGTAAATAATATTGTTATTGGGAATATTGGTCTAATTTTATGTTTATTGACATTATTATGTAAATAATAATATTATTGCAAATATTGGTCTAATTTTATGATTATTGACATAATGATGTATAAAATATTATTATTGGAAATTTTAGTCTAATTCACTAAAACTACACAAATTACACTTTAATTCAGAAAAGTATTATAATTTCACAAAAATTATTTTTTTATTTTCAGAAAAAATTACTATTTAATTTCAGAAAAAATATGTTTTAATATCATAAAACAATTGTTTAATTTCAGAAAAATATGTTTTTAATTTCAGAAAAATATATATATGTTCAGAAACTTTTTTAAGTTCACAAAAATATATTTTAAGCTCCTATATGTTAACCTTATATTTATTTCTGAAAATATTTTCAGAAAATAACCTAATAATACTGAAAATTACCTAAAATTACAGAAAATTACCTAAAATCAGAGATAACCACCTAAAATTACAGAAAATAGCTAAAATTATCTAAAATCACAGAAAATTACCTAAAAACACAGAAAATTACCTAAAATCACAGAAAATTAACTAAAATGACAAACAATTACGTAAAATGACCTAATATTGAAGAAAGTTACAGAAATTATTAAAAATTTCAGAAATTATCAAAAATTTCATATTCTTACATATTGTTTTTATAAAAAAGTCACAGAAAATTTTAAAAAATTCAGAAATGTTTACAGAATTTTTTTTAAAATTGAATTTAAGAAGTTATAGTTTAAAAAAAAAAGATAGAAATTTTTTACATATTGACAGAAAATATTTTCACAAAGCCTATCTGAAATTATTTTCAGAAATTATTTCTACAAAAAATTCATTAATATTTCTGAAAAACTTTTCAGAAATGGGGGAGAAAATTTCAGAAATGGCAGATGGAGAAAGAGAGAGAGAGAGAGAGAGAGAGAGAGAGAGAACTAACCTGGGAAACGGGATAGGAAGAGACAGGGAGGGGGAATGATGGAGGGCGACCGGCAAACGGCGAGAGCGGCGGGCGGCAGAACTAGTGGAGAATCCCAAGAGTCACGCGCGGGAGAGAGAGATAGAGTGAGCAAGAGAGAGAGTGAACGAGAGAGAGTGGAGGAGGGGAGAAAAATCAGCTAAAGTGTCCAATTTATATTAAATTTTGGCAGGGTCTAGGAACGGTAAAGATTTTCAGATAAAGTTAGGATTATGCTTGATTCCATGGTTGCTCGTTGATGCAAAAATAACAATCATTCATAATAAACAAATTGATTATATCATTGATATGATCTAATGACCTCAACTTTCCTTACATTTCCATTAGTTAAGAAACATCCATTGACTAATTCTCTAATCAGTAAACATCCCTGAAAACGTTTCAAAATTTAATTCACCAACAACAATGAAAACTAGAAAGACCTAATTCTAACCAACAAATTTTTACGAGAATTTTTTTAAGTTAGATTGTGCATTTCCCATAATATAATTGACCACAATGACATGATAAATTATGATGTGTTACCATTAATTATTGAACTAAACAAATAATTACAATTTTGCAAGTTCAATTGGTTTGGCAAATATTCTTGCCAATGAACCCTATCATTCATAAATTAGATTATTTATGATAAAAGTACATAGAATAACACAAATACCTATTGAATGAAAATGAAAAGCACAAATTAGATCTCACAGCTTATGTAAATCAATCATTTGCAGTATCTTTAGTCAGAAATTAAAAAGAAATAGTTTAACATACTAATGAGAGAATACATAAATGAAGAGAGAATTTTATAAAGAAAACACAGAGAATAAAAATATGAGATCAGATGGTAGATCACGTCACCTACTTATACTATTAAGTTGCATAATAAACCTAGATACTAAAAAAAGTAGATTCCTACTAAAATTGTAAGTCGTATCTCCTCAAGAAGGGATGATTCCAAATATTAAAGGGTACTAATTCATTTGTGAACCAGCTTTTCTCCTGAAAATTCATCTTTGTTTGCCTTCTTTTGCTAGTTTCCCGCAAGGTTAATCGTGGGCACGCCTAACAGAATGTGCAAAATTTGTTAATTTACTGATTTTGACCTCATTCCTTCACCTTTCATTCCACAATCTCTTTTAAGCTAAAGCTACAAAGTACCACTTAGTTATAAGTGTTTTCAACACTATAATATAACCAAACATCATGAAAATATAACAAATTAAGCACCTATCGGAAAAGAAAAATTCAACATATGAGGTCGGCGATAAGGGGAGTTGAAACTAAAACAGATGTTTGTACTTGCATGTGAGATTAGGCAAAGTGTTCCTCCATCCGAATATGAGATTGGGTCGCTAAAAGACAACTCCCATGAGTCTTGGCCAACCACGATTCTCAATGTCCAACTTCGATCGGAGATTATCCAATTAGGAATAGTCTTATCTCCCTTTTCAGCTCAGCAAGCTGCAACCTTGGCCTTTCTCTTTTCTTCAAAGTGTGGTGGGGACCATTTACTGCACATGCTAGATTTACCCGAGCGAGAATCTTTACTCCGATGCTTGTGTTCGCTCTTCTTTTTGTGATGATCTTGCGATCCTTCAACTTCTTGAGCAATGAATTTATGGGCGATGAACTCAAGGATTGTGATCTTGGGAATAATAGGGTTAGGAGCAACTTCACTGATAGCCATGATTCTTCGAGTTTGGGTCACCAATGCCTTGATTAGTTCCCCGCCTTACAACCTCAACCACAACCTCTGTCGGACATGGATTAGACGTAATGGGTGAGAAACATGAGGATAGGATCCCTCTACTGCAATGGAAGTATCACCTAGAAAGAAGGGGATCAGGTGAGATTCGAGTTGGAAGAATCCCTTCTTCAACCTGAGTTTATTAGTGATCTAGGAGTTCATTGTTATGCAAACTAAAAAAGAATCAAAAGATCGAATAGCTTAAACTAACAGATAGCAAAATAAGGAGGAAAAAGAGAACACGGGGTGAAAATGTCACCTAAGGATCCCTAACACGAAGAGCTGCAGGAGTGAGACCAACAAGGGACGACACTTCTTCCTCCACGAGCTTATTAGACTTGTACAAATAGACGGTGATTGATAACATCATCGTCCAACCACCCTTCGTGTATAGCAGGCTTAGGTTTAGAAGTTCGCCAAGAGCAGCGAAAAGGACACTCTTGACCAAGAGAAAGCTGCATAAAGAAGAACTTCTCCTTCTAAGTACCAACATTAGAAGACAGGTTGGTAACAAACCTAAAGTTTTGGTGAGCAGCCAAGTAGATGAATCCTCTCTCACCCAATCTCTTGCAAGTGGCGAAAAAGTAAAGGGACCATAAATTTTCAAAACTGACATACACTAAATGTTTCATTATAATGAAAAAAAATTAAGATAGGGAGATTTGACTTGGTATATAGTTGCATGGGGCATAAATGAAAACCGTTAAGAATTAGCCCAGTATGCACAGAGAGAGGAAAATGAAGACTTGCTTCGAGATGGGAAAGCAAAAGTCACAACTCTCCTTAGGAGGAATATGCATCCTATCAGACGATTTCGGAGTGAATATTTCCTAGTCCTTAGGGGAAAAATTTGCGATCTTATCTATCCATCCATTATTTTCAATATACAAGTAATGTCAGCTGAGGACAAACTATCATCATGTTCTGGTACTTCTTAAGGGCAGAAGTACAATAAATTTTTTGAAGTGGCACTAATTGTTCAATGTCCTTAGGGCTTAAGATCCCTATGTTTCTCATTTAGGACGAGTCCCTCACTAACCCAACCTTACTTGGGACCCGGAACTAGGGTCAGCCGACACTTCGTACTTGAGAATTCAGGATAATGATATATGGACCCGTACAAATACGAACATTTGACCTTATAAATACCCCAACCATTTTAGATGGTGGTATGTCATTTATTATTTCCACGCTAGCTTACAAGCCTTCTTTCTGACCTCTCAAACTTGTGAATTGACTTAAGTATTGGAGACCCTTTGTTGAGGCTATCTAGTGAGCGCGACGAACTTCTTTCTTCTCAAGTCACCAAAATACACAATCCAAACCACTTCGCAGGCACCCTAGATCAGATCCCTTCTTGGCAAATGTCGTCAACAAGGGGTGAGCGTCGATGGTGTAGACGACATATGGCCACAACTCTACTTTCTTGCCATTTGCTACAGCAGCCTTCAACACTTTCTTGGTGGATACATATCTATATACTGTTGTCTTCTGTTGTTTCAAGGCCATGTCCACTGATTTTGCTCCTGTATGTAAATATATATTGTTATATACCAGTTATCCATAGCCAAAAGGGTATAATTTGATGGAAATCGGTTTTCTATTCTATTTAATTTAATGGTAAAATGCAGACAACTCCCAACGTATGGGGTCATTTGCACGTTGCCCCCCAATTTTTTTTTTTTACACTTCACCACCCAACCTTTCGATTTTTTTGCACTTTACACTTTTTGGGGAATAATGATGGAATATTCCGTCCGCATATGGAATTATTTGCACTTTGCCCCCCAGCATATGGAATCACTTGCACTTTGCCTCCCAACTTTCTGCAATATCAGGTGTGTCAAACCCCTAAATCGAATAAAAAAATTTAAATTTCAATTCACAAACAATTGATGTACTTGATGGTGGCGCCAATAGAAATACATGATTTTTTTTTGGGTCGGTGAGTTTTTTTTATTTTTTCATTTGAGTTTTTTCAATCTTTGTAATATTTTATCGATTTTATATTTGTGTTGAAGTTTTTTGGTTGATGGTGGCGCCGATAGAAATACATGATTTTTCCCTTTATTTTTTTTGTTTGATTTTTTCTCTTTTTATACAATAGTAGTGTATTTGATTTTGTTGTGAAATTACACTCTTTCGTGATTTTTTTATTTAAGTTGGTGAAGTTAAATCTCTTCATTTGGGTCGGTGAGTCTTTTTTATTTTCTCATCTGGGTTTTTTCAGTCTTTGTAATGTTTTGTCGATTTTATATTTGTGTTGAAGTTTTTTGTTTGTGAATTGAAGTTTAAAACTTTCTTGTTCGGTTTAGAAGTTTCACACACCTGATATTGTAGAAAGTTGGGGGGGGCAAAGTACAAATAATTCCATACGCGGACGGAATATTCCATCATTATTTCTCAAGAAGAGCAAAATGCAACAAAATCAAAAGGTTGGGTGGTGAAGAGCAAAAAAAAAAAGATTGGGGGGCAAAGTGCAAATGATCCCAAATGTTGGGGGTGTCTGCAATTTACTCTTAATTTAATACATACAAATCACGTGTACAAAAAATATATTATTTTTATTTTATTTAAAGAAAAGTTTTGTATACGTCAAATGATGCAACAGATTTTGGAATAGAAAATCAAAAGGTAGATCTTGTTTCATTTCTTTTTCCTATGGTTTTAATACCACCAAAACCTTTGCTTAATTATATTTTTGGGTCTCGTGGTGAAGCTAAAGTAATTGCTCACTGTCTCTTTTTTTCTAACGTGAAATCATCAGAACTGCCTTATTATTATAGATATTTAAGGGTATATATAATTGATATTTTAAAATTTGATGTTGCAGTGTTACAGATGATCATTTATGAGTGGAAAATAACTACTTTTTTTTATATTTGTATAGATATAAAATATGCATATTTCAATGTGCCAAATGAAAATTTTTAACAGCCCTTTAAATAGTTGTGATAATAATATGACCGTATGAAAAATTACATAATTTAATGAAAACTCATAATTAATCATTATAAATCGATGATAATTGGGTTATATAAATATACAAAAATATAATAATGATCACATACTTACTAAAGCTCATAAATACCTCAATGTGTCTAATGAAGTGTAAAGAATACTTATTAATTATAGCCTTTAAATAGTTGTAAAATCAAACATCTAGAGAAAAAGATTAAGGGATTGAACTAGAAAAGATGTGTAAAAATTTTATTGTAAACTTTCCTTTTAGACGAGGTTAATTTAGTTAATATATTTAATGCACGTAAAAGTAGTTGTTCTAACCTTTCCTCATAATTAATATATTATTACACTCAATGTGTGTGTTTAAATATATTTTATAATAAAATAAAAAAGGATCTATATGATCATTTTTTTTCATTGTTAAATGTTTCTTAAATAAGTATGTGAAATATGGTTAAAAAGTTTGGATGGCAAAGTTGGAGGGGAGAGAGGGAAAAAACTGTAAGGCCATTTTTACTACGTGTGATGGGATAATTAAATTAGTGAATGATAAAATTTTGAAATATATAGTGATAGGATTTTATAGTATTTTTTATTTTTATTTTGATCAAGTATTGAGTTATTGTGTGATAAGTTTGGTTCATGTTTATTGGCAAACTATTTACTTGGGATAAAATTAAAAGATAACAAAATTACCCTAAAATAAGATAAATTAATAATTATAAAAATATCCAGAATTTTTTTGTTAGCAATTTTCATATGTTTTATTAAACTCAAAAGAACGGGGATAAAAAACAAAAAACGATGTTAAAAAAATAATGGCTTTTTCTTCCTATACAGTAGACAATTGAGAGATGAAAATTGAACAATCTTCAAGGGCATTTAAGTGATTAACAAAGACTTGAATAAGGATATTTTTTGGTAACTGAATTTTTTTATCTTGATCAAGGGGGACCCCGACCGTTTATTATCAGCCCAAAACGGCATGAATTTTTATCATCCAATAATTCATCATTTAGCCCAACTATACCGACCCTACAATTTAAATCTCGGTTGGGCAGTTTCTAAGTAAACACTCAACTAAGCCGGATTGGACTGGATATCCAATCTAATCCGAAATAGTAAATGTGACCTAAGGTTAGTTTAGTCAATAAATTAAAATACAAGAGAGGTAGTTACATCAATCTCCTCATGCTTAATATACAGCATAAAAAAAAAAAATGAACTCATGGTAAAAATTGTGAAGTACAAGTTTTTTTTGAAATAAAAATAAGTGGTCGAATATTATATTCATACTAATAATTTGTGGCACACTCTACGTGTGCATAATTCTTTAATATTAAAATAAAAATTTCATTATTTATAAAGTATATATATATATATATATATAATAAAGTATAGATTTATGAAAAAGTGGTAATAAAGAAATGATAATGATATAATATAAGAAAGAAAGAAAAAAATGCATGAAAAATTAAAAAAAAAAAAATTAACTACCTAAGGATAGTGAAAAATTAAATAAGACAAGCTAAAAAAGGTGAGGCACATAAAAATCCTCTAATAGATTTTAAAATGGCTTATTCGATGGTGCCAAAACATTGGCCCAACTCCACTGCCTGAATATTAAAACTTTAGCTGGCCAGCTATGATGTAGGCTCGACTACTTGAGTCGAGTTTTGATGGCCACCCCTCCCAAGTACAATGGAAGTTGCCAATCTAGGCGAGGGACTTTCTTGATTGGCCATTATGGGTGCAAGATGAGCCGAGCCGCTCACGACTCACATTCAAGCTGGGCGAGCTCGAGTTGGGTCGGGCGAGCTCATGCTTGGTTCTTTATGTTCTGCTCGCGAGCTCATATTTTTATTTTTATTTTATTTTTTAAAAAAATTATTTATAAATATTATTTAAATATATATTCAATATTATATCAAATTTATATTCAAAATTCATTATCTATTAGAATTATTAGTCAATATATCTCATATGTTAATTTTATATAATAATAAAATACGATATTTTTATTTATATTGTTTAAAAATAAGTTTAAGCAACAATGTTCTAAGTTTGATAGTTTTTTTTTTAAATAAATAATTAAAATTCATCATAAATTAGGATTATTAGTTAATATCTCATATTTTAATTTTAGATGATATTAAATATGGCATTTTAGTTTGTATTATCTAAAAATAAGCTTAATCAATAATTTAGAATATTTTGATATTTTTTTTTATAAATAAGTATTTAATGTAATGCATATGAATTTTATCGTTAAAATTTCAATATCCACTACAACAAAATGCATTTATTTCAAAACTCACCATATATTAGAATTGTTAGTCAATATATCATATTTTAATTTTAGTGATATTAAATATGGTATTTTGATTTATATTATCTAAAAACAAGCTTAATCAATAATTTAATATGTTTTTATTTTTTTAAATAAATATTTAATATAATGCATATGAATTTTATTGTTATAATTTCAATATCCATTACAACAAACTACAATTATTCACTATATATTAAAATTATTTGTCAATATCTGATATCTTAGTTGTAGATGATATTTCATTATGGTATTTATATCATCTATAAACAAGCTGAATCAATACTAAAGTACATTTTGATAATTATTTTATAAATTAATATTTAATATAATTCATATGAATTTTATCGTTATAATTTTATGGTTAGTCCCTTAAATTTTTATTTAAAATAACTTTAGTCCTTTAAGTTCATTTCTTGACTTTAGCATCCATAAACTTTAATTTTTGTCTCAATTTGGTCCATATGACCATTTTTCGACAAAACTGTGGCCGGAATTTAACTTTTTTGGGGGTAAAATGGTCAATTTAAGTTGATTTTATCACTTTAGTCCCTTAAAATTGTAAAATTATCAAACTAGTCCGTTTTAGAAAGGAATTATTTTTTAAAAATATTTTTATATGGTGAATATGATGTAATTATCTTGTATGAAAACTAAAACTTTTCTACTCTTGTTCACATAATAATAACATATTGCTTTACTTAAAATAAAATAGTCTTTTTTTTTTCATTTTCAAAATTGACCAAACAAATCCAAACTATGAATAAATTTTATAAAATTTATCTAGTCTAAAAATATAATTAAAAAATCTAAATTATTTTTTTAATCTTAGGAGTTAAAGATAAGTCTAGTAAAATTAAATCTTAACAATGTTTATTATATATTAGCAGCTACAGTTGTAAAAAAAAATTGGTATAATGTACTTTTTAACTAGAGTACGTTTTTGGTGGATTCCAAATACATATATAAAATTCATTTTAAGAGGTTTTTATAAAAAAAAATTCTATTAAATTGAACTATATATTTACAAAATCTCTAAAATTGAATTATATATATATATATACATGAAATCCACAAACAATCTAATTAAAAAGTATATTCTACGACTTATTATTTGAAAATTCAAATATTGAATAAATATTATTAAGGATTAACTTTTTTACACATCTCTTTAACACTTAAAATAAAAATTTACTGACTTAGATCTTTTTATTGTATTTTCATATTAGATAGGTTTTATAAAATTTATTCATAATTTTACTTTTTTGTAACTATTGAAAAAAAGAGCCTATTTATTTTAAGTTAAACAATATATTCTTGTTATATTCACAGTTCAAAATTTCATTATTCACATAAGATAATTACAACATACCTAGCATAAAAAATATAAAAGCAATTATTTCTTTTGTTTAAAAAGAGGACTAAGTTGATAAAATAAAATTTAAGGGATTAAAGTGATAAAATCAAATTTATTGACCATTTTACCCTCCAAAAAGTTAAAATCCAGCCATATTTTCACCAAAAATTGGTCAGAGGGACTAAATCGAGACAAAAACTAAAGTTTAAGGATTTAAAGTCAAGAAATAAATTTAAGGGACTAAAATAATTTTAAACAAAAATTTAAGGGACCAAATGTAGTATTTACCTTTAGTTTTAGATGATATTAAAATATTGTATTTTGATTTATATTATTTAAAAAACTAGCTTAATAAACTTAGTATGTTTTGATAATTTTTTGTGAGTAAATATTTAATATAATGTATATGAATTTTTTGATATTAGTTTAAAAACT
The DNA here is from genome assembly GCA_034509725.1 of Sesamum angolense. NCBI lineage: Eukaryota > Viridiplantae > Streptophyta > Magnoliopsida > Lamiales > Pedaliaceae > Sesamum > Sesamum angolense. The sequence continues at coordinate 1,659,826 of JACGWL010000011.1, forward strand.
AAGTAGTGGTGTGGAACTTTGGTTATTTCTAATTAAATGATTGGACTGAATGATTTTTCATGGCTGTCAAGTTTCTTTCATCGTTATCTTTTCATTTTTGGTCTTCTTATGAAAATTTTCTCCCCGGTTCTTATTTAAATTTTTGAATATGTATTTCAAATGGTACAATAGTCCATATTTTATTTAAAATTCAAATATTTTAAAAGAATTTATTGAGCTCGAGCTCGAGTTAGAGCTCATTCGCTAGCTCCAACTCATAAAGGGGGGTAAATTGCTATTCTTTTTTCATAAAATGGTAATTTGTGCATTTATAATATGATAGGGGCTAACTTGCATTAAACCCAAAAATAAATTGATGTGGAAAGAATCTTTCTAGGATCGTTCTTTTTCTTTCTAGAAGAAGACTATGATCCTCCTCATGTTTCGTAGCCATGGTATTTGCAGGATTTCATCTTCAGAGATCCTGCTTGATAGATTTGGAGAAGATCTTTCCAAATGCTTTTCAGGCCTTCACAATGAATCTTTTGAGGGATTGTTTGAATATTTTTCGCATTTTCCTTTTGGAGCTCGTAAATGCCTTAATAGTAAATTTCGAGCAAAATCCTTTGTTGGTCCCATTAAAAATGGTCAATTTCGTTTTTGATACCATAATTCTTGAGAGTTCGGCTTTTGGTACCATTAAACCCGAAAATAAGCTTTTTTGGTCCCGACTTAACGGCAGACGGCACATGAACTTTAACGGCCGTTAAACGTGACTGACTCATCTTTAATGGTACCAAAACAACAAAAAGACGTGCTTTTTTGGTACCATTAAAAGAAAAAAAAATATTTTGACCAATTTTAGCACAAACTATATGAACTTTTTTTTTCCAAAATAAAAATATTAGGAAAATTTATTTTGTTATATATAATAAAATAGCTCTAAAATTATAATTATTTTATATTTGGGACCTTTTTTTTACTATTTTTGAAATTAAATTATTATTTGATCTAAAAATATATTAATATTTGAGCACAAACTACAAAAAGTAAAATTTATTTTTTGAGTGAAAGTATTAGATAAATTTTTTTATTAAATAATAAATTAATTTTTAAATTAAAATTATTTACACTCGAAATATATCGTAGCAACTATTATTGTTTTTTAAATTGAAATTTTATTTTGTTTGAAAATATTTTACTAAAATTTGACCATAAATTATAAGTGATGCGTGTTGGCCAAGATCCAGGTCTAAAAGTGCACAATCGCAAAAATCGCACGCATCAATAAAATTTTATTTTTTAAAAATTAAAAAAAAAAAATAAAGAAAATTTATTTTAATATAACTAATAAAATAGTTTATAATTTTTATAATTATACTTATTTCAAATAAATTCTAGCATATTTTAATTATTTTTAAAATTAAATTATTATTTTAAAAATAGTTTAATAAACTTTGACCAAAAAAAGTAAGAAATAAATTTTAATTTTATTTCTTCAATTTATCTCAAATGTATATAATTTAATTTAAAAATTAATTATTATTTAATAAAATAAAATTTATCTAATACTTTCACTCAAAAAATAAATTTTATTTTTTATAGTTTATCCTCAAATATTAATATATTTTTAGATCAATAATAATTTAGTTTTAAAAATAGTAAAAAAATCTTAAAAAGTATATGAAATACAAACAATTATAATTTTAGAGCTATTTTATTATATTTATTAAAATAAAAAAATTCTAATATTTTCATTTCTGAAAAAAAAAAATTCTTATAGTTTGTGTTAAAATTGATCAAAATATATATATTTTTTTAATGGTACCAAAAAAACATATTTTTTTGTTGTTTTGGTACCATTAAACATGAGTCAAAGTCACGCGTAACGGCCGTTAAGCTCCATGTGCCGTCTGCCGTTAAGTTGGGACCAAAAAGCTTATTTTCGAGTTTAATGGTATCAAAAGCCGAACTCCCAAGAATTGTGGTATCAAAAACGAAACTGACCCTTTTTAATGGGAGCAAAAAAGAATTTTGCCCAGTAAATCTCCCAAGGAATTCATATGGATTTTGTTTCTCCTTTTCAGAGCTAAAAAACATACATATATAGTTTTTAAGTTTGTTCTAAAGGTATCATTTTCCATGATTGGTCATATTTTCCAGAAACATACACATCATTTGTTTGGAATTTCTTGATTATGATGGACTTTGAATATACAATTAATTACAAAATTATCATTGACAACACCTTATAAAAAGATTGAGTTAAATTCATTTTGACCCCCGTGATGTAAAAAATTATCAAAAATCTCCTATAAGAATTTAAATATAAAAAAATCACCCTTATATTATAAACAATAACTCATACCCCCTGCTCAACTTGTCCTCAAGGGATTTTTTAAATTTTTTTTTATATCATAGGAATGCAATTGATACTTTATTTTTTTTAGAGAATTTTTTGAATATTTTCAATACCATAAAGTCTCCTTGAATTTTTTTCCTAAAAGATTATATTAAAATAAAAAACTTGATTAAAATTACATTCCAATCCTTAAACACACTACAAATGAACACAAATTGGAACTTAGAGTTGGTGGGGTGCGCCAGGCCAAGGCAGTAGTGCAACGCCGAGGCGACGCGCGAGAGCCCTGGCAGCAAGCTGCCATGATGCGCTCTCCCCCTAAAAAAATTAATTTAATATCATGTGAGCCAATGGCTCACGTATCAGATATTAAACTGATAAGAACAGATACTACACTTGATCTTAGCCAAAAGGCCGAGAAAGGTATGCTTAATTCAGAGCCACAGCTCTCAATTTAAACTCGACCATCTGCCGATGCTGCTTTAAACCTCCGATGTGGGACAAATTCAAGAACTATGCTACGCTACTTCATTCAGCTTTGTGCAATGTACGTGATAACTGACACTGACAATGGTATTGGTGTTTATTTGAAAATGTGATGTTACGTTTGAATAGATGGATTTGAAGTCGTGCATTTCAAATCTTTATTAACTAATCTTTGGCTCGTGGTAGTTCGGATTTAGTACTAGTTTGGTATGTACTGTTCAACTGTCTTCCAAGTTTTAATCTTGATCATTTTTAACACCTGAACTAGGTGGAAAGAGGGTGTTTAATAATGCCAACGGTCTACAATATGGTCTAAGCTGCAAAAAGAATGCTTTTTATAGCTTCAGTTTCATATTTAGTTCAATACACAGGAAGCAGCGACATTGTCGTTGGCATTCAGGTGCAGTTCATCCGATCGTGCCTGATTGTCTTTTGGAGAAATTCATGGGCCTTTTTCAGTGAGTTTCCTTTTTATACACTCCATGAGATGGATCCTACATAAATCCTAACTGACACCGGCCGGTAAAGCAATTATATCTACCGAATCAACCATTTTGTTGTTGTGTTTGATTATTTCCCAACCTTACTTTTCAAGCAAGAACCATTGATTTTCTTCAGCATACATGTATACCGCAATGGATAGAGCTCTAGTTTCACTTAATTTGAATCCTCTGTACATAACATGAAGAGATTCAGCTGCTGAGATGTGGGCATTATGGTTGATGATTGATTGAATATTGGGTTGTTCAGTTGTGAAAATGGCTGCTGGTTGAAATGAAGCTTTGCAGGTCATGCAGAGATCTTCGATGTCCCTACATCCGTTGCAAGCCTTGCTGTGAGCTTACTCATGCATTGAGGTGTATGGATCTATGGTTGTAGCAACAAGCATAATTATGAGAATCAAGAATGGACTCATAAAGGTACAGTAAGCCAACATAAAAAATCAATCTGCAGCCCCACGCCCAAGAACTTTGTCCTGATGCTGACTTTCTCTGTAAGATCATAAAAGCACATACGTATGATTAACATTGTTAGTGTGTATGTCTATATTTACCGAGGCCTCAAAGAGTGTCCGTTCTTCATCTTTGCAGTTGAACTTTGATTTGTCATATTTGAACTTAAAGACGTATTTGAGGGGATCTCTTGTGGTCAATGCTTAAACCTTTTCAAGGAGAGTTCTTGCCAAAACCATAGGAGCTATCTTTTGAAGTACAGTTCATACCACAATTATAGGAGATGCTAAAAAGTTGACGAGTTGGCTGGTAAAAGCGGAGGATTTTCTCAATTCGTCAAGATGGTTAGTGAAGTGAAGACTGATCTTTTACAGATAATTTAACCCCATATAAACATCTTAAAATAGGAACAACCTGATAGAATATGTATCGGAAGGAAGCATTCAAAATTAACTTCTAGTAGAAGCTTGAAGCATCACCGAGGTATTTCTTGGGTGATAGTCAACATATTGACTGAACAAAGCTCTACAGAACTGCATATATTTTGACTATCTGGACTTCTGCATGTTGAGAAAGCCGGCATGTTAGGGACCGGCACACTATCTGTCTCATTTTTTAGCATTGACGAGACCTCCAGCATAGACGGCCTATCTTCCCATCTTTCTTGGACACATAACAGAGCAACCTGCAAGCATATCTTCATTTTGCACGTCGAGCTAGTATCATCCAAAGACGGATCCATAAAATCCATGCTATTGTCATTTTTCCAGAGCTCATATGCCTAACCAAATTCAGTGACGACATGTTAGTTTCTCGACATGATTACTATAGAAATCAACCATAACAAACCAATTATCAGTTTCGTACATGCTGTAAAAGATTTATATTCTTGTGCAGACCGTATAGACATGATGTCTTCTTCCCACTTATGATCTGTAGTAATAGTACACCAAAACTATAGACGTCGTACTTCCTTGAGTATATTCCTCCTTTTACATACTCTGGTGGAACATAACCACTAAATTGCAAGTAACACAAAACAAAACATTAAGAGTATGAACGTAACTTTCAGTATCTGAGAGCTTTTTATGAGCAATTCTACTTACTATGTTCCAATAATCCTGCGTGTGCTTGCTGCATTTTCATCTTTCTGGAAAATTTTAGCTATTCCAAAATCTGATATTCTCGGTTTCATTTCCTTGTCCAGTAAAATGTTGCTAGCTTTCAAGTCTCTGTGAATTATCGTGACTTGTGAGTACTCCTGGAGATACAACAGGCCTTGAGTAACACCGTCAATGATCTGAACTCGTTTCTGCCAATCTAAGCATAACCGCTTTACCGGATCTGCAATATACCAACAATGTTGTGAAAGCAGGTATGTGTCTTAGTAATATAATTTGTGATGTTAAACGTCTCATTCTGAAACCGATGTTAAATTTCCTCTGTTGAAAGGTGAGATAAAGTGAAGTTCATTAGCTGCGCCTAAACATTAAAGTTCTAAAGCCCAACTCAAACTCATTTTTGTCAATCTAAGCAGACGTCTTCAATGGGGTTTGCAAAGATACTTCTATGGATCTCCTGCAATAATATAAGATGTCAAGAAATAGTAGAAAAGAGACGACGACTGACCAAAGAGGTACATATCCAAGCTCCTATTCGGCATGTACTCGTATACGAGCATCTGTTCTTCCCTTTCTGTACAGATTCCAAGAACTTTCACCAAGTTGACATGTTGTAATGTTGTTGTAAGTGCAAGCTCATTCTTGAGTTCCTCTGTCCCTTGTGTAGAACCTTTTGAAAGTCTTTTTATAGCAATCTGAAGTCCATTGTCTAATTCACCCTAACAAAACATCATGCATAAGTAGTTGATTTGACATTGAATGCTATCGAAATACGATAAAATTTGTCTTGTTAAAATGCAGAAATCTGTTGCTAGAAGCAAAGCTATAACCTTGCATGGGCTGATGGAGCAACAACATGCATAACAGAGACGTAAAGATAACATTTTACCTTGTACACTGGTCCAAATCCACCCTTGCCAAGCTTGTTTTCACATGAAAAATTATCTGTGGCTGCTGCTACCTGAGCGAAACTGAAGACTTGCAAATTCGACCACTCTTTTTTTTCCTGAAGCTGCTTTTCCTTTCACTGAGAGAAAATGAAGAAAAAGAACAAACGAGAAAACAGTTATCCTCCTCCTTTCTTGGTGTACACAGAATGCTGTAATGTGGATTGGTACCTTTCGAGATTATAAATTTTCTTTTCAGGCAGCATAGTATTGTCCCAAGTAGGAGAATGGCTGCAAACGTTGTTGATAGGAGAATCACCCGTAATTCGTGTTTGAGGTTTTGATCTTCCTCTTCTTCTTTTGCTGTCAATGAGGTCATTAGAAATCTGTTCTGAACTTTTTTTCTTTTGTTCAAGTTTGAATGTGTCTGTTTTGCACAATACATCCTAGTGATCCTTGTACAGGTTGTCTAAATATGATTGAATGTAATATTTCCTACACATATAAAATATTCTTACAATCCCATCTTCTAACCTGCTCTGGAAAGAGTCCAATACATATCGTCGTTGGGTACTTGAAACACACTGTAACCAAGAAGACCCTTCTGCTTTCCATAAGAAACTTTGATCTTAACTACTTCTACATCATCGAAACCAATCCAGAACAAACCAATCTTACAATAGTTCACCACATATGTGGAGTTAAATGTCGGTTGAACTCCGTAGCTATTAAGGTACCACTTAATGTGTCGGTAGCTGATGGAGCCATCCGGAGTCATGGCCAGGCCTTTTGCTGGTGAGCCTATTGCATAGTCGTTGGGATTTACTAACGTCCACGCATATCCATGGTATGGCAACCCGAGAACCAGTTTGTTGGCAGGTAATCCTCTACGAATCCATTCATTTATCTCATAATCTGTACTTAGATTGCTTGATGGATCATACAAAGCAGCATGTGCTCCTGTGAATCTATCTTTTGATGGCAGATGATAGTCAAATGACAGGACATGCACCCAATTAAACGTTCTCCGAATCGCGTTTACAGGGTAGATCATGGATTCCATGACGGGCGAATATTTAGCTCCCATAGTTAAGATCAGAGGCGAAGTATCAGTATATTTAGGTTCAGAATCTATTGCTTCTTTCCACTCATCAAGAAAACTTTCCATATTGGTCATATTGGCAGATGTACTTGGGAAAACATCGAACAAATCGAGTCCCATGAATCCATGTTCCCTGGCGGCCGTTATAGAAGATTCAATGAACGCCCTCCTGCCCAATGATTGGTTAATCATGTCGTAAAATGTTGAAGAGCTATTAGCTCCAGCCCAGATGGACAAAAGTGTCTTGGCCGAAGGATTCTTTCTCCGAACAATCTCTGTGAACGTAGACATGTATGGTTCATCAGATGGTGAAATATTGATCTCATAACTCGAAGTATTAATATGTGCAAAAGCGCAAACTAGATGTGTAAACAGCTCTGAATTGATGTCTGGAACTGGAAATTCACTGCCTGAATACCAGTAACCTGATCTAATCCAAGTCTCTGCGTCAGCAAATTTGAGCAAGGAGAGGAGAAGAAGAAGACAGACATTGATCTTGAACATAGTTGAACAAGGAGCAGCTTTCTTAACTCAAATTCTCAAAATTGGGAGGTTTCCTCAGTGATAATTCTATTTACTACACTTTTCAGCAGGTCCAAGACTTTCCAGGTAACTACTTTGAGCCTTGTGTTTATTTCTCATTTCTCCGCTTGCAGCTCATTTGTTTGTTTCCCTTACGTATACGACTCTTACCTTTTCACTTTATTAGTATTGACAAAAGCAAGCGTCTCATTAGATGACTTTGAGTGCGTTATAATTCTCAAGGCCTCGTCTCGCTAGTAAGGGTCCTTTCCAGGACAAAATTGTCGGATGTATACAAAGTCAGAACGGACAATAATATCTCGCACAACAGAACCAATGCGATTAGTTGCACTTATGCCATATAATTGATGTAAATTTGACCAAATTCGGTCCACATTAAAATTTTCCAGTGTATGTACATGTATAGTTACAAATAGTTGAGGTGGCGATAGGATCCGCTAAAACCTAAATCAAGAGCTAATAAGTTCATGAAAAATAGAACGTGTCAGTTTCTTCGGATAACCCCCAACTAAAATGTTTCGACACTTAGTTAAATTTCAATACCAAAAAAAAAAAAAAAAAAAAAAAAAGATGGAACTGAAAGTTAGGCCTAAGAGCAATAAATAGGCGTACCCTCACAAGTGAATTATTCATAGTATTTATAGACCCATATAGGTTTGAGTTTCACTGAGAATAGAAGAACGAATTCTAATCGTCCTTTAAAAAAGAAAAAAAATTAAACCGAATCAAGTCATGTCTAACCCTTATAAAAACAATGCGTAGAATTTTATCATTTTTGAGACTTTTACTATTTTTGAGACAATTCTATGTATTTAATTATTTATGAAAAAACCCATCATGAGCATGTGAATTTGGTTCCCTCTGGAGAAAGAAATTGATGTTTGAGCTGACTACGTTGTGTTCATGTGACAGTGAGACTTTTGAGTTGGGACACACCACACTAATGGAACGAAAATGCGCCACAAGTTTTTCCTTGTATAGCAAAGTTCAGTCAAAGAAAACGAGTTTCCTCCACTACTCATTGAAGAGACCACCATGTCATTATTTATTTCAGATAATTATGTATACAGTCCCATAATTCATACTGTCTTACACAAATCGTTCTTATTTTTATGTAATTATAAAAATTATTAAGAGTAGGCAAAAAAAAAAAAAAAAGTAGGTATATTATATGTAGTACTGTATGCCACATTTACTTGGAGTGATGTGATTAAAATGGATTGTATTAAATTATGATCACTATCATGAAAAAATCACATCATATACCAAGTTTGAAACACTAATCACAAGCTAATAAAAAATAAAGGGTGATTAGCCATGATATCATGACTAATCACCCAAAGTAAAGGTGGTCTTAATGTTTATAGGGAGTGTATGTGTAATTTTTAAACAATAGAGATGATTTTGTATAAATGATGTTAGAAGATAGAAAAGAAAATATTTTTTTTTTTCTGATTTTGGGGTCCAGTACAAGAATCTGCATGTATTTTTTTTTTTTTTTTTTTCCCGGGTCAAGTCAACTTATATGGTATCACATTTAATCTGTGTCGTATAATAATTTTAACTTAATAGAGCTCAATGTTACATGTTAATATTTATAAAGAGGCAGTACAAGGGAGAGAAGGGATACGAGCTACGATCCATAAGCGAAAATACGCGATCTCGTCAGCATTCACAAAGGTAAAACGAACTACTTCCTATAGAGAAAAAAAGAAATAAGAAGTCTGTAGACCCCATATGATAAGACAGAAGTAAGAAGTAGGCCGTTTGGATAAATTCATAAAGAGGACATACCACAATACGACACAAGCTATTTCGAGAGGCAAAAGGTCTACAAGCTGCCCCTAAGTATGAATATATATGAGGCCTCCCGGGTCCCCTCCCTAAGTTAGATGAGAGCCTACAAGCAAATCTATCAGAGTCGGCGGGATCTAATAAAATCTCAAATGCGAGTCCCAAAATAGATAAGATACACTAAAATTGTGTACCAAGAGCCCCGAAAGTGATCCTTATATATACCCACTGGGAATCCTTATATATACCCACATCACATATCATATTGATTATGCTCTTATACATTTGTCACAATTATATTGATTGGGTGAAATCGACTCACATAAGATCATATTATCTGTATTGTATAATAAATTTAACTTACAGAGTTCAATGTTATGCATATCATATTGACCCTATTTTTATCTGTTTGTCACAATTATATTAATTTAAACAGTTATTACTAATCGGGTGTTTGGCTAAACTTTTTTTTTTAAAACATCTTATAAAAAGTTTTAGGAGCTTATATTATATTGGATCTTATTCTAAAAATAAGCTCTTAAAGTGTTTGGATTAAATAAGATATTAGCTTATAAGATGTTAGGAAATGTTTGGTAAAATGACTAAAACGGGCATGATACTATTGAAATCAAATATGTTGTTATTTCTTGACATATTTTGCTTTAAAAAATGTTAAAACACTTTTATAAATAGTATATATTAGTATAATTCCAAATAAAAATTTAATAGATAATAGTTTTACAATAAAAAAAATTAATGAATTATTATCTAAACTTTTGAATAAAAATAATCTATATACATTCATACTAATCGAATATTATATAGATATATAGTTAATATTTTCTTTGTTACTACATTTATTATTTATAGTTGTATAATTTGAAATGTCTTGAATTTATATTTTTCAGTAAATATAATATCAATATTATTTTTATTTTGATTTTTATTTTTATTTAATTATAATAATTTATTATTAAATAATTGAACAGTTTCTCTTTTTTGAATATTAGAAAAATTAAATAGTAAAAAAAACTTTAAATCTTAGAGGGAGTTGTGTGTGTGTGTGAGAGAGAGAGAGAGAGAGAGAGAGAGAGAGTGAGGAGAGTGTGTGTGGATGAGAAATAGAGTATACAAAGTGTATGAATAAGGATATTTTTGTCTTATAACACATTAATTTTATATAACTTATAAAAATTTATAAAAAAAAAAATTTTAAAAAATTAGGAAAGCAAACTTTTCTCTAAAGAGTTTATAAAATAAAAAATATTTCAATTTGAGATCGTATAAAAAAAAATTATCAAACACTTTATCAAAACTTATAAACTCTCTAACATCTTATAAAATAATTTTGAGAGCTTATAAGCTTAGCCAAATATGCTCTGCCTATTCAGTAGTCTCCGACCGTCGTTCTTCGATAGAATATTCAATAAGTAGAAAAGGTCAATAAGATCTACTTGAGGAGAAGGATATCGCTTTCGTGTATCCACCGAAGCTACGATTTAATGAAGAAAACATTCACAAATATATTATAATCAAATTCAAGATTTACTAAGATGCACATATACCACTAATAGGTTTAATGTAATTTATCTCTCCTAATATTATAAAGAGAAAATTGCATAAAACACTTTTGTGTTATAAAAATTCAACTAAAAATCTTTTATGTTAAAAATATTAGCAAAAAAACTCCTATATTTTCTAAAATTTTGCACACTCCCTTTGTCATTTATTTGGCTTAACGGCGTTAATAGTTTTTTTTTAATTTTTTTATTATGAACTTATATATTATAAGTTATTGTTATTTTATTGACCGTTGAATCTTCTATAATCGCATAAAAACCGTAAAATTTAATCAACTTCTAATAACCATTGATCTTAAATAATTAAAAATGAATGTTCCAGATTTTATGTATTTAAAAATATATTTTACATTGACATATATATATATATATATATATATATATGTAAATTTATCATAAAAATATCATATTGTATAATACATATATGTAGTATATATATGTATATATATCATGTATATGTGTCGGTGGAGGGTCGTCGCTCCACCTCCACCGGCCATCACTGTAGTGGGCAACGACACAGATCGGGGTAGTGACATCATGCCCAGATCTGGATGGGCGACGATGTCCGTCGTCGCCCAGATCTAAGTGGGTGGCGCCATTTAATATATCTAAATTAATATGCACCATTTGATTATAAGGCATATACTCTTACTATTTGAGCAGAACCTCATTTGTTCTTCTATTTGACCTTGATCTTCTAAATTTTATTTTACGCATGCATGCATATGTACTAGTTATTTAATATTTTTATGTATATTTGTTACTTATAAGGAATAATATAATATATATTATATATATTATATATATATAAGTGATGTTAAAATCATTATATTTATCTCTTTATAAGTACAAAATTATTACATAAGAATATTAAATGAGGGATACAATTTAAAATTTATGTAAATATTTTTGGTGATATCAACATTTTTTGTACAAATTCTAATAAAAGCAAGTTGGGTGTAAACGATGAATTTTTGGAGAAGTAAAATTATAATTTTGAAACTTCTTTAAAAAAGTGCTTTTTTCATAAATAAAAAATTAAATGTAATTAACCCTATCTTAAATGGTAAGATAACATCGAATAAATATATATATATATATGTATATATATAGGATAAACTTCATATTACCCTCTGTGATACCCCAAATGTTCAAATAAACCCCTATGATAAAAAAAATACCACATAACTCCCTATAAAATTTAAAAAGGTGCATAATACCCCCTATAATTTCGGCAATAAAATCGCAACCCTATATTTTGCTCCCAATAAATAATGTTTTTAAAATATAATATTTTTATAAAATGGGGTTTTTATAGTTTTTTTTTTTTTTTGTTTTTTTCCTATGTCGGCAATTTATATGAACAGGGCATTTTTTTTTTTTTTTTTTTATTATTTATTTACACATGTATTTTACCCTATAATAATAATAATAATAATAATAATAATAATAATAATAATAATAATAATAATAAGAATAATAATAAGTTGAGGCGAAAATAATTATTATCAGGCAGCTGGTCAAGGTTATTTATAGTACGTGGAGTTGTAGGTTCAAGATTGCATTTGGTAGGATGATTAATGTAAAAGATGAATGTTTCGACTTATTTGTACAATAATATCTAAAATTCAAATATAATTTTATTTATAAGATGTTTTCTGTAAAAATATTAGATATGCGTTGTATCAATATGTTCAATAAATAATAATATTGACTAATTTTGCACTCTAATTTTGACTTGTATAGTCAATGCTTCCACTTTCTTTTCTTTTTTTTTTTTTAAATGAAAGTGATGAATTATATATTATTTATTGAATAAATTTATTAAAATCATCAATATCAAATATTTACATCTAACAATAATAAAAATATTATAATTATATTTCATATACGTACAAATTATCAATATGATATAGTTATATTTAATCAATACATACTATTAAAGTAGAACAACACCTACTATTAAAGTATAATAACACTCCATATATTAATGATGTTCGAGTCTATAATTTAAAAATTATGAGGCCTTAATCTCGACAATTAAATTAGGTATGATCGGTTCAATGCTTCCACTCATTGGGAGCAATATCTTGTTCAATATTTCAGGTTGGATACAAGATATGTTGCAACTTATAAAGATGGATAAAGTCTCATGAGTTGAATGTTTAATTAGAAGTCTTTGTTGTTAGTAAATCCAAAAAAATAAAAAAATTATCGATAATAAAAATATTAAGTGGTAACTTAAAGTTATCGATAAAAATATATTTTAAATGATAATAATTTAATTTTGTCACAATATTATTATTAGTGATAAAAATTGTACATAATTTTTTTACTATAAACAATTAGTAACAATTTTTCACACAAATTTTTTTTTATCATTAAATTATTGCTAGAGATAATTTTTATGCAAATTTAATGGAAAATTTTAATAATATTTTGTTCTTAATTTTGGTTGCTGATTATTTTTTTTCCTTTTCTTCTTTTTGTAGTGAGTCTAGACATTGGAAAAGATGATAGAAATATATTTGTCTTTCCAAATTTAGAGTATATTGGTTGGGATAAAAAGTGGGTGTATAAAAGAAATGGAAGTAAAAAGGAAAGTATAAGAGATAATTTGGTGTTTGATTAGGGTTGAGAGATAGAGGAAAAGTAAAACGCGATGTGTATGAAATTTTTCTGTAGTCTAATTTTATTTTCGTCCAAAATTGAGCAAAAAAGTGAAAGTATAAAGCCAAAAAAATAAAAAATATATATATTTTATTTTTATTTATTCTACTGCCCATATATATATATATATATATATATATATATATAATTTTTCTCTAATTTTTTTCTCCTTCCCATTGATAATATCGTACATAATCGCTAGAGAAAAGATAGATAAACTGTTGAAAAACTACCATAGTCAACCATGAATATTTTTATTAATAAAATATAATTTTTTCTTGTTTGATAAATATTTTTATCAATAAGATTTTTAATTTTTTGATATACTAAAATATATTAGTATAATATTAATTTATTTATTTCTTAATGCAAAATGAAGAAAAAGATTATTCAGTAATTAAATTATGAAGAATAGTCTTTTATTCTCAATATGTTTCTTATTTCCAAACAAGTAGTATTTAAAATTTACTTTCCTTCTAATCATACCAAACAACTTAAAGAAAAACTATTATTTTCCCCCATTCCCTCTTTCACTTTCCCTCCCCCTTTCACTTTTCTTTTCCTTTCACTTGAACCAAACGAATCATTAGGGACTCAAAAAATAATTTTATATTAATATTTATAATATTTGCATAATGATTGATATAATATATATATATATATATATATATATATTTATATTCATATATGTAATATTGAGTCAGATAAAATTATGTAGGGATGATAAAAAGAAATTAACTGCCCAAAATCATTAATATATTTGGTGACAATAATATTTATTTTATCATAATAATAAATTTTATGATTTTAATTATTAATACCATTTTGTAAAAACTATTATTTGCACAAATTAGTGACAAAAAAATACGCACAAAGTTGTCACTAGACACAATTAGTAATACATGTATAGTGACTTCCTAGTAATAATAAATAATAGTTGTCGCTATAACAATTTTACAAAGTGACAAGATAAAAATTATTGTTACTTAGCATAAAATTTTAATAATAACTTTAAAATCGTCTATTTTGTCACTACTATCAAATTTTCTTGTAGTGGTAGTTAATTCTCGACTCTTGACAATATAGTAAATTAGCTCTAAAAATCTTGATCGACGCATATGATACAGACACAATTCTTATTGTTGGGTTTGTAGAGTACTACTCTTGTTTTCCTATTCTTTTAACAATATATATATATATATATATATATATATATATATATTTATATTTAATGTAAGTTGACCCAAAGAAATTCCAAACATAGTGCAACATTTGAATTTTGCAAATAATACTAACAGACATGTAACTTGCACAACCAATGTGCAATCAAAGGTTAATTACAGAAATTGATTCACAAGTTTTTTGTCATCCATACTTATCATAAAAGAAAATTTTTGTCCTATCAATTTTTAATACTCACATTTATCTTTTAATTCATTTTTTCTCTTTAAAAAAAATTGGATTAAATACAGTTACCACCCCTAAAGTATCCACCCCACATCAATTACCCCCCTAAAGTATTAAAACCTTCAAAAAACCTCCTGACCTTTACTTTTTAAGTTTGAAAAGTCTATTTTACCCTTTAAAATTGCTTTGTGAAAAAAAAAATAAAGAAATTTTTAAAATGCTAAAATCATCATTTGTCTAATTCTAGTTTCACTTGTTCATTGAGCTCTTTTTATTTTGTGATCCTGAAGTACTTGTGGCTCATTTTATTTTAATTTTACTTGTTTGTCAAACTAAGTTAAAAATAAATTTAGACATGCATAATTATCATATATAGATAAGTATATATCAATTCTATATTTTTTTTATTAGTTCAATATCCCTTTTGATTTTATTAATTTAGTATTTATTTAAGTAAAATATAAATATATATGCATGTATAAATTTATCTTAAAACTTATACATCAAGCTCTTTTTAGTTTCATAATCCTAAACACTTGGAGCTCATTTATTTTAATCACTTGCTTCTAAAATTAAATTAAAATATAATTTATACATGCATATACATTTATATATTTTCTTAAACAAATATACAGTTAGTAAAATCAAAAGGGTTGATGAACTAATAAAAAGATATGAAATTAATATATCTTTATAATATAAATTTACATATATGATAATTATATAATTATAGTAATTTTTTGCATGCATAAATTTATTTTAAACTTGGTTTGACAAATATATAACTAAAATAAAATGAGTCACAAGTACTTTAGAAATACAAACTAAAAAGAGATCGATGAACAAGTAAAACTAGAATAAGACAAATGGTGATTTTGGCATTTTTAAAAATCTTTTTTTTTTTTTTTTTTTAACAAAGCAATTTTTGTAATGATAAAATAGGCACTTCAAAATTAAAAAACAAAGGTCGGCTTTTTTTTTTTTTTGAAGGTTTTAATACTTCAGGGGGGTAACTGATGTAGGATGAATACTTTAGGAGAAGTAACTGTATTTAACCTAAAAAAATTTGACCAGATTAGTAATTTTAATATTTTTTTAAATAATCTCACAATTATGTATATTTTTCACCTTAACTACCCCCTACTCCACATTTCTCTCTCACCTTATTTATCCATATTTATTACAATTCATCATTATATATTTTTTTTCTTATCATCTTACATGAAGTTTTATTTTTATATGCTCGTGTGAATCACCTGCAACAATAACTAGTTTAATAAACCGGAATTCAGAGTCCTTTCATGACATACACTCCGCTATGTAACATTTCTGGAGGACAGTCGATTAAATATCAGAGCCCAATGCTATTGGGAAATCAATGGGGTGACATATCTTTTAGCTAAACGTGCAGATTCAGTGTTTTTTCTGGGCAAAATTATTTTTTAATCCCGTTAAAGTATCATTTTTATTTTTGATACCACAATTGTGGCGAGTATTATTTTTGGTACCATAAAATATAAAAGCACACCTTTTTGATCTCAAGTTAATGACAGAGATTAACGATCGTAACTCCTATTGGAAGACCCTATTAATGGTACAAAAAAAAGCAAAAAAAAAAAAAAATATATATATATATATATTTTTTTTGGTATCATTAAAAGGAAAAAAAAAGAAGATATTTTAACCAACTTTTGCCACAAACTATAAAAAAAAATTACAAAAATAAGGTTTATTTTTATATATATAATAAATAGTTCTAAATTTATAATTATTTTTATTGTAGATAATTACTAGGATCTATTATACTATTTTTTGTAATTAAATTATTATTTGATCTACAAATATATTAATATTTCATCCCAAATTATGAAAAGTAAAATTTATATTTTGAGTAAAAGTATTAGATAAATTCTATGTTTACTAACAATAACTTAATTTTTATATTAAAATTATTTACATTTGAGATAAATTGTAGCAACTATTCATTTTTTCAAATTAATATTTTATTTTGTTTGAAAATATTTTAATAAACTTTGGTCATAAACTATAAGAAATAAACTTTTATTTTTACAAAACTAAAAATTAAAGAAATTTTATTTTAATATAAATAATGCAATATTTTATATTTTATAATTATATTTATTTTAAATAAATTCTAGCATATTTTAATTATTTTAAAATTAAATTATTATTTATTCTAAAAATACTTTAATAAACTTTGACTGGAAAAAGTAAGAAATAATTTTTAGTTTTATTTCTATAATTTATCTCGAATGTAAATAATTATAATTTAAAAATTAACTCATTATTTTTTATAAAATAAAATTTATCTAATACTTTTATTCAAAAAATGGATTTTACTTTTCATAATTTATGCTTAAATATTAATATATTTTTAAATCAAATAATAATTTAATTTTAAAAATAGTAAAATAGATCCTAAAGATTATTTGAAATAAAAATAATTATAGTTTTAGAACTATTTATTATATATATTTAAATAAAAATTTTCTACTATTTTCATTTTTGTAAAAGATTAAAAAAAATTCTTATACTTTGTGGCAAAAGTTGGTTAAAATATATATTCTTTTTTCCTTTTAATGGTACCAAAAAATACTTTTTTTTTTTTTTTTTTTTGCTTTTTTGGTACCATTAAACAGGGCTTTCCAATAGAAATTAACGACCGTTAACCTTTTCCGTTAACTTGGAACCAAAAAGACTTGTTCTTGTGTTTTATGGTATCATAAGCGATACTCACCACAATTGTGGTACCAAAAATAAAAATGACCTTTTTTTACGGGATCAAAAAAGAATTTTGCCCTATATATTGGTATAGTTACATTCCTATTGTTTGAGGTTTGATATAATTATACGTATATTTTACGTGATTTGAAAAATTACATTTAGAATCACTATAGAGGTTTGCTTCTGTCTTATAAATAAGTCCATCGATTAGTAATAGTTCACTGAATTTGCTGATATTAATAAAAGATGTGATGAAAATTGATATCCAGTCCCGATTGACTTATTATTGACGTATTGCAGGTTAAACAAATCTTTTTTTGAGTAAACTACCCTTATAATTGTGAAGATATACCCATCACATTCATTAACATGTCGATAAAAAAAAATTTATTTAACCTGCGATAAATTAGAAATAAGTTAATCGAAGATAAGTATAGATTTTCACTCCTTTTTTTTGTTAATATCAATAAATTTAATAAAATTTTACTAATGAAGATTTATTTGTTAGACGAAAGTAAATCTCAAAGGTACTTGATGTAATTTTCTAAGCAACAGAGAACTTACGTATAATTACATCAAATCTCAGAAAATAAGAGTGTAATTATCCCTTTTAAATTTCCATTTTCAGTTTCAATATACATAAAATATCAATTCTTTTTCTTTTGCTATTATAGATTAGTTTTTCCAAGAAATAGTTGTATGAAATTTTGGTAATGAAAAGATTGGGGATGTATGAGGAAAAGAGGAATTGAAAAAACCTTACAATTAAAAACTTCATACTCTGCATCTATTTTTCAAACTCTTATTACTTTTTTTGTAGGGTTCAAAGCAAATTACCCCTTGTGTTTTGCAAAAAGAGCAAATTACCCCCTGTGATAAGAAAAAAATCAAATTACCCCCCTCTCATTTTAAAAGTATAGTACACTGCCTCCTTACAAAAAATAAACGTTAGTATGAAGGGGGAAAGAAAAAAAATACCCCTCCTTATATTTGAAAGGTTGATTGTAGAGTCAAAATTAGGGTTCGCATTGTAACACGAGATTCTAGCGAGAGAGCGAGCGAGGCGATTCAACCACGAACCCTAGAAGCAAAATCCATGCAAAATCCAGAAAAATCCACCGTTCAAAGTTTGTAAAACGACTGAATATTGTGTCGAAGGAACTCAATAAGCATTTTAATAACTTTTTTTGTTGTTTTTTAAATTTTACTTTACTGTTTTTTTATTTGAATGTTTGTTTCTAGGAAATCTTTGGAGATAGCTAAAGTACTTGACCAGATCAAGGTGAAAACCTTGTACTTAAAAGGTAGTTTCGAATTTTTTGAGTTTTGAACTTTTTTTTTGTTTTTACGATTTTTGACTGACTTTTCTCTTTTATTTTTTGTTTAATGGAATTTTTGTTTAGGGGAAAGCTGGTCAAGCTTCAGATTTGGAAGCAATGACGGTATGTTTTTCTGTCTCATATATCCTTCAGATATTAATGTGTGTTAGGTTTTTTTTCTGTCTGATAGAGTTTTTTCTTTCTTTATTTGGTTGGGATTAGGGTTTTCATATACTTTATTCTTTTTTGGGTATTAGCATTTTTGTCATGTGGTCCCAACTATGTTGGGTGTGTATGGATAAATTGTTTTAAGAATTTATGGTCCCCTGTTGGTTTAGGAATAATATATTATTTTTGGTTTTGTTGTTTTTGTTCTTTAATATATTGTCCATTCTGTATGAGTCAATGTAAATTGAATTGTTTAAACTTTTGAAGACATGTGGTCCCAAGTCATTGAATATTTTAAGATTTGTGGTCCTTCTGTATGATGCTTTGTTTTTTTGTTGGAACTTACTGTTTTTTATTATGGTTCTGCTTCTTGCTGAAGCATTTTTTTGGCCCATGTGTTTTGGTTTCTGCTTCTTGCTAAAGCATTTTTTTTTGCCCATGTGTTATGGTTTTGCTTCTTGCTGATGCATTTTTTTTTATGCTTTTATTTTATTTGTTTGCAGAGTTTTCAGACACATAGCATAAATTTTTGGTGGGGTGGTAAATTTGTAAAAAATCCTAAAGTTACATATATAGGAGGGCACATGAAAGTTTTGAGAAAATTGACATAGATTTTCTTGGTATGTTCGAATTAGGAGAAATGTATCAGCAAGGGAGGGGGAGAAGTCAATGCTTAAATTTTATTACAAAAATCCTACCCTACCATTAAAATGGGGCATAAGACCAATTAAAGAAGAATGTCCTGACATTTGTATGATTGATTTACAAAACTGTCATTGAGGCTTAGATGTTCTAGTAAATATTTATGCAGAGGAAGAGGATGCTGAACCTCTTGTAGCCATAGATAGTCAGGGTAATCCAGTTGAAAAGGTGCAGGAGGAAGAGATTAGATACCTCTTAGAAGGAATAGACTCTGAGGAATTGGATGGGAATGAGATTGAAGGTGATGGGAGGAAGGACTGTGAGGGTGATGGAAACCTTCTCTGTTTCCGCCTACTTCAGCAGACTTAAGAAGCTTTGTGATGAACTGGGGTGCTTGGTGGCGACCCATCGTTCAGTTATGGTGCCTCTAGAGAAATATGAATTTGTACCAAAGGAACCATCTCATGCAATTCTTGATAGACCTTGATGAGTTTTTCCGGAAGTATAAAAAAAAATCAAGTGTTGATGATGGAACCCCTAGTGAGAGCGCTAATTTTATCGTGTTTGAAAAATCAAAACACAAATAAATTATCACAAATAAAAATATTTGGATTAAAATATCAATGTGAGTACAATCTCTATTCTATCCGTTGATTATTCCATCCAAAATATATTTTTGACAAATTTGACTAATTCAAAGGGTAATCTCCACGTAGATCTCCTTTGAACTTGATTTTGAATTTCTATAAACGTTTATTCAAGGGCTTTCGCTTGTAATCCCGAATTAAATGATATAGTCTAGATCTGAATTTGATGATTTGCAAGTGGATTCGCCACTTGGATCTTTTTGAGAGGATATTTGAATATTTATAACGTTAAATCGAGGATTTAGTGCATATAATCCCGAATTAAATGTTATAATTTGTGGCGCACCTTTGACGAAAGACTCGATTTTTGCGTTGAAGGCCTTTGAATATTTTTGAATTTTGAAGAACCGTGTAGAGAGAATTATTTGCAATTTTTCTCTGCTTTGCTCTTCGTTCTCGAGCTCTATGCATCAAATGAGGCTGTAAGGACCTCTTTATATAGGTGTCAAAGAGGTAGAATTTATCTACTTGAACACCTTTTGTATTATCTCTTTATAATTTAATTTAAAGAAATAAATACATCATATATTTGAAATAATATGATTGGTCAATTTGACATTATCTCTTTAATATTTATATTTAAATACAACCAATATTAGTCTTGATTTGATTGGAGCATACATGCAATTGCTCCACATGGCGCGGTTTGATTGGCTGGAATTTTTTACTGCGAAGTATTATTTGATTGGCCGAAATACTTCATTTTGACACTTGTCGGCCATTGGTTTGATGACAAAATATATATAAAATATCAATTAAATTTAAGTATTTATACTATGAATTAATTTAGCAAATTTCAAAATATAAATAGAAATATCATAATTGATAAATAATATATTATATGACATTTGCATTATTTAATTGGGTGCAAAATTAATTTGCTTACACCCCTGCCAAACGTATCCAAAACATATGTCATAGTTTAGGAAGGTGTTGAGAGATTGGTGCATAAGATTGGAGTAGACATTGAGTTTTTAAGAAATGAGGCTACAAGCGTGATTGCAAAATGCAAAGTAGAGGGGTGTGAATGGAGGATCCATGTGTCACCTATACAGGGTGGACCCACATTCAAAATTAAAACACTAAAGGGCAAGCATACATGTGCAAGGATCTATGAAAATAGGCTTGTCAATGCATCATAAATTGCAACTAGAATTGAAAATGCAAAAAGAGATCGTCCTACAATTCCTATTCAACAACTGAAAAACAGAATTCTCTCAAAATGCAATGTGGATGTGAATAGATTTAAAGTGATGAGGGCAAAAAAAGAAGCATTAGAGAGAATAAGGGGGAGTGATGCAAAGAAATATGAATTGTTGTGGGACTATTGTGAAACAGTCAGATCATGTTATCCAGGGTCTAAGCTCATACTTACAAAATTGAAAAATTCTGACCCCCCTGTTTTTGACAGAATGTATTTCAATCTTTGTGCATTAAAAAAAGGATTTATGGAAGGGTGTAGGCCAATCATAGGCCTTGATGGTTGTTTTTTGAAAATAATTTATGGGGGCCAATTGCTTGTGGCTGTGGGGAGGGATGGAAATGATAACATGTTTCCAATTGCTATGGCTATAGTACAGGTTGAAAACAAGGATACTAGGGGTTGGTTTGTGGGTGAGTTGTTAGATGACATAGGGGGATGGGCACTAGTAAATGGTCATTCATTTCTGACAGACAAAAAGGTCTTGTTCAGGCCTTAAAAGACTTAGTGCCAGAAGCTGAACACAGATTTTGTTTGAGGCACATGTATGAAAATTTCAAAGTGAAGTTTAAATCTGTTGAATTGAAAGAATAATTTTGGAAAGCAGCCTCAACTGCTAACAAAAGGGAATTTGTGGCTTTAATGAAAAATTTCCAGTTCAAAGCAAATTGACATTTTGGTAAATAACTTGTGTGAAAGCTTCAATAATTACATATTTGAGGCAAGAGAAAAACCAATTATAAGTATGTTTGAGTGGATTAGAACAAGATTGATGTCTAGATTGCAAGTGAAAAGAGAGGGAACGGAGAAATATTGAGGGTCAATATGCCCTAACATCTTGAAGAAGATAAACAAACAACAACAGGCTGCAAGAAACTGTTTCATTAGGTGGTGTGGGGGGGGGGGGGAGAGTATGAAATTGATCAATTCTTGAACAAGTATGTGGTAGATTTAGAGAAGAAACATGCAGTTGTGGCATATTTCAGTTAACAGAATACCCATGTTTTCATGCTTGTGCAGCAATTGGGTCAAAAAGAGCTAGACTAGATGATTATGTGGTTGATTTTTACAAGAAGTTAGTGTATTTGAAAGTGTATACTGACATGATACATGCGGTCCCTGGGGCAAAAGATTACATAAAAACCATTTTTCAGCCCTTTAAACCTCCAAAGATTAAAAAGAAAATGGGCAGACCTAAAAAACTTAGGAGGAAGGGCCCAAATGAGCTGCAGCCAAATACATCAATGCGAAAAGGTTTGACACATACCTGCAGTAAATGCCTTCAAACAAGCCACAACAAAGGCAGCTGCAAGAATGAAAGTCATCCTAAATCTAAGTTTTTTAAGGTTTGTGCCAGTTTTTTTTAATTGTTTTTACAACTTAAGTTTTACAATTTCAATCTGTTTTTATAAATAATTGTTCTTTTGCAGGCAAATGTTGCTGAACATGAAGAAATCCCACAGGGATCTCAAGCCCACCCTGCAGCCAGAAGCAACAAACTTCAAAGATAATTTCAATATCAAACCTGCTTTTTCCTTTTTACACTTGAATTGCAATTTTTTTATCACTGAACCGTTTTCAACTGAATATTGTGATGTTTTTTGCAAGCTGCAGCAAAAGGAACAAGACATGAGGCTACAAGTGTAACACAACCACCTGCACCAAGAACTGCAACCCAGGTATGTTCATGTTTTTAAATCTGTTTTTGTCAAACCTGCTTTCCCTTTTTCCAACTGAATTGTGATATTTTTTTTTAATGACTGAACCTTTTTTCAATTGAATTATGATGTTTTTTGCAGGCTGCAAAGAGAAACAAGAAATGAGGCTGCAAGGGTAACACAACCTCCTGCACCAAGAACTGGAACTCAAGTATGTTCAATTTTTTAAATCTACTTTGAATTTATTTTGAAATGTAATTGAAAGCAAAGAAGAATGAAAAATACACTAAAACGGTAGTAATGTTTACTACAACAACAAGTTGGCTATTTTGGCCCCAGAAATGAAGCCTTATTGGGAATGTTGGAAGTGCAAGTACTCAAGTAGGTTCTTCAATACCTGCAAATAAGAGATACACCAAGAGGCCAACAATTGATCAAGTTTGGAGAAGATGAAAGAAAGGTCAAAGAGAAGACAACAAGAGTAGTTAGAGAGGACAATGTTCTTTTGTAAACGGTCAGGTTTTTTGTAAATCCTTGATGAAATGCTGGAATTTATTAGGTTGACATATTTAGTACTCTTGAATGAGGATTTTTGTAAATCAACTGACATGCTATGGTACTCAAAACTGTATGGGGTTGCAAAATGTGCTAATGAAATTCAATTTTATGTTTTTGTCAGTTTTGTTATAGTTCTTTTGTTCATTTTTCTTCACATTTTCTGTAATGTTCAGGTTCAAAAATTAAGGTCAATAAAAAATGTCATTTATTAGATATTCAATTTCTGCAACGTTCAAGGTCTAAAATTTTGGCAATGAAATAAAATCATGTTCTGGATATTCAATTTTATTTAGTTTAATTTAATTTACTTGTAACCAAAATGCCAAAAAAATTTAAATAGTTAAAACTCATTCAATACTTAAAACATCAAAATTTTACAATACTTCAAATACTTAAAAATAGTACAACAAAGATCCAAATTATTCATTCGATACTTAAACATCAAAGTTTTACAATATAATTTACATTGTCTTCATTTTAATTTCATCAACAAAAATAACACTAACACAAAAAGAACAACACTAATTCCAATCGAAAAACTAACATTATTAGCTAAAGTTTCTCCTTTGACAGTAACACCAACAGATCCACCAGTGTGCAAGTTTGAGACAACTTCGTCTTCACCATCAAAATTCCCCTTTTCATTGTCTGAGTTACACTATTCTTCAAAGCCACAGAAAAATTTCTCACCACTGTGTACTTGAGGATGAAATTTTAGAGGAAACCCACTTTGTGACATCCTTAGGATTTTATACTTAATTGGGTGACTAACTAATAACTATTATGAAAATTTTATAATAAATTATAGGTTGAAATTGGAGTACAATAAAACTTGAACAGAGTGAATTGGAACTCATTATATTAATTGAGAGTAAATTATATTAATTAAGAAATTAGGAAGGACGTAAAGGATATTTTAGAAAAATTTAAATAAAATAAAGTAGTAATAATAATAATAATAATAATAATATAAAATAATATAATATAATACAAATAATATATATAATATATAAAATATATAAAGAAAGGGTAAGAAAGTGGCGGGTGGGCCATTACCCTGACCGCCTCATTAACATACAAATATATATGTAAACATCACTTTTCAATGTTAACTCACACACACATATATGCACATTTATATACATATTCAGTAATTGCAATTCTCGGACGAAGACAGGAATTGGAGATAACTCCTTATTTGCTAGTAGAGTATCGATACATCGAGGTAAGTGAATAATTGGTATTATCTATATATGTTTCCTTTCTTTGTGGTATTACTTTTATATAGATCTGTGATTCATGATGAAGCTGATTTATCTGAAAATGTATGCGTGGTGAATGATTTAACTGGAATGATGATATTGTGCACGTAAAATGAGAAATACATTTAAGTATTATATTGGTTGGATGATGTGTTATTGGTGTTTGTAAATAGAAATATGTCTATATATGATTTTACGTCAATAACTGCTTACAAGGATGGTGATATGTGGAATTGAGGGAGTGGTGGAAATTGAATATAATATGATGTGAATACCCCTTGATGTTGTTGAATAGCCTATGTGGCAAGTGAAAAGAAAAGAGCTATGATGCGATATAAAAAAAGCAGTAATGTGTAAAAGAGCTGTGATGCGATATGAAAAGGGCTATGAAGCGAACTGAAAGAGCTATGATGCGAAATGAGATTGATGACCGGCTGTCATGGGGATTCATGTATGTAATGAAAGGTGAGGTTAAGTTGATGGAGAAAAACACTATATCACCTTCTGGTAAGCAGACTAGGAGAGGAGGAGTTTAATTGATTATTTTTATTGTGAGTTGGCTATATTGTGTAATAAAGTTGATTATGTTGGAATTAAGTTGATTATATTATATACATGTTGTTCATTTGCCTTGTCGGGACTATATTTGACGTACATGTATAGATAATGCTAGTTATTTGCTTATTGAGTTGCAGGCTCATTCCTCTGCTAATATTTTTCAGGAGTAGATCTTGAGGTGTCAGCCTATCGAGGGTTAGGTCCAAACCCCACGTTCAGTCAGGTCGGGCCAGTATGCGGTTTTCTCCTAACTTGTCAGCTGAAATTTAATTCACATTTTGGGATGTATAAAGGGGAATAAAAACTCTAAACTATGAACTACTAAAATGGTTTACTTTGTGATGTTTGATATGTACACATATGTAATGTTGTGAGTTATGGTTGTGTTGGATGTGACGTAGGGATTACGTATGTATAACGATTATGTGCATAATACATGTAAATAGGGTTTACTTTAAGTATGATAATTAAGGGGGATATGGCCGTAGTATTGGTAGCGGGTGCTAGATTTGGTGGTATCAGAGTAGGGATTAGATTATCTGGGGAATATTTCATTAAATATGGTATTATATAAAATATATAATATGAATCTAATTCCATGTGTGCATTTCATATAGGATGGAAGCGTCAGGTGAAAACGTTGCTGGCCCAACTGAGTTATTAGAGTCTGTGCAAGGTCATGATCATGCATCAGAACATCAGGGATTAGAAGCCCAAAAATAGAAATGCCCCACCACCCGAATCAAACCCTTTTATGCAACAATTCATAGAAATTATGCAGAGGATGGCTCCACAACCACAGCCACAACCACAGGATGCAGTTACTGATAAGAATTATGAGGTGGTGAGGAGACAGGGAGCAAAGGTATTTGCAGGTACAATTGACCCTGCAGAAGCAGAGGAATGGTTGAGGAACACGAAGAGAGTGCTAGATAGAATTGAATGCACTTCCGAGCAAAAATTGAGGTATGCAGTGTCCTTGTTCGAGAAAGATGCTTTGGATTGGTGGGAAACAATTTCGGTGAGCAAGAATCGTCCAATCAGCTTGACTAGGAATGACTTCTTGAAGGAGTTTGCTGACAAATATACCCCGTCGGTCTACAGAAATCGTAAGAATGTTGAATTTCTTGAACTGAAGCAGAATGAGTTGTCTGTTGCTGGGTATGAGTTGCAATTTGTGAGGTTGTCAAAAATATGCTCCAGAAGAGGTGAGTACTGATGAATTGAAGAGAGACAGATTTGAAAGAGGGTTGAGGCTTGAAATCCAGGAGAAGATAGAAATTAAACCTCCGCAATATGGTGCGTTGCTCGAAGCGGCACTGAGAGCGAAAGAGCCATCCCTTGAAAGGAGTTCTACTTAAGCTAAACGGAAGAAATTCACGGGTAATTTGAATCCTATACCTGGACAAAGTGGTGCAGTTTCTTTTAGGGGTTCTGGTTTACAAAGAGGTTGGTATAGAGGCTGAGGAATGGGTCAGACTAGCAGGTCTCCTTCAGTGTCTTCTAGTATAGGAGGGCTTAACTCTATCGGATTTGGGGGAAGACAGGGTCCAACCAGATCATTCAGTGGAAGATCTATTCCTTCTTATGCCAACTGCGGTAGGAGAAACACTGGTGAATGTTGGGGAGCCCAACCAATTGTGTGTTATCGTTGTCATCAACCAGGACATTTTATAAGGGATTGTCCTACATGGAGAGATAATGCCAGGGGATCTCAGATTTCAGGGCCAAGTAGTGTGGGGGAAAAGTAGCAACGAGCTGGTACGAGTAGAGGGCGAGGTAGAGGTGGTCGAGGTGGCGGGAATATTTCCACAACATCAACAGCGCAAAGTAGTCAACCTCAACCCCAAGCAAAGGTGTATGCAATTACAAAAGAGCAAGCTCCTACTACACCCGAGGTTATTACTGGTTCCTTTTCTATTTGTGGTTCTAGTGCACATGTGTTTATTGATCCAGGATCTACTTGTTCATTTATATCGCATGGTTTTGCATCCGGTGTGCATGCTAGTATAGAATCATTAGGACATGACCTATGCGTATCTATTCCTGTTGTGGTGTTATGTTAGTTAATACGGTGGTGAGGTCTTGTCAATTAGTAGTGGAGGGTGTCACTCTATATCCAGATTTGGTTGTAATAAACCTTAGGGATTTGACGTTATTTTGGGATGGATTGGTTATCTTGTAATCATGCTTTAGTGGACTGTCAAACAAAAGAAGTAGCTGTAGAAGTCAATGGGCAGATGAAGACGGTTATAGTGGGGAAAGAAAAGTTGTACTTACTTGTTTAATTTTCGCTGTGACTGCCTTTAATTTAATTAAAGGAGGCTGTGAAGCTTATCTAGCTAGTGTACGAGATACCACAAAGGTTAGTCCAGGTGTATCAGATGTTCCAGTTGTAAGGGAATTTCCTGATGTGTTTCATGAGGAATTACCTGGGTTACCACCTCATTGAGAAATAGATTTTGAAATAGAAACTATTCCCGGAGCAGCACCTATTTCGGTTACACCGTACAGAATGGCTCCATTAGAATTGAAAAAGCTAAAGAAGCAGTTAGAAGAGTTGCTAGATAAAGGGTTCATCCAGCCTAGTATTTCACCTTGGGGAGCACCAGTGTTATTCGTCAAGAAGAAAGATGGGACTATGAGATTATGTGTTGATTATAGACCGTTGAACCGAATTACAATCAAGGACAAGTATCCTCTGTCACGGATAGATGATTTACTTGACAGTTGAAGGGTGCCACTGTGTTCTCTAAAATCAATTTGAGGTCAGGGTATTGGCAATTGCGGGTTGAAGAAGGGTCAATTCCGAAGATAACTTTTAAGACCAGGTATGGCCATTATGAATTTGTTGTTATGCCATTTGGGTTGACGAATGCCCCTGCTTTTCATGTCTCTGATGAATAAGACGTTACAGCCATTCCTCGATCATTCGTGATTGTGTTTATTGATAATATTTTGATATATTCCAGCAGTCGTAAGGAACATGAACAACACTTACGGACAGTTTTATAGATTTTAAGAGAAAAATAGTTGTACGCTAAGTTAAGCAAATGTGAGTTTTGGATGGAGGAAATTGCTTTCTTAGGGCATGTTGTTTCGGAAAAAGGGATACAACCTGATCCGGCAAAAGTTAAAGCTATCATGGAGTGGGAGCCACCTAAAGATGTGTCGGAAGTTCGAAGTTTCCCGGGATTGACTGGTTATTACAGAAGATTTGTGAAGGATTTCTCCGTGGTCGCAAAACCTCTGACAAATTTGTTGAAAAATAAAGCACCATGCAAATGGAATGACAAATGTGCTCAGAGTTTTGAAGAGTTGAAGAAGAGACTTACCTCGACACCTATCCTTGCTTTGTCGTCTGGGGATGGAGGATATGTGGTATATACTGATGCTTCACGACAAGGACTTGGGTATGTTTTGATGCAACATGGGAAGGTCATGGCTTATGCTTCGAGGCAGTTGAGGCCACATGAGATGAACTATCCGGCCCATGATTTGGAGTTGGCAGCCATAGTACATGCATTGAAGATCTGGAGGCATTACTTGTATGGAGAGACATTTCAAATATATACGGATCATAAAAGTTTGAAGTATATCCCAACACAGAAAGAGTTGAATTTGAGGCAAAGAATGTGGATTGAGCTTCTGAAGGACTATATGATTGCACCATTGACTATCATCTTGGAAAGGCAAATATTGTGGCAGATGCTTTGAGTAGGAAGACAGTGGATCACCTTGCAAGTATGATTTGCTATAATGTGGAGTATTTGATTGCCCTCAGAGCTATGGATATGCACTTTAGCGTTGGTGGTGACATGTTGTTAGCTACAATGCAAGTAAAGCCGTCTCTTAAAGATAAAATCAGGAATGCACAGGAAAAAGATCCACATTTGCAGAAAGTGAAGACCAAAGTGCAAGAAGGAAAGAACAGTCAATTTATAATACAAAATGATGGTATGCTATTGAATGGGAAATGTGTATGTGTGCCGAATGTAGAGGAATTGAGAACAGAGATTATGCATGAGGCGCATTATGCACCGTACCATGCACCCTGGTAGTACTAAAATGTATAGGGACTTGAGACCCTATTACTGGTGGCCAACAATGAAGAAAGATGTAGAGGAGTTTGTGGCGAGATGTTTAACTTGTCAGCAAGTAAAAGCAGAACACCAAGCACCGGCCGGTAAGCTTCATCCTTTATCTATACCTAAATGGAAGTGGGAAAAGATCACTATGGATTTTATTGTTGGATTACCACGTACGTTCAGAAAACATGATGCTATTTGGGTGGTTGTGAATAGATTAACTAAATCTGCACATTTCTTTCCAATCCGTCAAAATGATTCTTTGGATAAACTCACTGAGTTATATGTCTGAAAATTGTGAGATTACATTGCATTCCTACCTCTATAGTTTCTGATAGAGATCATCGATTTACTTCTCATTTATGGGGAAGCATGCAAAGAACTCTGGGAACGAAATTACATTTTAGTACGGCGTCGGAAAGAATGATTCAGACATTAGAAGATATGATGAGAGCCTGCGTAACTGAATTCAGAGGGAACTGGATAATCATCTACCACTAATGGAATTCGCTTATAACAATAGTTTTCACTCCAGTATTAGTATGGCTCCATATGAAGCCTTGTACGGAAGGAAATATCGAAGTCCAATCTGTTGGGATATTGAAGGGTTAAGACAGCATGAAGGGCCTGAACTAGTTCAGCAAATGGTGGACAAAATACAAACAGTTAAGAAGTGTTTGAAGGTAGCACAGGATCGACAGAAGAGTTATGCTGATAAGCATCGCAGGGAGATGGAATACGAGGTAGGGGAAAAAGTTTTTCTGAAGGTGTCACCATGGAGGGAATCTTGAGATTCGGTAAGAAGGGAAAGTTGAGTCCGAGATATATTGGGCCATACGAAATTCTCGAGCGAGTTGGACCCCTAGCTTATCGATTAGCATTACCAGCTGAATTGTCGCAGATACATGATGTGTATCACATTTCTATAATACGGCGATACCGATCTGATCCTAGTCATATTCTGTGTGAACTGGAGATAGAAGTCTCGGAGGGATGGACATATGTTGAAGAGCCAATAGAAATTTTAGATCGAAGTATAAAGAAATTAAGAAAATAAAGAAATACTGATGGTGAAGGTTAGGTGGAGTCATCACTCTCCAAGAGAAGCCACATGGGAGCTTGAGGAGAACATGAGAGAGAAGTACCCATATTTATTCCCTGAGTCGGTACGTTAATTAAATTTCGGGATGAAATTTTTATTAGTAGGGGAGAATTGTGATATTCTTAGGATTTTATACTTAATTGGGTGACTAACTGATAACTATTATGAAAATTTTATAATAAATTATAGGTTGAAATTGGATGACAATAAAATTTGAACGAAAGTGAATTGGAGCTCATTATATTAATTGAAAGTAAATTATATTAATTAAGAAATTAGGAAAGATGTAAAGGATATTTTAGAAAATTTTAAATAAAATAAAATAATAATAATAATAATAATAATAATAATATAATATAATATAATAATATATAAAGAAAAGGGAAGAAAGTGGCGGGTGGGCCATTACCCCCACCGCCTCATTAACATACAAATATATATGTAAACATCACTTTTCAATGTTAACTCACATACACATATATGCACATTTATATATATATTCAGTAATATCAATTCTCGGACGAAGACAGGAATCGGAGATAAAGTAGAGGATTGAGCGACTCCTTATTTGCTAGTAGAGTATCGATACATCGAGGTAAGTGAATAATTGGTATTATATATATATATTTCCTTTCTTTGTGGTATTACTTATATATAGATCTGTGATTCATGCTGAACCTGATTTATCTGAAAATGTATGCGTGGTGAATGATTTAACTGGAATGATATTGTGCACGTAAAATGAGAAATATATTTAAGTATTATATTGGTTGGATGATGTGTTATTGGTGTTTGTAAATAGAAATATGTTTATATATGATTTTACGTCAATAACTGCTTACAAGGATGGTGATATGTGGAATTGAGGGAGTGGTGGAAATTGAATATAATATGATGTGAATACCCCTTGATATTGTTGAATAGCCTATGTGGCAAGTGAAAAGAAAAGAGCTATGATGCGATATAAAAAGAGAAGTAATGTGACATAAAAGAGTCGTGATGCGATATCAAAAGAGCTTGAAGCGAATTGAAAGAGCTATGATGCGAAATGAGATTGATGAGCCGGCTGTCAAGGGGATTCACGTATGTAATGAAAGGTGAGGTTAAGTTGATGGAGAAAAACACTATATCACCTTCTGGTAAGCAGACTAGGAGAGGAGGAGTTTAATTGATTGTTTTATTGTGAGTTGGCTATATTGTGTAATAAAGTTGATCATGTTGGAATTAAGTTGATTATATTATATACATGTTGTTCATTTGCCTTGTCGGGACTATATTTGACGTACATGTATAAATAATGCTTGTTATTTGCTTATTGAGTTGCAGACTCATCCCTCTGCTAATATTTTTCAGGAGTAGATCTTGAGGTGTCAGCCTATCGAGGGTTAGGTCCAAACCCCACGTTCAGTCAGGTCGGGCCAGTATGCGGTTTTCTCCTAACTTGTCAGCTGAAATTTAATTCACATTTTGGGATGTATAAAGGGGAATAAAAACTATGAACTGTGAACTACTAAAATAGTTTACTTTGTGACGTTTGATATGTACACAAATGTAATATTGTGAGTTATGGTTGTGTTGGATGTGACGTAGGGATTACGTATGTATAACGATTATGTGCATATTTATACATGTAAACAGGGTTTACTTTAAGTATGATAATTAAGGGGGATATAGCCGTAGTATTAGTAGCTGGTGCTACAGACTTGGTGCCCATGTAGCTCTTTGAGGCTTCAACCAACGAAAAAAATTACAAGTTTGATATCTGCAATAATAATATAACTTACCTTTTGAGGGTTTTGTTTGTGACTCAACTACTCTAATTTCGGCCTTCAAATTGCACCTACATAATGGCGTAGTTGAAAACCTCAAATCTAGCGACTGTGTGTTATGTCTTGCTTTCCTCTTGTGAAACAAGGAGCTTGACATTTTGCCTCAAAAATGAGAAAAAAATGGCGAGAAACAGAGAAAAGAGGGAGAAATAAAATGAGGAGAGTTGCCGCACTTTAAGCTGAGAATGAAAGGCATAATTATCACAACACAGCATAAAAATACTGCACCAACCGCAGCAATGGCGCATGGAGCACACCAAGGACACACAAGGGTTTAATTGCTACATTAAAATTTTCACAATGAGGTAATTTGATAATTTTATTATCACAGGGGGGTAGGATGCACATTTCCCCTTTCACATGGGGGTGGCTTGCATTTTTCCTCTTTTTTTTAGGCAATTTTGGTGTGTAAGCTCTTCTCTGATCAATGACCACTTGACACCATTCTACTTACACAATGATGGTTAGGACTTAGTGCTATGGGAAAAATGCAAGCATCTCCATGTTATTTATATGCTCAATATATCATTGTGAAAAAAGAAATCGTAAAAATTTCATAATAGAGCAAATTACCCGCTCACAAAAGGAGGGGAATATACATGCATTTCTTGTGATTTTTTTTAATTTTTAGGAATAAAATATTATTATATATATAAATATATGATATAAAATAATATAATAATATTTATAATAATATATATTTTACCATTTCAAAAATATATGTTAATAAAATTATTGTAAATATTTATCATAAAAGAAAAAAAGCATCATCCCCAATCCCCAAACCACCATTGTTGTAGCATCCTTTAACTGTACTACGACTGTACCTCTCCTAAATATCACAATATAAAATAAATTTTGTTTATATATATGCAAATAAACACATAATCTTGTCCATGCTACGTAATCTCATCGTTACGGCGAACACAATTAACTTCTCATCCACAAGATTATACACACACACACACACACATACCACACACCACAAAATAAAACTATTATAAATAGTTAACACGCCATCCACATTATCAATTTGTATCTATACATTCCCGAAATGTGATTTCTAGTTTACTGATGGGTGAGGACAAAACTGCATACTGGGCCGATCTGATTGAAATGCAAGGGTTAGACCTAACCATTGATGGGTAGATACTGCAAGATCTACTCTTGAAAAATATAAACAGAGGAATGAGTCTGCAACTCAGTAAGTAAATAATTGGCTCTACCTACTACATGCACGTCAAAATAATTTTACACAAGACAAAAATAAGTACCGTATATAAATATAATCCATTTGATTCCAACACATTTCATTTCATTACACACATATCATTTCATAACATAACAGTCAATTAAAGCCTTTACTTTCTAGTCTGCTAACCAAAAAGGTGATGTAGCTCCACCAATTCAACCTCACTATTCATCACATAATGTTTAAATGAATCCCCTTTACATACCACACAAGTTCATCAATCTCATTTCACATTATAACTCTTTCATTTCACATTATAGCTCTTTTCATTTCGGATCATAATTTTTTCATATTGCATCATAGTTTTTTTCATTTGATTTTTGCTACACAAGCAATTCAATAAGCTCAAGGGTACTCATATTACAATTATGTTCAATTTCCATCACTCCCTCATTTTCACATATCACTGTTTCTTGTAAGCAACTAGTTATATAAAACCTCATATCAACACATTTTCATTTATAAGTAGCAATAACACATCATTCAACAAACGGTATATCTTAATGCATTTCCTCATTTCACTTCCACAATATAATCATCAAATTTGTAAGCAACATGCAGATAAAGCACCTTTCAACATACAAAGGAAGACACATTTTCTAAGAGAAGAAAACATTCTTGTGTCTTCATGATTAGTTTATGTTTTTCTGCATAGTATGAGTGAGTTGCAATTCTCACTTCTCACGCTTCTTTTAGTAGGAACCACAGTTTTACTTGGCAAGAGGTTAGATTAGTTATAAACCAAATAGATTATTAGTTAAGCATAGTAGTTAACTGGTTGTTAGTAGTTATCTTCAACTAATGAGCTCTATAAATAGAGTTGTTACTGTACAGTTTTATACACGTATACAAATAAACAAAATACACTTTCGCTTCTTCAATTTCCTTAACTTCCATGGTTGCTTTCAATTTATTTTCTCATATTTCTTCTTATGGTATCAGAGCTATCTGTTTATGGTCTCCGGCACTCTCTTATCCCTTTACGTTATTCAGGAAGTAACATAGAGCAGTTGGAGATCCAATCGTGAAAAGCCCTACCAAACAAGAAAATAAAAGCAGAAGGCTGAAGTAGACTCCGATCATTTGAGGGTGCAGGCTACTGATAATCCAAGCACCATCTTGGTGTTAAATCTGCTAGATGGCACGAACTTCCTCCCTTGGAGCCGCTCCATTAAAATCGCTTGAAGGGCCAAAATGAAATTGAGTTTTATCAACAGCAAAAATCCCAAACTAGAAGAATTAGATGAATGGTTTGAACAATGGGAGAGGCGGATGACATGGTTATTTCTTGGATTCTCAATTCCATATCCAATGATATTGTGGAATCTTTCTTGCATATTGACATAGCGAGAGATCTCTGGCTAGAATTAGAGTTGAGATTTGGGGTCGGCAGTGGACCCATAGTGTACCAGCTGCAAAGGGAAATTGCTTTTTGCCTTGTAGGGAACCCTCTCTGTTTCCGCCTACTTCAGCAGACTTAAGAAGCTTTATGATGAGTTGGGGTGCTTGGTGGCGACCCCATCGTGCAATTATGGTGCCTCTAGAGAAATACGAACTTGTACCAAAGGAACCATCTCATGCAATTCTTGATAGACCTTGATGAGTTTTTTCGGAAGTATCAGAAATCAAGTGTTGATGATGTAACCCCATGTGAATGCTAATTTTTATCGTGTCTGAAAAATCAAAACACAAATAAATTATCACAAATAAAATATTTGGATTAAAATATCAATATGAGTACAATCTCTGTTCTATCCCTTGATTATTCCATCCAAAATATATTTTTGACAAATTTGACTGATTCAAAGGGTAACCTTTACGTAAATCTCCTTTGAACTTGATTTTGAAACGTTAATTCTAGGGTTTTCGCCTGTAATCCAGAATTAAAAGATATAGTCTTGATCTGGAATTTGATGATTTGCAAGTGGATTCGCCACTTGGATCTTTTGAGAAGATATTTGAATATTTATAACGTTAATTCGAGGATTTAGTGCATATAATCCCGAATTAAATATTATAATTTGTGGCGCACCTTTGACGAAAGACTCGATCTTTGCATTGAACGTCTTTGAATATTTTTTAGCTTTGAAGAACCGTGTAGAGAGAATTATTTACAATTTTTCTCTGCTTTGCTCTTCGTTCTCGAGCTCTGTGTGTCAAATGAGGGTGTAAGGACCTCTTTATATAGGTGTCAAAGAGGTAGAGTTGTTATTTACTTGAACACCTTTTGTATTATCTCTTTATAATTTAATTTAGAGAAATAAATACATCATATACTTGGAATAATATGATTGGTCAATTTGACATTATCTCTTTAATATTTATATTTTTTAAAGAGATAAAATACAATCAATATTTGTCTTGATTTGATTGGAGCTTACATGCAATTGCTCCACATGGCGCTGTCTGATTGGCTGGAATCTTTGACTGCGAAGCATTGTTTAATTGGCAGAAATACTTCATTTTGACACTTGTCAGTCATTGGTTTGATGACAAAATATATGTTAAAATATCAATTAAATTGACTATTTATACTCGAAATTAATTTAGTAAATTCTAAAATATAAATAGAAATATTATAATTGATAAATAATATATTATATGACATTTGTCATTATTTAATTGGGTGCAAAATTAATTTGCTTACACCCCTGCCAAACATATCCAAAACATATGTCATCGTACTGCGAATGGCAAGACAAAGAGAGGTAAGCTCGACGTACATAAATCCTAATATGGGTATGTAGGCAAGGGGTTTTCTAGGGATCAATGCCAGAAACCAATGGAAAAAAAAAAGAGGAATGCAGGATAAAAAGAAAAAGACAATATTTCACACATTGTAACAAGACTGGGTATCTGATGGGCATTGTTTTGAGATTTATGTGGATCAACGAAAAAAGGGTTAACCACCAATAAAAAAGTAAAACAGGTAGCCAAGTAGCAGATCAAGAATCAGTACAAAAAGCAATGGATAATGAAGCAGTTTCTGAGTTTATCAGGAATGAGACGAGGAGACTCTTGGAAAGGGATGATGCAGGGACATTTGCTAGGGAGGATACCATTGAAGACTTCAATGACTATGCAGGGAAACCCCGATTCAATTTTGTTCTTGAATGTTCTAAATATTAGATCTTTGATAGTGAACCAACCTCTTATATGTGCAATGATATTACCTTAACCAAACTAAGAGAAACACACCTGGAGCATATATTCGTCTGCCAGATGCTCAA
Organism: Sesamum angolense; assembly: GCA_034509725.1. Lineage (NCBI taxonomy): Eukaryota > Viridiplantae > Streptophyta > Magnoliopsida > Lamiales > Pedaliaceae > Sesamum > Sesamum angolense. The sequence goes on from JACGWL010000011.1 coordinate 1,696,969, forward strand.
AATAGCATGTTTGGACCATAGGAGATATCCTATTGCCCAACAACCTGAGACTTTGTGATATTTTACATGTGCATTCCTTAAAGTTTAACTTACGATCTGTGAGTAAATTGTGTGATAACACTTGAATTAGATTCAAGTTTTTCCCATTTTGTTGTCTCTTGTAGGACCAGGGGACTCACAAACAATAGTAGTAGGAAAGCTTATAGGGAAACATTACATACTGGATGATCATTCGTTCAGGGTACACACTATTAAGCACATGGTAGAACAACTGCAAGGAGTAGGTCTCACTATTAGCTCTACAGATGTAAACCTAGGGCGTAGGAGACTAGGCCACACATCATCTTTTGTACTCAATCACTTGGAATTCTTGAACGATAGAACCTCTTTGAATACATGTGAACTCTGCCCCTCTGGAAAAAACAACACAGATTAAACTTTCTTGTGGAGTAAACAAAAAACAACTAGCATATTTGATCTTGTGCATGTAGATATTTGGGGATCTTACAACCAACACTCTTAAATGCTGAACCTAGTTGATGCTTATAGTAAGAGTACATGGACATTTTTTATGAAATATAAGTCTCAAACCTTATCCATTTGGAAGAACTTTCATAAAATGATTATGTCCCAATTTGAAAAGAGAATCAAGATTTTTAGAAGTGACAAGGGTGAAGATTTATCAGCCAAGAATGCTAAGTATTCATGCAAAAAGAAGACATTATTCACCAGAAAACGCGTGTTTATACACCACAACAAAAATAGTGTGGTAGAATGATAACATAAACATCTTCACCGAGTTGCTAGGGCCACAATGTTTCAATCATACGTGCGTAGTGTGTTTTGGTCAGAGGCCCTACTTACTGCGACTTATATTATAAATAGGTTGCTAACAAAAATCTTAAACAGGAAAACCCCCTTTGAAGTTTTCCATAAAGGGCTCCTAACTATGAACATTTAAGGGTGTTTGGCACTTGCTACTAATACACAACAACACAAAAGAAAGTTTGATGCTAGAGTTGTTAAAGGAATATTTCTTGGATATGCAGCAGGACACAAGGGTTATAGAGCATTTGACTTAGCCTCTCACACCATTTTTGTGTCTAGAGGTTGAAAGGAGTAGGTCGGCCGGGAAGTGCTGTGGAAGCGCGAAAAATAAAAAATTAATGCGATAAATGAAACTAAATCCCGATCAACGGGTGTACTCTTTATCGTTCCCAGGTGTTCAACATACAAATAAAATAAACCATGGCCAAGAATCGCAAAAAAAAAAAAAAAATCAAAAGGAGGTGAAAACATATACAAAAGCTACCCTCTTCGTTTTTCTTGCATGGCTACAAGCATCGGTTCCTCTCTCCTAATTTGTTCACGGGTAGATCTCGAAGTGAGACCCTCTAAAAACGTCCACCCTTTGACTAATAGGACGTGGTCTTCTCGTGCTAGCAAGAATGACCACTGAAGAAAAGAGATTAAAACAACTGATAACGGTTAACGTGTTCTGATCTCTTTTCATTTTTCTTTGATCTCTGAGATCAAAAGAAGAACTTTGAAGTTGGAGAGAATTAGGGAGAGAGAGAGAGAGAGACAAAAATTTAGAGAGTGTTTTAGAGGGCAAGTGTGTGTTGTATGTGTGGCTAGATTTTAATGTAAGTATATATAACCTAGTCATACACATATAAGGTGTCATAACCTAGTTGGACTCCAGAACATCAAAACCCTAGCCCTAGCACACCTCATGCACGAATTTGAGGCTCAAAATATTAGCCAACACACTCCAAAACATCCTCTTTGACCTAGGCCAAGGCCTTAGATTTGTATTTAACGAACTAGGTTTGATTAAATCAAGCCAACATCTCATAGACTTAAATTAAACCTAATCTAATTATAAGACAACATTAAAAAATCATTTAATCTAATTAAAGGATCCAAGTCCATGCTCTCTCTTTTAATTTATAAATTCAGTTTATAAATTGGACCAAGCTCAATAAAATCAAACCAATTAATTTTAATGACTTTTAGGATCTATCAATCGCTTTGGTCAAAAAAATTTAAAATCTATACCATCTCATGGCGAATAGGAGAACTCGCGGTCGCATAATGACAAGGGATACATGCTTTCTTGGAATCTACCATCCTTGGTATATACTCCAACTATATTGGATAAGGATTATGATGACAATGCCTCACCATGCATCCAAGATATGGTCTTCATATGTACGTGATTGCCATGATTTCTGAAATTTGAGTACTAATCTCGTACTATCAAAATCGAGAATCCCAGTAATACTGACCAAGCCTTAAGAGGCTTCCATATGACAATTTTCGCGAGTAAATTCAGTCAGTCGACTACCTTGCCAACTAACCTACTAAAATTGCACAGACAACCTGCATCTCTTGTCGATGAAACATGACTATAGTATTTAGTGCAAGTCTCTATAGGACCCTCGATACCTTGTCCCGATGTTCTTGACTTGGAAAGTTTCAAATCGACATTCAGGAGTTGGTTCCATAGCTGCCAAATCTATGCGCAACCTAACTCCACGGGTTCAACATTTCGGTCTGTGGGTATTTCATTGTGATATTGGAACCTCGTTCAGTATCAATGGTAAGTACAACAAAACACATTGCTAACTTGATGAATTCTTACCGTATTCATCAATTTGATATTATTTGGAAAAGATTGGCGAATATCAAAAAACCAATCCAATTGACTTTTGATCACCTATTCCAATAATTTTCCACTTAACCATTAAGCTAATTACCTATGTCACTCAGAACCTTCTAAGTATGAGCAATCTGTGATACCAGCTTGGTTTCGCGGGTCTACTTTATTTTCTGCTAGAGCTGCATGGTCCAATTATGTATTTCCTTCTCCATCACTGCCTGCAGATGGTTGTTATCTAAGAATTTCATAGATCTTATGATGAGATCTCGAGCCCATAAACTTTCGCCCTAGCCTTGTCGTTTGCTTCCAAGGTTACAATCGGCTCAACTATGCTAGGCACTACATCCATTCAATAGATGCGATTTTTTTATCTAAACCACTTTTCAAGATCTAATTGTTATAGTCGTTCCACATTTAACTTTTTAGATAGGACGTTTGCTTGAAATCCTTTCAAGCTACTATGCTCACCATCAAGTCGATCGTGCCTATATTTTGAGGACTTATCCTTTATTTCACATTAATCTAGAAGCTAGTATCGCTTAGCCTTCCAAGATGAACTCTCCATAATTAATATGTCAGGAACACCTTTTCAATCTTCATTTAGGTATTAAAGACCACTCTAGACAACCGTCTACTGCCTCATTGGTGTATTCCCGATATTATTGTGTCATGTCCATAGCATACACAACATCAGATCCAAAACACCGAACCAACACTTAGGCTCCCGACTCCATACAAGTGTGGTCCTTCAGTCTATTGTCTCCGACTTTAGTCTAGGGCACGTCTGCTCCCATCTTAGACTAGGCGTCTATGCTTTAATACTTGAGACCGCATTATGCTTAATTGTTCAAGATAGGAACCTCTTCTTCCTATTCGACTAATCACTGTGGCTGCAGGTTCATGAGATGTGAACGCGTCTCCAAGTGCATAGGAGATACCTCCATCATGAACTGACAGGGGAAGAATTCTCTTCTTGAAACTCACCATCCCCGCTACATACTCCGACTGCGCTGGATAAGACTTATAATGATCATTTCTATGACACAATCACCTCTCTCCAGATCTAAGATACAACTATCGTATGCACGTGACTGTGTGGTTCCTCAAGTCTGGAGATTACTCCCGTACCATCGAAGTTGGGGATTCAAGTCCTACCGATCAAGTCTCTGAGGCTTTCATATAACTATCCCCAAGAGAGAGTTCAATCGATTCGACACCTAGCCAATCGACCTACTAAGATCGCATAGACGTCCCACGTCTGTCAATGATGAAATGCGGCACTTATCAAATGAGTGAAACTCTTAGTGCAAGTCTCCATAGGACACTCGATGCCTAATTTCGAGGTTCTCGACTTAGAACATTTTAGATCCAATTCCTTGGCAGTTGATTTGATGACGGCATCTAATGCGCGGTCGAACTGCATGGTTGTCTAAGTGGTCTGTGGGCTTTGTTGTGATGTTTAAGCAAATATAAACATACAGAATGAGCACAACAAAAAAAAACTAATAGCGAACACTCATTTTATTCACTAAATAATATTACATAATATCTAGTAATTGTCAAAACAGATTACATCCAGGCCAATCTAATTGACTTTCTGGTCATCTATCTTTACAGGATGATCCTTTAGAAGATGATTGGAACTTGTACTTCCCTCTGGCGGTGGTAATGCTGGAGTTATTTCATTGGTTTGGACGTTGGCTAAGTCCATAATCCCAAGTTGGAAAAAGGATTCAGCGAATTCCTATAGATCTAATAGATACGCTCTCGTTACCTCTATTATTTTATTAGTCTGATGTTCCATGATCAGATCTCTGTTCGTTGGCCTTGGAATCTCCATCGCCTTTCCCTTCTGATGTAGAAGAGTTACTGATCCAAGGGCGTCCCTGATCCACTCCTGTCTGAATTTCGATGTTTTAGGATTTTACCTTTGGTTTTCTTTAGATTTGCAACTTCTGTCTTTAGATCCATAAGATCCTTATGTAGATTTGGAAGGATATTAAGGATCTTGTCCACCTTTTGGCTCAAGGTTTCTATTTTCGTAGGTATATGGATTAACCTATGTCTATAGTCTTAAAATTCTTTTGAATTTCTCTAAAATCTTGTAACATCTTCGAGGTATTTGGCTCGAGTGTAAACGCCTCACCGTCTTTCCTGGTAGTATCTGTCTGACTTGGAACACCTGCACCAATTGCTCTATTTCTTATTTGGTGAGAAGATCCGAGTCAATCCTCTTGGTACTGTTGTAACATTTTCAAGAATTTTCATGGGAAATTCTCTTCTTTGTACTTCTAGAATCTAGAAATATTTCCCTATTTTCATCGTAACTCGAACTTTCATTCGATTTCATTCTCTTAAAGAGTCTCCTCCATTGGTGGCAAAAATATCTAAATGTAATATAAACAAATATTTTTCAATAAATCTTAGCTCTGATACAATTTTTGGCGAGCATTAGCAAGATTTGCAAAATATGAGTGGATATGGACTAAAACTGCTCTTTTCAAGTTGCACAAGGGTAAAATCGGTTTAAAATTCATCAGAGGACTGAAATTGCGTATTTCTGAAAGTTATAGGACTAAAACTAAAATGTGTAAACTTAAAGGACTAAAATTAATATGCAGATAACTTAAAGGACTAAACAAATAATTTCCCAAAAAATTATTTGCTCATTTATAATTGAAAAAATTGCATAATACCCCCTGTGTTATAAGAAAATTACTAAAAACTTTATGTATTGATTAAATAAAAAAAAAAAGATCTCGTGTAATTATAAACCCTGCAAAAAGAACCCTTTTCGGTAAAAAAAATGAAAAAGTTACTTAAACACGTCATAAATGAGAGTAGGATAACATTTGACCTATTTTCAGCCTTTGACCATTTTGAACAGACAAAATTATCCCTGTCTCATGCAATTATCCCCTCTCTTTATTTTTTGATTAATTTTAACTTTTTCATATTTTACTAAAAAAATATTAGAAATACTAAATAATAGTATTCATTAAATATATATAAAAAAATATTATTACATCAAAGTAAATTATTGTACATATTTTAAATATAAAAATATCAACTATTTAGGATTATTTTAATATTTATAATTTTTTAAAATAAAATACATGATTTTTTTCTAAATATGATTAGTTAATTTAATTTTGTGTTGATTATATTTTGAAATTATATTATTTATATAAATTACAGTAAATAAATTTTAATATAATATATTTAAATATAAAAATACATAATTAATTTAGATATATTAAATGGTGCATATTACCCCCTTATTACATCAAAGTAAGAGCAGAACTAATTAATTTAGATATACTAAATGGTGCATATATTAAATATCAACAAGTAGAGATGCTTAGGGAGCGGGACCTGCAAAATAACACTTTAACATTCCGATGCTCAAATTATATAGTACTAAATTTGAGAGAAAATAATTGCCAAAAATAAAAAAAATTGAATATGATAATCGAATTTATGGAAGAAATTATGCTAAGATCGCAGTTATGCTAATGAAAGTGACAGCAACATTCAAGAAGTCTAGAAGTGTCCCCGTCTAGGGACCAAACCTGTATACATAGAGGGTGTCTTCTGCGATGGAAGTCTTCGTGTCTTCCTTAATTTTCAAATGAAGAGGTGAAGGTTGTTTGGATAAGCCCCTGATTTGCTTTTATCTTCTGTTAGGTCTGCTTTTGAAGACCTATCTCTTAGTTGGGTGAGATCCTTCATCAGCAAGGACTCCTAGGGAATTATAGCCGCCAAGGAGTCTAAGGCTTTGGGGGGACCTCCCTAGAACTGTATCCTCCATGCTGTTGGAGAGGGAAATTGGGCTAACCAAGCATATCCCATGTGAAGGTAGGGGTGTCAATGAGCTCGAGCTGATCCCAACCATTTTTGCTTAGCTCGAGCTCGAGCTCGAAGGACATATAATGAGCTCATACCCATTTTTATTTTTTGAACTGATTTTCTGTATTGAACTGATTTTGATTGTCTGTATTGATTTGGTGTTTCAAAAAATAAAAATGGGTATGAACTGATTTTATAACCGTACCCCAACAGAGTCGCGTCACATACAAAATCAGTTCATACCCATTTTTATTTTTTGAAACACCAAATCAATACAGAAAATCAAAAAAGACGAACACAAACACAAAAGTTAAAGAACCATTCTCTCCTTATAGGCACCGCCCACACGCACACAAAACCTGTTCGAGATTCAAGCTTGGCCAACACAACAACAATTGCCTTCCCTAGCCCCCCTTCGTCGCTTGTGGGTCGCGCCTCACTGCTAAGCTCTACGGCTTTGAGAAGATAGCAAACGGCAAACCTGTTCCAGCTCCTTCTTGGCCGACACAACGACAAGCGCCGTCCTCATTGCCGCTGGTAGATGGAGGAGCTTGCAATCGTTGGTTTGGGCTAGAATTTTGGGAGTTAGATTTGGGGAAAGAATGAGAGAGAAAGATCGTGAGTGTCGATGGAATTGAGGGATGAGAAGAGTGAGAAAGAATGGGAGAGAAAGAGAAATACAAAAATTATAATTTTTTTTTATTTATAATTAATAAAATTATATTATATAAAATAATAGTATAAATATATTATATATTGAATTATCAATAAATTTGCATATAATTTTATATAGTGATTAATATTAATAAAAAAATAAATATAGTTAACTTTTAAAAGATGTTGATCTCATTATATATTAAATATTGCTATATTAATTATAAAAATAAAATATATTATAATTATTTTAATTTATTATTATAAATATAAACTATTAATTAGTTAAGTAGTAATATAATTAGTAAAATATACAAAAAATAAAATAAAATTCATACTGAACAATTTAATGTTGTGGAAAAGTATCCATTATCTGGATAATATAATTGAAATGCATAAAAATATTTTATAGTTGAGATTGATATATGTTCATCACAATTTGTATAAATTTGTATATTCATAAGTATTAGTATTACATTGATGTAACTACCATCTTATATTATTAAACAACATGGGTTAATCGATCTATCAAAATTCAAATCAAATCGTTAAATACATAAAAGTATGTTTGGTAAAGTTTTAGACTTATTGGGTATACAGATGTCTAGATATCATACACGGAATAAGAATAATCATTCAAAATGGTGTATCATTGAATCAAGCCATATGATTTTAAATCATACAGTCTAACATGATCTAATGGATATAGTCTTATATATATTTAAATTTGATATGAATCAGGTGTCTGAATTTTAAAATATCGTAATTAATTATGATCTAGCTTTTAGATCTCAGTATATAAATATATATAATAAAATAACAATAAAAATAATTGAAATTGTTCAACCATCATTATTATAATTATTATCATTATTTTTAGATTAATTCGTAGGAATCACTAAATTTCGACATAAAATTATAAGCAATAAAATAGATTGCATAATGCTTACTATGTATCTTGATATAAATCTAAAATTCAGAAATAAATATATAAAAAATATAAGTGAATTACTTGTCAATTTTAAAAAGTATAAGACAATACAAATATATATTAAATATAACATAAAGTTTATATGTGTCATAATAAATAATTATTTTATAAAAATATTATAATTTACTAAGTTGTTTAAATTTGTTATTGTTAATTGTTGATTAAATTTGTTATTGTATAAAAATTAAATGTATAAATAAAAGTATCATTATTTATTATTATCCAAAATAAAATCTATAATATTGATTAATAATTAGAATATATGGTCAATTCTGAGTATAAAATTGATAAAGTATTAAATATGAAATTAAATATATAAAAATTTCAAAAATAAAAAATATAAAAAAAATAGAAAAAACTCGCGAGCCGACTCACAAGCTGGTAACAGAGGGAGTTGAGCTCGAGCTCAAGCTCAAAATCGAGCCGGCTCGACTCATCTGCCACCCCTATATGTAGGCGGTTAAGGGTAGGCTTTGGACCAATCATTTTTTATTGGGCCATGTCCTTAGGCTACTTCCATGACTATTTTGGGCCCTACCTTTCTCTTTGGGTTGTGGGCTTTATTAGGTTGTTGAGTGCCTTTAGACTTTCTATTCTTTCTTGAGCTGGATTTATTTGGGCTATATGTATCAGTGTATATATGTACTAATCTATATTATCTATACTATATAAAAAGAAAATGCATTTTTTTCTTACAAACGGCGATTTGACATCGCAACACCAATTTTTTATTATGCCAATAATACCCTTAAGTTGAATCTCCTTTTTTTTTTTTTTTGTTGCTTTGTTTCTTTCTTTTGTTTTCTTTTTCAGAAATATGATGTATTAGTTTATACATATATATATATATATATATAATATATATATATATATTAAAATTTAAAATATTATTTATTATAAGCACGCAGAAATGACGTGTCATGACAGCTAGTATAAACAAAAAAACACCTTTTCACTCACAAATGACTGTTACTTACACCGCGACACCAACTTTTTAAATTACCAAAAATGTCCTTATGTAATTTCAACTACCCCTATATATTATATATATATATATATATATATATATACTCAAATTCTTCTTCTCATCTATATGATTTATACTATCTATCTATATTAATATAAAAGAATTTCACCCGCACATTTTTTTTATGTAAATAATATCCCTAAATTAGTTTATTTTATTTATTATTTATTTTAAATGTGTTGTGTTGGTCTATAATCTTATTCTTGTTTATAATATATTTTATAAGTGAATTATTATTTATTATATGCACACAGGGACGGCGTGCCACAACGGCTAGTAAAATAAAAAAATTCATTTTCACTCACAAATAGCAGTTACTTACACCGCGACATCAATTTTTTCAATTACCAAAAATTCCCTTATGTATTTTCAACCACAAATTCTTCTTCTCATCTATAGTATCTATTATAATAATATGAAAATTACACCCACACCATTTTTTTTATGTTGATAATATCCCTATTTTAGTTTTATATTATTTTTTTATTTTTTTAAATGTAATATGTTGGTTTATAATCTTATTCTTATTTATAATATATTTTAAAGAGTAAATAATTATTTATTATATACACGCAGGGACGGCGTGTCATAACGGCTAGTATAAAAAGAAAAGAGGCTCCATACTCACAATTGGCGGTACAAATTTTTTGTAAAGCCAAAAATGCCCTTCAATTAATAAAATAACTAACTCATCCCACTTTACAAATTATGCATTAACTAATAAATCAATTTTTTTTAATGTCATGTATTGATATATATATATTTTACTCTTATTTATAAGATATTTTAAAGTATGAAAAATAATTTATTATATGCACGCAGGAACAACGTGTCACAACGGTTAGTAAAGAATAAAAAAAATCTACATAAGCAGCCAAATATATTCTATTTGCCTTAATAATAATAATAATAATAATAATAATAATAATAATAATAATAATAATAATAATAAATATACCTATGATTTGGGTTGTGTGGGTTGTTTTATTAAGAATAATTTTATTTGTATTTGAAAATTTATTTTTTGAACTTAAATACTTAATAAATAATTTTATTTGTAATTGATATGTTGATTTTTTTTTTTTTTAGTCAAAATTCATCAAATTTATTGATATTCGTAAAAAAGTTGAATGCAAATCTATATTTACCTTTAATTGATTTATTGCCAACCTATTACATGTCAAATAAATCTTTTTCGAATCAATATATTTTTATACATCTTCATACACTAATGTACGTGATAGGATAAATTTTCATCCTTATTAAGATAATTTTGTCAGAAAAAATTTATTTAACATGCAATAAGTGAGTAATAAATTGGAGGGTAAATATGAAATTTCATTCATTTATTTTTTTGAGGTTACTATAAACAAATTCAGAGATTAACGAATGTGGATATATATCCACTTTTTTAGTAGCTTGTTGTTTCTTTGTAATGTATTCATTAATTTGAATTATTCATTTATTAAATTAATTTTTAAGTATGAATATATTAAATAATTCGATCAATCGTATTCTCTATTATAATAATAATAATAATAATCAAAATCCAAAAATAAATTTTTGGTAACGTAAATATCACACTTTGTATTCTCGTCATCACTTGTAACAGTTCATTGTTCTCGTATCGGCTTCGTCAACTCACAGTCGCACACAACCTCCGCCACCCCCCTAACACACTCACACACAGTCTAGCACCAGCGCACAGAATTCTTCGCCTATTTAGGGGCCCGAGACGTGCAGATCAACGATTCTTGGTGATTACAGATTGAGGTTTAATCTCTGAACTTGTTCTGTTTTCAGGTGTTTATGTCGCTGATTAAATTTTGATATGTTTTGTACATTGTATCTCTATTTCCCGAGGTGACCGTGCGATTTTTTTTGGTGAATTGAGGTTTCATGTTTAAGTTTTCTGGAGGAATTTTCTTGATCTGTTTGATTTATTTGTAAGATGCATCTAACTCGGACAAAACCCATACTGATATAAACAATACTGTGATTAAATAATGAAACATGCATGTCTCGATTGTTCGGCTGGCAGGAGTTTTGTGTTTTTCCTGTGGATTCAAATCGTCGGTTTGAGTTGCATGTCATTAAATAATTAAAAAACAATGAATTAATAAATAAATAAGTATATAATAAAGAAACAATAGATTAAAAAAAAATTGGGGAAAAAAAGGGATATTGATTTTTTTATTGTCTTCAACATATGAAATTTGCTGTGGGGTGAGATAGTTCAGAAATGAGTTATTACTTTTGAAATTAGCTCTTTCCCTTTCCCTACATCTTTGTACATATGCTCGCTCTGATTGCTCTCTCAGTGTAAGGAGGCAAAATTTTATTTCATGCGTATCTAGACAAGGTTTACGTTGCATGCGATATACGTTTTAATTTTGAAATGTTGCGATTTGCTTCGCGGCTAGGAATTGTGTGAATTTATGATGATGATTGTATTAACAGGCATTTGAGTGCCAAACTATCATGATAGGTTTTTAGATTAGGCTTAATTTTATCTCTAGAATAGGGCATGTTCTGGTCAATTTGGTTATCTACAGAGGGAGATGGAGGGGGAGGGGGGGAGGCAAACTAGGCACCTGTAGAAATGAATTCTAATACTTCACGATAGGTATATTGATCATAATTAGTATGAAAAGAACCTAATGGTATTAACTGTCTACAGATACGGGGACATCGACACACATTGAGCGCTGAAGCGAATGCATGCTTATATATATCACGTACCATACAACATTGCCTCTTGTTGCTGTGTCTAGTCAAGGATCTATGTATATGTCGATTTGTTACATGAATAGTGTTTTGTTTAAGGTTCAGTTAGCACCAGCAGTACCAAGCAGCTGCTTTGCATTTTCTTTACGTATCTTAATAGATGGTTTAATTTCTTGAACAAATAAGTGCTTCGTATTCAGTGTGGTTCACAAATTATGAAGTGTCATCTTCTAGTTCTCCAGGCGTTCAGTTTGTACCGTATTATGTGTCCTGACTTCGCTTTTATGCCTTGCGGTACAGCATTTTGTATTTATGATTATGTCGATGTGGTTTAAAGCCGGATTCATGATCCTATTTCTTAAAGTGTCCAGAGTAGAAATAACGGGGTATCCTTTTGAATTACTTCGTTCTATTTAGGTACCTTAGTTGGAACCAGAATATCCAGTTAAATCTGTTAAAAAGTTTTGGTATGGAATTTAATAGGAAATTTTTTTATTCTCTATATTGTTGATATTGGCTCACGTTCTTACCACATCATGGTGCTATCAATTTGTTGGTTGTTAGCATCCGCATATGATAGATCATGTACATTTTTATGTATGTGTGTAGAGTCTGTTTATTAATATGAACCCCGCTCTGCCTTTTTAAAGCATGGATAATGTTTACATGAAAGTAGAGTTGTGGAAACTCTGTTATACTTGAATAAGGTGGCAGCAATTTGTAAGACCTTCTGAATATTTAGAAAAGAATATTGTTAAATGCACAAGTAAATGTTTTTTATTTAGTTATGAAAATAAGAAATCTTACTGACAAATAATAGTTTTGTGTGTCACAGAGTTTAATGACTTGCTATGCTTTACTTATTGCCCATCCAACATATCTCATGTAGAAGGCTAGTCCAACCCCATAATACATGTGTCCTTACAGATAAAAAGACCAACTGGACTTGTCATGCCTGAACATATCATTAAATAAACAAAGATGCAAGAAAGTAATTTCGTTGTATTAGACATATCCACCACATAACCAACACGTGTCAAATACCGAGTAGTGGTACCACAAACATGATATTTAACAGTCGCTTAGGAAGTTTGAGTATTAATTGGCTTACATGACGCTTTCTTGTTTATTTGTGTTACTAATACGCCGTTGTTATCAATACTATTGCAAAATTTTCATAATGTTTTTACTATCATGTCAACTTACGCCTTTGATTTAAAGTTATGGGCCTAACTATCTTCTACATGATTTATAGTAAAACTTGTGATTTTACTATCATAGCCTCCTCATGTCCTATAATTTATGATAATTAATTTCTTCTTTCTGTATTACATTATGTTCATGGAACATGGCTTGACATAATTACAACCTGTATCCGGGTCTCATGGACCTTAACCTTGCGGGTTTCTTTTCTTTTTATTTTATTTTATTTTTCTACAGCCATGTTGTATTGGAAAAAGAAAAAGGAAACAAAGCTACATAAGCATACATAAAAAATTTATATTGATCACCTATTTCTTGAAAATACATTCTAACGGTATATAGTTCTGCAAGTGTTTCTTGTTGTTAGTTTGTTAAGTTATTTCTCAATGACTTCCATGTTTTCTTTTCTGTTCTTGATGGAAATTGGTGTTTGTTGAATATCAACTTAAATTATTACTTTGTCGCGATTTGTTTTGGTGTGAGATTCTCCTTATGGGATTCTACATTAAATTAACTTTCTGTTTTAGTTTTTAGTACAATGCTTGCTTAGAATTGATTGTTCTGGTCATATAGTTCGACAAGTGCAGAAATAGAGCAGAAATATTAGTGGCATTAAGCAAGGACTTCCACTTGATAATTGCAGTTCTTGAGAGCATTGGAACAAGAGCAAGTTATAGTTTGTTAAGTTATTTCTCAACGACTTCCACTTTTATTTTCTGTTTCTTGATGGAAATTGATGTTTGTTGAACATCAACTTAAAATTGTTACTTTGTTGCAATTTTTTTTTTGTGTGAGATTCTCCTTATAGGATTCTACATTAAATTAACTTTCTGTTTTAGTTTTTAGTACGGTGTTTGCTTGGAATTGATTGCTCTGGGCATATAGTGAGACAAGTGCAAAAATATTAGTGGCATTAAGCAATGACTTCCAGTTGGTAATCTCAATTCTTCAGAGTTATGGAACAAGAACAAGCTATAGGAGCAAAAAGGGTCTGGGAATCTGTAAAGTTATATACTGTCAAGTGCGCCAAATGTTCAAAATGGAGGCTCATCCCAACAAAGGAAAAGTATGAGGAGATACGGGAAAGGATTGTAGAACGATCTTTCCTATGTGAAACAGCACGTGCGTGGCGGCCTAATGTCTCTTGCAATGATGAATCAGATGTTAAGCAGGATGACAGTTTCCTTTGGGCTATGGACAAGCCGAGAATTCCCCAAACTCCTCCAGGCTGGCAACGTATTTTACGAATCAGAGCTGAAGGCGGCACAAAATTCGCTGATGTGTATGTAGCCTATAACATTTTACTTTACCTTTTTCAAGAAAATGGGAGTACAGATTTTGAGTGATGTTTGCCATGTGTCTTAACAGGTATTATGTCGCCCCATCTAACAAGAGATTACGTTCTATGGTCGAACTTAGCAGGTAACTGTACAGAATTTCTAAGGAACGGCTTAGCTTTTTTCTGCTTTGCACTTGAAATGCACAAAAAAAAGAACTATCAAGAGTATTGATATCTAGGAGTCCAGTGCTTGTTTTTTTATAATAATTGCGGGCTGGGATATCTGGTGCTTGCTATTTTAGGTACATTAATGAGCATCCGCATCTATGCGAAGGCGTCAACATCTCGCAGTTCTCGTTTCAGCCCCCAGTACCATTGGATGAGAAGTACATTTCAAAGCGAGCTCGTTCTACCACCCATGGCACAACCAGTACTTCGGCAGCAGGTTTCATGATGCTTTCCCTTGGTTTCTTGAGGATTCATTCTAGATTAGGGTCATAATTTAGATGTTATACATGTGTTTTCTCTGCTGAAAAGTTATCATGACGGGTCATGATTAGTAAGTTAATATTTTCTAGATTACTGAGTGGACTTATTTATACTTCTTTTTAAAAAATTATGTGCAACTTCCCAATCTGTTTCCAGGGGCTTATAATGCATTGCAAACTCAAAATGATAGCTCTGGGTACCGGAGAGTGAAACTACTAAGGCTAAAGCTCGTGCTCAAAGTTGAGGTATTCTATAATTTTTAGCCATTATCATAGAACTGACAATGGTTTTACGTTCTTTTCTGAAGGATGATTAAATTAATGACCAAGTTTAAGGAATATGGATGGCTCATATTGTGCAGTTGCATTACATAATTTAGATTTGTACCAAATGTTTTACATCTATGATCTGCATCATGTCCTGTAGTTTGAAATTTCTGTAGCCTGTTGCATTTCATAATTATTTAGCTTGCAACAGCACTAAAATTTTCTTCTTTTGCCAAAAGTTCTGTAAGACTGATTTGATTGAAGCTGCACATAAGACTGATGGATCTCAAGTTTGATCTTTTGTACATGAACTTTTTTTGGTTCAGTTCCCTCACCTATTCATTGAACAAAGAAAAGCAACATCAGTGTTGGCAAGTCCTTACAATAATTGACCATTTACGTTAATTCCTGGAGAAAATCATAAGCAATTAATCTGGCTTGGTCTATGTTCTTTCAAATATATGTGCTCTATCCTTGCTGTTTTTGTGCTTTACGAGTATGTCTTATTTTGCAACATGTATCATCTATCCTAGCTAAATTTAACCCCAGTTGATGATATAGCTTTGAGATGTTAAATTATTCTATGCAACCCGTCAAAGGGAAGGGAAGGGCTCAAAAGCATGAGTGAAACAGCGAGGACTTGGAGAATCATAAGAAGTTCGATTAAAATTTGATTTTTTCTTGCTTGTGTGTTAGTATATGATACCTTTATGCCTTTCACTTTTTGTTTAACGAACTGCATTTAAGATGTTTAAAATTTAAAAGTTTATCTTTTAGTTTTAGCAATTAGTTCATACGAGCAAACTTCCTTCCTGTGAACAAGCCATGAGCTCGCCAGAGATAGAATCATTCTCCTACGTTAGTACTTCTGATAAATTACTGGTATCACTGTTTCATATGTTTTAAACCTATATTCTTGGCACGCTGTGTCTTTTTTCTTTTGTTTTTCTTTTCTATTTTTTCCTGATAATGAATTTATGTACCATCAGTTTCTAAGATAGAACTTTGCAATGAAAATCACAGGATATCGCTCCGCCCCAGGATGCTTCCACCAACAAGGAGATGGAAAACATGCACAAACCATAAAAGCTCGGACTTAAAAAGTTCGTCTATTTGAAGCATACGAATGGGACCGTGTTCGAATTGTGGGAGGTGTCAACTTGTTCATCATATTCATATTAACGCTGGAATTTATGTTTGTAATGTAGGTGGAACGACTCTTTCCAGAAACTGTTGCAGTTCTGACTTCTAACATGTATCTGGTAGATGTGAGATCTTGTTAATGACTTGTGGAAATTGTGAATTCCAACTTACTATTGTGGAATTTTTGTGCATAGATTATCAGGTTTTAATAGTTTTGTTGTACGAGTTTTAGTTTTTAATGATTTTTCAAAGTAGGCTGATTTACTAAAGCCCTTGTTGGGAATTTCTCTAAAAATGTATTAAAATGTAAATATAGAACTTATTAATATATTAAAAAGTATCGCGTGCATTTCATGTGCAAAAAAAAAAAAAAAAAAAGATAAATATTAAACTTATTAGTAATACACACCATAATCACTATTTATCCTTTTCCCGTTTTGCTCACAAACTTATCACTCTATACAATTGATTGAATCTTAGTTCGTTGTTGTAGATATATTAGTAATTTGTGGCACACTTGTACGTATGTGCATACTTTTTTTTAATTTATTAAAACTAATTTTTTTGTACAAATTTTGTTATTAAATAAAGTATATATTAAATAATAAGTTATATTTTCTCAAAAGGAAAATAAATTATATACATATTAAATTTAGGAGAAATTATTAATAAAAGAAGATATTAGGGAGAAAAAAAATGGGAAAGGAAAATTAATAAAAAACTACCAAAAGTGATTATGCATCCATGGCAGTGCCTTCATTTTTCTGTAGCACTCCAAAAGATATGGTAAATTATAATGATTTTTTTTGTTATTTAGTGTAATTATGAATATTCTCTTATTAGTTAAAAAATTATTAATACTTCATAATTTTTTATGACATTATGTATTTTATGATGGAAGTTGGGAAGTGTCAACTTTGTCCTTAGTGTATTTATTTGGAAAAAAAAAAGGATAATGTGAATGAAAAAATTGTGAAAAAATTTATCCACTTAATTCATAAAATTTTAAAAAATAAGTAAAATTATAATTCATATTTTACAATGACATTTTGGTTATTTATCACAAAAAAAATATGAAAATCTAATAGGAGCTAACGGATTGGGTTATTTATTGGACAATCATTGAAAAATATTGATAATTTTTTAAACAATAAGGGGTATTTATAATTATGGGATAATTATACTCTCATCCCCTGAGGTTTGGTGTAATTACGTATAACACCCAGAGATTTGCTCCTGTATAACAAATAAGTTCCTCCATTAGTCAAAATTCACCGAATTTACTGATATTAACAAAAAAAAATGATCAAAAATTGATATTTACCCTTAATTGACTTATAACCGACTTATTGCAAGTCAAATAAAGTTTTTCGAAAACTATCCTTATAATGGTGAAGATATATCTCCTACATACGTTAACGCACGAAAACGTATGAAGGTAATTTGATTATAAAAAGATTTATCTGACCAGCTATAAGTCAGTAATAAGTCAATTGAGTGTAAATATATATTTTTTTTAATTTTTTTTTGTTAATATCAAAATTCGATGAATTTTGACAACGAAAAAACTTATTTGTTAGACATGAGCACCTTAGGGGTGCTAAACATAATTTTTCAAATTATAGAAGGTTTACGTGTAACTACACGAAACCTAAGGGGAAGAGCGGTGTAATTATCCATATAATTATGGCAAATCCCATGGAATTCGTCATATTTACCACCAAAAAGGTTGAAGAGTTGGTACTTCATTATTTGATATATTAAAACTAGGAGCTTAATTATGTCAAAGGTGCACCAGTGGTCTAGTGGTAGAATAGTACCCTGCCACGGTACAGACCCGGGTTCGATTCCCGGCTGGTGCATTTGGAGAGGTATGATATGAAGTTAGTTGTTCTGCGCTTCATGTGGTGATTGGGTTCTCCACTTTCTTCGCCTTTCATTGGCGACAATCAAGCGCATCTGACCTCTCTTTTTCCTCGATTTTTGTTTTTTGAATTTCTACGACTTATTTTCTTTAATTCATATTTTTGTTACCTATATCTATCCACTATTATAAAAGAAAACTCATTTATCGTATCAATTTTAAAATATCTAAATTTACCTTTAATTCTGACCCACTATTCCATTATTTCTCTCACATAAAACTTCTCCATATTTCTTTCTCTTATAAATTTATTTATTTTTATTAAATTGATAATTATAATATATTTTTCTTTGTTACCTTACGTTTATCTCCTCTAACAGACTTTTTTTTTTCTTACTCTCAAATAATGATTGTTATTTTTACAACAACAAAAAAAAAAAGTTTTTTCCATCTCACCTCATAATTTTTTTTGTGCTCGCGGAAACTGCATGCAATGAAAATTTGTATTTATGTATATATATATATATATATATATATATATATATATATTTGTATGAAGTGTTTTGACCAAAATTGAGCAATTTTGGCTCAATTCTAATTTTCTATAATTTTGAATTTTTTTAATTATAAAAAATCTCTATTTGATAAGTAGACATTCTATTATAAAAAAACCTAACCAACTTTAAAATGCCCAAATTTACTCTTGATTCACTTTTTTTCCTTTAAAAAAAATGGTTAGAATAGTAATCGTTTTAATTATTTCATAATTATATTTTTTTTCTTTAACCCACTACTCCATATATTGTTTGCTTATAAATTTCTTTATTTTTACTAAATTAACAATTATAACATATATATATATATATATATATATATATTTATTTATTATATCATATTTTTTTTTCTCTAACATACTTTTTTCTGTGTTCACTCTCAAATCATGATTGTTGTTTATAAGAATTTTTTTCCTTAATCTCATATCATATTATTTCTCAATGCTCGCGAGAACGCGTGCATAAGAACTAGTATGTATATAACAAAAAAAAAAAAAAAAAAAACAGAGAAAAAAGAGAGGTCAGATGCTCTTAATTGTCGCCAACAATTCACGGACACTCCGAAAAATTACTCGATGCAGTTTCGGACACGTGCCGGACACATACAACATGCATGAACATGTGTCGGACACGATATCAGAGTGTCCACAATGAAAAAAAAAAAAAAAGGGAACAACTATTGGCATGTCTGACACGTTTGAGGAGTGTTGGACACGTTTTGGACACTTTTTGAATTTTTTTTATAATTTTTAAAATTTATGGATTTAAAAAAAAAAAGATTTTAGGCTTATAAAATAGAAAAAAAAAAAAAAAAAGAAAGAGCTCTCAATAAAGAGCTCTCAGTGTGGTTTAGAGTTTTTCTCTCTCTAGAAAATTTCTCTCTCTCAGTGCCTCACTATGGAAGCTCCATTTTGATGGCCTTTCTTCAATGATTTGCAAGATTGGCTCCGATTAACCTCGTTGTCTTATGTTACTCTCCATTTCTACCGATGTTTTCGTTGATTTGAGTGAGTTTTGATGATGTTCTAGCCTCTGCCCGTCGACAACCAGCCACTGCTACTTGCGCCCAGTTCTGTCTACGAAAACCTGCTTGCTGCAGGTCGGTTTCCTTGTGCTGGACGAACAGGTTCCACGCTGCTGCCGGTGATTAAGGTCCCAGGTATCTTTTGGGGTGTTTTCTGCATTTTTCCGGCTGTTTCCAGCATTCTCCGGCCACCTCCAGCAACCAGAACACCAGTTTTTCTTGGCTGCCTCACAAACTGAACCTTGGTTCTTCTGCCTGCTCGAGGAACATTGCTTGGGGTGCTGGAAGTCCCCTGGTTTTTGCTACTTGTTCAGAGGCACTTTCACCATATCCGGCCACAAAACGGCGGCCGGAGTTAGGTGGGAAATTGCTTCTTCTGGCCCAAGCAACAGAGCCTGCTTCCTGCTGAACAACTGCTACTTTCCTCTTTCGGAAGAGGCTGACTGCCTTGTTTGACTTTGGGTTGTGCTGTCACTTTCAGTGCAGCCTGCCATTTCCGCATTTGGGGCCAACCAGCCTGCACAACCGACTGGAGCTACTAACCCTGCCCCTTTTTGCTTTGCCTTCTTCACCATGACCAAGGCCAAGAAGAGATGGAAAATTGCTACAGCAGCTGCCTGCCTAGAATCCGCCCTGCCTCGCAAGAAGGAGTCTGGCCAGCCTTCAGCCAACCCACCGGCAGATGGCCAACCAGCCCCTATTTTTGCCAAGGTACCCGCATCTCCCAAGCCGGCCACTGCCACTGTCTCGGCCAAGAAGTCGCCCAGTGTAGTAGAGGTTGGTAACATTGCTACTAAGCTAGCCCATGCCTCCTGTCCTAAGAATGCACTACCGGCGAAGCACAAGCTGCCGGCAGTGGAGGCAACAACAGCCAAAGCTCGTTGTATGGTGACCATGCCGGCCACTGTCTCGGCCAAACCTTCCACCGGAGCAGAGGTTGGTACCACTAACCTGTCCCCCTCTCTTGCTGAAAACCTAGACCATGGCCATCGGTCTAAGGAAACACAGCCGGCCAAGGAGGCCCTGCCGGTCAAGGAGACGTTGCCGGCCATAGAAGCAGCAGCCGGAGCTGAGGACATGACAAAATCTTTTGCGGGCCTCTTCAGTTCCAACCGGAAGCTCACCGACGATAACAAACTCAAAAAGTTCGCGGTTGAGACTGAAACCCTTGAGCTTGGGGAGGACGACTTGATTGATGTTCGAACTAAGTTGGGGTATTGCCTTGTTGGCTACATTGCCGGCAAATTTCCGGGGCTCCAAGCCATACGAGCACTATCCAAATCTTAGGGGTCATTGTTCCAGCTGCATGACAGTGGCTGGTTGATTTTTCGTTTCGCACAGGACGACGACCGTCAGCGTGTCCTTGCCGGCGGCCCCTATTTTGTTTATGGCCGACCACTGCTCCTTAAAGGTATGCCAGATTATTTTGAGTTTAAGGAGGATAGCATCAGTTTGACACCGATTTGGGCCACCCTCCCGTCGCTCCCCCTCGAGTGTTGGCACCCCAACGCTCTTGGTAAGATCGGCTCTAAATTGGACACGCCCATTGCAATGGACTCACTTACTAAGACGATGGAGAGAGTCTCGTATGCCTGTATCTTGGTAGAAGTAGATGCCTCGAAGCCGCTTGTTGATCATGTGGATCTCATGCTACCGAACAGTGTGAGGAGGTCACAACCGGTTGCCTACGAATTCACGCCAAAATTCTGCGCGAAGTGTAACCGGTTTGGCCACTTGGAGGGGTTGCCAAGGCACCCAACTGCTGCCATGCCATGCCTTACAGCCGGTGCAGCCATGCCTGCCACTACAGCCACGACAGAAAAAGGGACAGCCCACAGTGTGGACTACTGTGAAGCATAAGAAACACCAGCAGCAGCAAGCCGGGACACTCGCCTGGCAAGGGCGTATAGGGACAGTCGGCAGTGTTAACCGATAAGATTGCACAGGGTCAGTCAATACCGTTGGCCGGCAAGGATGTTCAGAAACAGTCGGGACCGTTCAAAACCCAACAGAATGAGACTGCGCCAGTACAGAAGAAGACTGAATTGACGCTATCACCGATAGACTCATCGGCCTCTTTCGATGAAACAGATTCACAGACGTCGACCCACCACTACATGCCAGGGACCTCATCAGCCGACGTCAGCCAGACTAAACCGAAGTCGAAACAGAAGACTAGAGGGGAATACCTGCCCCCCTGCACATGACAACTAGTTTGAGGCACTGTTGCACGAATCTGCAGCAATTTGTCAAATGTATTTTCCTGTTTTTTTTTTCGATTTAGACGGTAGCATTTAGCTCGTTTTGAAACTTTTCCACATGTAAAAATTGTTTGATCCAAAGTGTGGAATTTTGTAACTCTCCGGGTATGCCCGGAGTAATTTGTATCTATTCTTGGATGAATTTACTTACATTTCACCCAAAAAAAATAGAAAAAGAATTAATCCATTCTTCTTAAACTAAAAGTATTAGGATGAAATTACTAAAATTCGAGAAATTTTCACGATAATTTAATCAATTAATCTAAATTATTAGATCTTTTTCATTGTGTTGATCTTCTTAAAATTATTAGTTATGTATATTTTTGAAGTCACATTGGATTAAAAATATAGATGTAAGACATGCTTATTTTAGATTATATCTTAATATTTTTCATATTGAATATTTAAATTTTATGAGAAATTGAAAATATATATTATATATAACCGTGTTAGTATCGTATCGTGTCCTAATTTTTTTATATTTCTCGTATCGCCGTGTCCGTATCCATGTCCATATAACATAGATTGTAGCCAATGAGAAAGGTGAAGTGGAGAACCCCCCAATCGCCACATGAAGCGCAGTATAACCTACTTCATATCATACCTCCCTAAATGCATTAGCTGGGACTAGAATTGGGCCTGTACCCTGGAAAGGTACTATTCTGCCACTAGACCACTGGTGCGTTGTTGTTACGAAAGACTCCCAAGACAACACAAAATATGACGTACCAACACCTTTCAATCTTTTGGATTCAAATTATAATGAGTTCTTTATATTGATATAATTATAAATATCTTTTTATTATTTGAAAAATTATTAATACTGACCTTCCAACCACTAACCGAAGTCCCACACTAAGTTTTCATTCATTTTTTGTAGTAAATTATTTAAATATTTTTTGTGAATTATGAATTATAATTTTACTTAACTTTTATGGTCTTTTGAATTGTTTTATAAACTAAGTGGGTAGTTTTTTTTATAAATATTCAAAATTTGCCATCCACATCATCCATTTTTTTAAATAATTTTTCTAATTTCTACAAAAGAAAAAAATTCAGTTGATGCGTGTGATTAGACGGATCCAACGGGCTTAGACTTGGATGCTGGATCTGAGCCAACACACAAAATAATTTGAAAAATGAAACCTGCAAAATAAATTATTAGCACTCCGACGCTCAAATTAGTATCGATTTAAGAGAGATTAATCGTAAATAATAAATTGAAATGATAGCAAATAGAGCGACAACAAGAGTGATAATAGTGATAAATCGAGCAACAACAGAATAGCTAGTATATGCCCAAGATATGGTGAACGAATTCATGAGTGAAAATTGTATTAAGAGTGTGGTTTTGAGAGCAAAATAGTAGAGCGACAACAAGAGCTCGAAGTTAGAAGTTGTCCCCCGGCAGAGGGACTTGACCTGTATTTATAGAGGGATGTCCTTTCGAAGTGGGACTCTTCTTCTTTAATCTCGAAGATAACGGATAAAATTGTTTAGATAGGCTTCTAATCTGATCTTATCCTTAATTTGCTATTTTCGTGTTGGGTGGAATTCTTCATTGAGGGGGGACTCCAAACCGTGAAGGAGTCCTTCTGGCTCAAGAGTCCCGACTGCTGGGGGAACCTCCCTATAATCAGTCTCTTCTTTAGGGCAGACTTGGCAGTCTTCATGTATGCCACGGTTGGGGGGGGGGGGGGGGTGTGTCGTGACGTGGGTTGCCTACGTGTACGCCACATGGGGGTACCTTGTCATGGGCCTTGGAACCACCATTTATTACTGGGTCATTCTATTGGTCCTCCTTCATGAGGTTGTGGGTTTTTTCCTTTCCTTAATGCAATGGGCCTTGTTGGATCAATATAGGTTGTTTATTTCTTCTTGGACCAAATATTTTTTTGCCATACACATCAACAGTTAAAGCAAAGTTGACAATTCCAAATTCTCATTCTAGGATGACATAATTTCATTAAATATCAAAGAAGATATTAGTAATTTCTCAAAACGCTTAATGACATTTATTGTCCCGTACGTATGAGGTGGTGGCAAAATAAGAACTATATATAAAGGGTTGGCATACCCTGTAATTAACTTTTTTTAAGCAGTTGCAGGACTCCGACAACTGGAGCTAAAAAAGTGATCGGATTTTGCTGACATGGATATTTTTAGGGTTTCTTAAATTGGGGAAATTGTTGATTGCGCATAGCTGAAAGAATTTATGCCGCATATATGCTGACTAGGCCAAAAAAGGTAATAATTCTTTCAGCTATGCGAGGAAAAATAAAGCGAGGAAAAAAAAATTCTCCAATTTGAAAAGTCCTAAATTGCCCATATCAGCAAATCCGATGACTTTTTTAACTCCGGTGACCGAAGTCCTGTAATTGCTTAAAAATTTAATTCCAAAGTATAAATTGCCACCTTTTTATATACAGTTTTTATTTTATCACTACTCCATACATATAGAACAGTAAATATAATTAAGCCTTTTTTATCTATACTATATATATAATTTGGTGAATTAGTGTAATGGATGTTTACCTTTTGATAGTTTTTTTTATTATTAAATTTCCTCTCTCTAATATCTTCTTTTACCAATAATTTCTCACAAATTTGATATCTAGCTACCAGCTATCTGGCTGGTCTTTTCTTTATAATAAATATATTTTCTATACTTTAAAATATATTATAAATAAAAATAAAATATAAAAATCGACACATTATATTTTAAAAATAAAAAAAAGAGAGAAATAATATAATAAATAAATAAAAGTAACTTATCAAATATATAAATTTAAAAAATTAAATAAATTAGTCAAAGTACTAGCAACCGGTGTAGAGATAGCTAGTTATACTTTTCCAACTCGAACTTTGATAATTCTTCCTACATGCTCTCTAGGATGATTTGTTACTTTGTTTACAAGTATACTCTTGTCGTTAAACTTTTAAATAGAATATTAAAATCGGAAAGACATTTAAGTTTAAACGAAATATTATCATCGACAAACATTTAAGTGAAAAGTTTCATTTATATCCTTCCCTCAATAGTTAATTGTACGTAGACCCCTCTAAAAATATAAAAATTACACTTTTCATTAAAGAAGTTTGGAATGACATTTGTATCTCTTACAAAAATTCTTCTATTACATCTGATCATCTTTCATTGGGATTTGGATGAAAAGCAAAAATAGAAAAAGAAAAATTGCATAAATTTAAATCCCCTTGTATTTTGAAAATTCGGTTAACAAATCCTCGTGTTCAAATATATGTAAAAATCTCCTGTGTTTTTTAAAATATTGCACATGCACTTCTTTCGTCAAAATTTTTTAACGGCATTAATTTTTTTATGATTTACCCGTTATGTCCTTGTCTTATTAGCCATTGATCTTTTCTAACTAAAAATGAATGGCCTATATCTTAAAATTTATAAAATATTTTTTTTTGTATTTATATATGATGCGTTAAGAAAACACACGGATCCAAAGATATGGACTGTCGTTCAAGGCTTAGGCCGAAGTGTATACAGATCCTAAAGGGGAAAAAAGGAGTTAGCACTCCGACGCCCAACTTAGTTTGGATCTTCGCGAATATGAAGATAGAAAAGTAGATAAATGTGATAAATCGAGATATGGTAATAATATAAGTGTAGAAGTGTATGAACACGTGATAATATGCTTATAGAGTGCTTAAAGGTATTTAGAGAGTAAGAGAGGTGTGAGAGACGTGAGGAGGATGTCTTAGAGAGTAAGAAAAGTGTTAATAATGTCTCTTGAAGGTGAGGTCGAGGTCTCCCAATAGGGTAGAATGACCTTGTATTTATAGGGGAGGGGGATGCCCCTTCCCCTCCCGGTTGGAGTCTGCACGTTCCCTCTATTGTTGGGAAGAGTGGGTAGGAGTTGTTAGGATAAGACTTGATTTGCCTTCATCTTTGGTTAGTTTTGCTGTTCCGAGGTGGGGGATGCCTTGTCCCCTAGATTTGGGGGAGCTGTTGGAGTCTGTTAGAGTTTGGAGTCTTTCTCTGATCTTGGGGGACTCATCGTCTCCAGTAAGTCTCAGCCGCCAGGGGGAGTCCTCCTAGGGCTTACGTGGTCCAACATGATTGCTGACACATGGGCTGACGAGATGCCATGTAGAATAATGGACTACCATGTGTATGGGCCTTTTAGGCTGAACATTTTTTTAAACTTTGATCATGGTACGAGTGGGGGAATGCCTCATCCTCTCAGTCCGAGTAGGGGATGCCTCGTCCTCTTGGTCCAAGTAGGGGTATGTCTTGTCCTCTTGAGCTCGACTTAAGCTTAATGTCTTCTGTTTCGGCTAGCAAGCTTTTTTTATTTTTTTATTTTTAAAATTTTTATATGTTTAATTCCATATTCAATACTTTATCAACTTCATACTAAAAATTGACTATATATTATAATTATTAATCAATATCATACATTATATCTTAGATATTAATAAACTATGGTACTTTTATTAATACAAAAACAAGCTTAATCAATAATTTAATAAATTTTAATATTTTATTAAAAATAATTAGTTAATATGACATATAAATTTTATGTTATATTTCAATAGGGTTAAAAGCATTTTACCCCTTGTGTTATTCATAATGTTAAAAAAAAAATCGTGATAAGAAAAATAGCAAAGAAAAACCCTTGTGATAAAATAAATATGGCAAAAAACCACCTGAGAGTTGGATTTGGTATATACACACGCCTATTACGCACGGATTTGTCAGTTTTTGCATATAAAATGATCAAAATACCCTTATTTATCAACCGTTGGATATACTGATATAAATCTATGGCCTATATTTAAAGAATAGAAATCAATAATCCTACAGTTAAGATTTAACCTAATAAATCTATGGTTTATATTTTCTTTGATGAAAAACGTGTGTTCCAAATTTAATTATTTACTTATACAAATATATGTTTTATTATATATAACATCAAGTATATATGTAGATATTTATTTATATATACGTGTATATATATATATATATTACAAAGGTCTTGCGGTAGGCGGTGGCGGGAGATGAGGGAGGGGGGACGAGGTGGGAAGGAGGGATGGGGAAGATGAGGGAGAAAGATGGGCGTGCGAGAAAGTGAGAGAAGAAGAAGGGAGGGGTGGGGGTGGATTCTACCAAAGTTGGGGCTAAGGAGGAAGGGGGAGATGGGTTTGGGGTAAGGAAGAAGAAGGGGAGGAGGGGGTGGTTCTTGTTTTTGTATTTATTATATTTTATATTTAATTTTAAAATAAACTTAATTTATTTATTGATTTTTACTTATTATATATATATATTATTTTGATATATTTATTTTAAAAAATAGGTTAAAATTTATTAATTTATAGAGATAAATCATGATCGTTGATTTTAATATGTTAATATCTACGGTTCATAATAAGGGTACAAATGTAATTGTCTAACTAAATATTTAAAATAAAATTAAAAATAGGTGTGTGTTGCATATAAAACGTGTTGGGGGGGGGGGGGGGGGGGTTTACCACATTTATTTTATCACAGGAGGGTATCATAGGGATTTTTGTTTTGAACATTAGGAATAACACAGGGGTATTTATAATTTATTTATTTATCTATTTGTTGATTTTTTTATTTGTTTTGTAAAGTTAATATAATGAATTAATTTAATTATGTATTTTTTATGTTTAAATATATTATATTAAAAAGTTAAAATTTATTTACTGTAAATGTACGAAAATTTATAGATAATCTTAAAATTTTGTGTAGAATAATTTATTCTATGTAATAATATATTTTTACATATAAATATTGATGAATATTATTTTTTAGTATTTATTATTTTTTTTCAATAGAATTGGAAAATATAAAATTTAACAAAAAAGAGTAAAGACAGGGGCAATTTCATCTAATCAAAGAGGATAAAGGTTGAAAATGTATTAAAAAGTTATCTCATTTGTGTAATTTGACGACAAGGATCTTTTCTGTATGGTTTATGATCACTAAGATATTTTTAAACTAATTAATAATATTTAATAATTTTTCTCATTTCACAAGCGGTAATATGCAATTTTCCCTTAATTAAATATAGGGATAATTACATTTACACCCCTTAATCTATGATTTATTTATACAAATTATCCCTATCTTTTAGATAATTATACATAGACCAACTAAAATATTATTATCACTTACAAAAATCATCGCTTATTTTTAAAAAAAATTAAAGAGATATTCCTGAAAACGCTAGTATCATTACACAAACTACCCATATTTTTGTGCTGTTAGGGGTAGTTTTTGTAATTATACAAGAGATAAGAATGGTTTATAAATAGACCATAGATCAGGGAGTGTAAATTTAATTATCCCTTAAATAGAAGCTAATTAAAACGTACAGGTTGATAAAGACTTGATAAGTATGAAAATAATGGAAAAGATCAACTTAAAAAATACATATATTCTTCTTATCTATCTTTGATAGAGACCCTTTATTAAATTTTATAAGCATTGTTTGAAAATATTGTAAGAGAAGAAAAACTGGTAAGTTACAGTGGGCTCTCCGAAATTTTGTTATTATCATAAATATTTTTTCATTATTTTGAAAATTATTAATACCCCATGATTTTAACGATTATCCTACAACTAGCTACATCAATTAGTTTTCGTTACGTTTTCATTCATTTTTTGTGACGAACTAATCAAAATACCTTTTGTGTACAATGAATTATAATTTTACTTATTTGTTTAATTTTTTTATTAAGTGGACATTTTATTTTTATAATTTAAAAAAAAAATCAACCACCTCGTCTTTTTGTTTAAAACAAAAGTTTCAATTTCTTCTAAAAAGTGCAAAAATGACGAAGTTGTCGATTTCAAATCTCCATCTAAAAATTACATAATTTCATCAAAAATTAAAACATGTATTCTCCTTCACTCTTTTGATTTTTATACTAGAATCCTTGTTGTCTATTTTTCCTTAAGGTATCGAATCTATCGATAAGCTCTAATTCAATTGGCGAAATTGAGGTCCCATGATTTTAAAGGTCATGGGTTCGAACCCCGCAGGTGCATGGGATGTTGTCAGGAGTTGATCTACTGTATAGTAAGAGGTATTGTATTTCAATTAATAATAGTTTATCAATCTTACTAAAAGAAAAAAAGAGAAGTCTCGAATTTGCACACACAACATTTCAGTCATATCGATTCGATCTAAATCTAAGCATGTACAAATTCACTACAACCATTTGAACAAAATTACATTATAGATTTAAAACCTCATTAAGCCGACAAATATTCTTGCTCTGTTTCCTTTTAATTTTTTTTCCAACTTATTTATTCAAGTATTTTTGTTATTTAAAAGTTTTAAGAAAGTCATTATTAATAATAATTATGTTTATATATCATTAATAAAATGATTATATAAACAATCGCCCAAAGATTTTTTTCAATTAAAATGGCTGTAATTTTTTAAATTTAAGTGTGAATGAGGAAATAAATTATAATAAAAAATAAAAATAGAGGGACTCATATAATTTTCTATATAAAAAATGTATATTGGGAAATCATTTGGAAGGCAAGCATAACAGAAATGTCACTGTAAGGATCAATTTAAAGTTAATTGAAAAGATGAAGGACTATTTTGAAATTAAATTCAAATATTAGGGGATTAAAATGAATTGTGCCCAGTAGAGGGGTAGAATTTGCTAATAATCAAAATTAAAGAGGCGAGAGCTAAAATAGAAAACATTAAGGTACGTGGATGCAAATTCGACCTAAAAGTCGGGTCCGTTTTAGTTGACCTGAAAGTCAAGACATGAATATAAAACTCGTCGGTCTAAAACTGCCGGTTAATGTTCAGCGGTTGCATGTTGTTACACGCGCCGCCTTATCGCTGTGCAATCTCCTCTCGGCCGCCTTACAGACTCCGCTGCTGTAAAGTTCCTATGGCTAACTCCGCCCGAATCGCCATCGTCGGCGACGTCGTAATCTCTGTCTTCCTTAATCTCTTTATCACACACGGTTACGATTGATGACACTTTTGGGTGAATGTTAATTTTGTGTTTTTCTTTTTTCTTTTTTGTTGCTAGCATGATGATTGGAGTTTAGAAGAAGATACCAAGGCTCTGCAACTGTTAAAGGTTCTCTTGTTTACTATATTTGGAAGATAGATACATTATTTTGTCTGAAGAGAAAAAATTCTAGCAGATAACTTGTCTAAGATTCCCAACTAAATTTCGTCCTTTGTTTTTCTAATGCAAGTTGACATGTGTGTGGTTTATACCATATGCAGTTTGCCTACAAACTTGGGATTCTCTTATGTCTTATCTGTGATTTGTGAAAATGGAACACTAGAAGTGTAGTTTGGTTATGTCGCTCATCGTGTTAGTGTGTGTGGCTCCTTATGCTTCTTTCTTTGTAATGTGGTTTTTTGGTAAATGCAGCCGGATTTGGTGATGTTTACAGGCAGGTGCTCTGTTCCCCACCTTCTATGTTGTTTATATACCTGTTAACAGGCCAGTTTAGTCATACTATTTCCAGCATTTATGTACACTAATGCCAATTCCATGGGGGGTTTGCTCCAGGTGATTTTGGTAATGAGAACGTAGATCTGGTTGAGAGTATTTCAAAACTTGATTTTTCAAAAGCAATTATTTTGGGGAACCATGATGCCTGGAATACCCAGAAGTTCTCAGCAAGGTAATTTTATGATTGTTGTTATTTCAAGTAAATGAAAGTGTTACTGGGCATTGAAAATGGGAAATCATGTGAAGGAGTTGGTATTTACAAACTTAAGTTTCCTCTTATTTCAATTTAGTTTCATTCAAGATTTAAAGTATAAGCATGATTTGCCTGCGTCATGTATCTCGTCTTTGCGCTACTTGATTTCCATCTTCCCTTTGTACTCTTCCCACGTAGTAATGAGAAAGATTCAAACCCATTTTTGCCTCCATTTGAGTGTAACGTGTTGTCAGTAGCAATTTATTCGTGCTATTCACTGTGCTTCACTTTTATTATCAATGTCCATATTTGCTATTTACTACTTGTGACTATTGCAACATTTGTATGTAGGGAAAAGGATGCTGTTCAACTCCAGCTTGAATTGTGAGTTTCTATTAGTTATTTTCTAGAACTTTATGTTTTTACTCTGTTTCTTTCGGATCTTAGCTCGTGTTTATATTTTTTAAGTTGTGTATGATCGACTTTCTCTTTTATGGATTTTACATTTTCTCCAAATTCTTTGTGTATGATACTTGTCAGATCTAATTTATCACCATTTGATTTTGAGCTATATTTTCCTTTAAATATACATGCAATTGATCTGCATCTTTTGTATATGATACATTGAATAAATATTATATATATAACCAGAAGATCTATATAAATTAAACCCTATTCTGCCATTCCCCGCCTCCCCAAATGCACACAATATATTTTCCCTCCCTTTTACGTCTGTATTCCTTTTATTTAGGTTCTAAAACCAAATAATACACTCAAAAACTTATTTTGAGAATATATAAGAGCCAAAGTAATTTATTTTCTTTAGAAATGGATTGCGTGGACAGCCAGAAAATGTGAAGGGTGCAAGAAAAATGGAACACACAATCGATATCAATGAGACCTTTAAAATGGAAAAAAAAAATCACCTATTCTATTGCGTGCTAAAACAATAATCTGCAACTGATAAATGAAAGTGAAAGAGGGAAAACTATGAATTAGAAACCTGAATAGACCAAAGAGATTTTATTCTTGAGTTATTTCTGCAATAGTTTTTGAGATGCACGGACATTTCCTAATCTTTTTAGATTGAGTCTGAAGGAGCTCCCTTGCATTTGAGGATTTCCATTTTCAACGCTATGATAATAATTCATTCAAGATACTTATTGATGAAAGGAACTACTAGAAAATTATTGCTATTCACATCTTGAGTGGTGACTATGATGTTTTTAACCCATAAGATGTCCTCTTGATAAATCCATCATTGGATTAGAGCAACCATTGTAATCTTGCAGTTAACTCTATTAAATTTCAATCTCATACTAAGTCCTCTAGTAATAGTCCTATATGTATTATGTCGTTGACTAGCATCACTAATATACAAGGTAACATCTACCAAAAATCTTTTCAACTTACTCTTTAAATTGACTAATGTGGAGTTTTGGGCTGGGGAAGAGCTTTTAAGCTCCTGTAATACAATGTCAAAAGCGTACAAGATATTGGCCAAAAGTTAGGATCCTATCTTATGAACTGGAATAATATAAACTCTAATTTGACAGGTTTATTTGCACCTTGGCTTGCAAGTTTGACAAAAAACTGAGAAACATCTTATTATGTCTAATAGCATGTTTTATCGTACTACTTAAATACTTTTATCCTAAACAAGATTTACATCTTTAAGCTCTCAAGGCATGGGATAAGTCATTAATTATTGCAACTCCTTTCCTTGTCTTAGGTGATCACTCTCTTATTTTGTTGCACTATTTGCATGCCCCGTATGGGTGTTTTTGGCAATTGTCATAACATTTATCGTGATTGGAAAGTCTTGGGAGCTTACACTCCTGTCAGTTGTTAGATCTTTAATTGTAAAGTCTATTGTGGTGGCCAGTTATCTTGATGTAATGCAGCAAAAAAATAAATTTGTATTATTGTCGTCAAGGTATCAGCCTTCATTGCTGAAATTTCATGTAATTTGAGCTTTGCTGAGAGAACTATAAGGTGTACAGCCTTCATTGCTAAAAATTTGTGTAATGTGTAATTTGCTGAGAGAACTATAAGATCTTTCTGGTGCTTGTATGTCTATGGCATATGATATGATATTCTTAAACCCAACTCGCTGCTAATATTTTATGGATCAACTCAAACTTATGATAATCAGCCTTGGTGATGAGCATGTTGGTTATGGACGAATTGATTTCCCAAATCTGAAGTTAAGTATTGTTGGTGGACGGCCTTTTTCTTGTGGCGGTGAGCATTTGTTCCGGAAAAAACTTCTTACTGCCAGGTTAGTAGGCTATAAATGCTTATTTCAATTTTCAATCTTATATGCCACCTGTTTTATCTCATTTGCATCATCCCATAAATCACTTGAAAATGTTTATTGTATTTCTTTAAAAAAAAAAAACATTCAATATACCATGGATTAGGGAGTTGCCATAGACTCTTCCAGCACGAGGCCTTTTATGTTTACGACTCTTCCAGATCTTTTCTTAAGCATAAGGTTTTGTGAACTTCTCTGTTTTATGGAAAAGAAAAGGACAAAAATGTAAAGTCTTCATGAGTAAGTAAGATTAAAAACTACTAGAGTTTTGTATCATTTCTTTTCCTTAAATGTTAAATCATATATGGAATCGCATTTTCTTATGAGTAGTAGTTTGGAATGACGTATCAATTGGAAAATTTTGTCTTGGACCCCTAACATTGACCACTTAAACTAGGTCTTCTCAACAGACTTCAAATTTGAAAGTATTTAGTACACTCCTGGTCTTATTTAAATGTCTAAGGGAACCTTAATCAAATCTGTCCATCATTTTATTATACACAGGTGAAATATTCTTGCTAGATTATGCACAGCTCATGTAATCTCAATCAAGCTATTTGCCTTTAGCAGCAAACCAAGAGTTTCATTTCAACAATTTTCTATATGTCAAGTTTATTTTGAGATTCTGAGAATAATATTTCGCGAGCCATGACTTAACCTTTGATGTTAGGGAGCAAGAGCGCTTCTGATTGACAGGAGAGAGTTTTTGTTCAAAACCTACATGTCTGAGATGTTAAATTTTCCTTAACTGATTTAGCACATGCTCATGCATCATGGACATGAATCTTGACATGGTTGCTAGGGGGACAGAAGTAGGCCCAAATTCTGGACACATAAATGTTACTTGCTGGTTCTGGTACACAAGGCAAGGCCTAAATACAAAATCAAAATTTCAACCTCACTGTTCATAGAAGCTGAAGGACAATTCCCATGTTTCACATGATATGTTTCCTCCACTTGTATTATATTTTTGGTGGGGAAGTGACCGGGATTCCCGTTATCCACGTCGCAATTGTTTCCCTAGATATGGCGTCCACAACATGGATGAAAGTGCAAAGATGATTTATGAAGCTGCTTTAGGAACTCCTGCAGATCATTCTATTATATTTCTTGCTCATAATGGGCCCTCAGGTGTATCAATTTCTTAAGCAAACCTGTGTGCTGGCATTGGTTGAAAGATGCTTTTTGTTAATCAGAAGGGTAACTCATGCAGGTCTAGGCTCCAACTGGATGATATCTGTGGAAGGGATTGGATTCCTGGAGCCGGAGACCATGGGGATCCTGGTAATTATTTTGAAGTTTAAAATCTCTTTAAGTTATTCCGTGCCTTTGTGACTATATGCCCTCATATGTATATATGCAAATGTCATTGTGATTCTTGCACAATCTGATTTTTGATCCATGACGATTGAATGGGGACTTATGGTACAGATTTAGCACATGCAATATCTCAATTGAAACAGACCACCAAATTGCAAATCAAGTTGGTAGTGTTTGGTCACATGCATAAAAACTTGGCATATGGACAAGGTCTTCGGAAAATGATAGCCATTGGGGATGACAACATTATATACCTTAACGGGGCCGTTGTTCCGAGGGTCAAACCAATGGGCAAAGAACAAGCAAACTATGCAATGAGCTCTAACCCTGAGAAAACCTCAGCCATGACATCAAATCTTCAAGGCACCAAACGAGCATTCACCATAGCTGACATATCCAATGGCAATTTGGAGAAAGTTGCTGAAACTTGGGTTTCAGTCATTGGAGAACAGGTTACAATAGAAGACGAACTCATTATATTTAGCAAAGCAGTTGAGAGCTCTAAGCACTCTTCATGTTCGGCTTTATAGATCGACTGAGCTCGACTGCTCAGTATTTCGTATGAGGCTTTGTATATCCTTATGATACTTCCAATGATCTATTTGGGATTTTAGCAATGCTATACTGGCAAAAGTTGTCTATCATTACAGACCTTGATCTGCTCTGAAATAAATGGTTATTCCTGCAATAAAGTGACGGTGGTCACAGACCTTGAGCTTAGCAGAGAGTAGACTGTTGCTCGTTAACGTTAGAAGAACGGTGTTACTTAATTGAATCTGTTATTTTTGCCGGGGTTGTCATTTTATATAAGTTCATTTATAACTTGTGTTAATTATCACATTCCTGTAGATGCTAGAGAGCTTCAAGTTCGTGGAAATCCAATGCAAGTATAGGTACAAAATGCTACCACGTATATAGGAACAAAGATTATTAGCCTTGATGTTAATACTTACAAAATTTCCATAATTTGATAAATGCAGTACAAGTGAACACTATGACAATGGCAAAAAACTGTGCAAACTTCTCCAGCTGATTTTCTTGTGGCTGAATTAGAGGTCAGATTTGAGATTACTGATGAAATTGGAGCTCTATAACCATAAAATTAAGATTCCATCAACTTATTCATGGGTGTATAAAATTTGTTTTATAATTATGCATGACCATCAGTTGATGCAACATAATTTAAAATGAAAATGCAACCAAAATATACTTTTAGGCTCGTGTTCCTCAAACAACAAAAATAAGTAGTGTAGACACCCGCATTATTACTGTTGGAGTTAGCTATGCATGCACAATAAACAATATTTTACTTCTCATAATTCCACCGATTATAGAAATAGGAAGTGTAGACAGCCAAATTATTATTGTTGGAGTTATCTATGCATGCACAATAAAGGGTTAAATGCAAATACCCCTATCAAAAAAAGATTAACAAATTACTTTTATTTGTTTCAAAAAATGAAGCAAATTATCTTTATAAATGGTTTAGATAGAAGATAATTTGTTTCTTTATTCAAAACACAGGGATCATTTGCTTCTTCTTTCAATATACATGCACAATAAACAATATTGTTACTTCTCATAATTCCACCAATAATAGAAATAGGATGTGTAGACAACCAAATTATTATTGTTGGAGTTGTTGTAGATTTTTACAGTATGAAAGCAAAAATTGAATGGAATGAATGGCATTGTTAAAGCTATAATTGTGTCTATGTAAATTGGATGTAGAAAACTATACAGTAATGGAGGAATACCTCCCTTAAATACACAGAGCCACTGCTTCTAATGTAACCAACATCTAACAAACCCAAAAGCCTGACGTAGCCAAGAATACAACAAAGCAAAGAAAAACATAATAACTAATAAAAGTGTCAATAAGGAAAAACACGACTCTAAGCTATCCAAGGTCAAATAAGCCAAATTGAATTAAAGTACCAGCTTCTACTGTGGCAATGGGAATCACCTTCTTCATGCGGAGAAATTGCATCAGCACTCGAATGTTCAATAGCACCCCCGCAAGTGGGACTTGGAACATGCGACAAGTCCCAACTTGGACACCATAGTAGCAAAGGACTTAAATGGCAGAGCCTTAGTGAAAGTATCGGCAATTTGATTAGTCCCTTTAATGTGCGAAGGTAGAATAAAACCTTCTTTGTAAGCATCAGGCACAATGTGACAGTCAATCTCGATGTGTTTAGTGCGTTCATGAAATACCGGATTATCCATTATATGTAGCGCGGCCTTATTGTCACAACAAACAGGAATGGGAGTAACAATGTCGACCCCCAAGTCCTTCAAAATGTAAGAAACCTAACGTAGTTCATAGACGATAGCTGCTAAGCTCCGGTATTAGGCTTCTCCAATGGAGTGGGAGACAGTGAACTGTTCCTTCATTTTCTAGGAAATGGAGCGGCACCAAGAAAAACACAAAAACCAGTCAAAGAACGACAGGAGTTTGGGCTAGCAGCCCAGTCAGTGTCACAGAATGCCCTTAGCTGCAAGTTGTTAGATGCTTGGGAAAAAATCCCTTGAGAAGGAGACCCCTTAAGATACTTGACAATGTGAAGGGCTGCTGACCAGTGGCTCTCACAAGGGCGAGCGAGAAATTGGCTTAATTGCCAGACCG
Organism: Sesamum angolense; assembly: GCA_034509725.1. Classification (NCBI taxonomy): domain Eukaryota; kingdom Viridiplantae; phylum Streptophyta; class Magnoliopsida; order Lamiales; family Pedaliaceae; genus Sesamum; species Sesamum angolense. Next base: position 1,733,929 of record JACGWL010000011.1, read on the forward strand.
AGTGTGAGATGTCAAGCCTAGTAAAACCAAGGTAGAGTAGGCGACCAATCAGCCTCCGATAGGTGTCTGGATGCTGTAATTTAGCCCCACAATCATCTGTAAACTTCGAACCATGGGGCAATGGAGTAGTGGCTGCTTTCGAGTATAATAACCCCGCATCTTTAATAATAGCAAGAGTATACTGAGCAAGATAAGTGCTAGAAGAATTTCTTGAAATTTCCAACCCCAGAAAATAACGGGCATCACCGAGGTCTTTGATAGTAAACAAGTTATAATGATAAGATTTAACCTTTTGAATCTCGGATAAAGAAGGCCCCGTGATCAATATGTTGTCAACATACACCAAAAGAAACATACGACCAAAATCAGTTATCATGGTGAACAAACAGTAATCATGAGCCGACTGTACGAAACCATATGCCTCCAGCTTGACAGTGAATTCCAAATTCCATTGCTGAGACTCTAGCTTTAGGCCATAAAGAGATCGTTCTAATTTACAAACCAGTCCTGGTTTCACATCATAACCCTTTAGGGGAAGTATATAAAGATCTTCGTCCAAATAACCATGTAGGAAGGCATTGTTAATATCAAGTTGTTGAATCAGTCAAGCGTAGCGCTAAAAGTATTTTGACAGTAATAGCTTTCGCTACCGGACAAAAACTCTCCGTATAATTGATCCCTTCGACCTGGTTAAATCCCTTGGCAACTAAACGAGCTTTGTACCTCTCCACATTTCCATCAGCTTTTAATTTCGTTTTATAAATCCACTTGCATCCAGTGGCTTTCTTTCCAGCTGGAAGTGGTGTTACTCGCCAAGTATAATTTTTCTCCAATGCCTGAATTTCAGGGTTCATGACAGCCTCTGCAAATGATCGAGGTTCCTGCAAAATTGATAAAGAAGCTACAAAGGATATATACATAGGATTGCTAGAATATAAGAGGGAGGAATCAGTATGGCAAATAAAGTCGTCTAACCAAGCAGGACGTTGTGTATGTCTAGAAGATTTTCTAACAGCCTTAGGGATAGGCATAGAAGAAGTAGCATTGTCAGAGCTGGAAGAGGTGACTTGATTTGGGAGAGATATAGCAGGGATGAGGGAGCAACAGGTTGTGCTTCAGAAGGAATTGAATCAGAGTGTAGAGAATCTAAATCCAAAGGAACAGTTGGTAAAGGGCATGAGGAAGAGGGGGAAGTAGAACCTGCATATGGATATATGTGTTCATGGAACACAACATCTCTAGAAATAAAGAGTTGCTTAGTTTTTAAATCATTGACTTTATATCCTTTTTGACGCATAGCATATCCAAGGAAAAGGCATTTGGAAGCTCTTTGGTGAAATTTTGATTTATGAGGATCAAGATTAGATGCAAAACATAAGCATCCAAAAATCCTAAGATGTTCATAATGAGGAGGAGTACCATGTAAAAGTTCATAGGGAGCTTTCCAATTGAGTTTCAGTGAAGGTGTTCGATTGATGAGATATGTTGCTGTGAGGATTGCATCTCCCCAAAACTTAATAGGAAGATATGCTTGGAATAAAAGAGCTCTAGCTACATTAAGAAGATGCCTATGTTTTCGTTCGACTCTCCCATTTTGTTGAGGAGTGTAGGTGCAAGAGATTTGGTGAATAATCCCCAACTCATGAAACAAGGATTGACATTCTTTATTGAGAAATTCGGACCCATTATCAGACCTAAAAACTTTAACAATTCCTCCAAATTGTGTATGTAACATTTTGCAGAATGAAGAAAGTGTGGATGGTACTTGAGATTTGTGTTTAAGAAGGAATGTCCACAAGGATCTACCATGGTCATTGACTATGGTAAAAATATAATTGCAACCTGAAAGCGTGTGTTCCTTATAGGGACCCCATAAATCCAAATGAAGTAGGTCAAAACAAGAAGATGAATGAGATTCACCAAGTGGAAAGGGTGCTCTAGTTTGCTTAGAAAGTGGGCAGACCTCACACACAAAATTAGTGAAATAATTAACAGAGTCAATAACAGGAATGTGTTTCATTGCTTGGATAGAAGATTGCCCTAAGTGTCTACGCCAAATAGATTAATTACAATTCCCTGTTGCAGAGCATGAAACATGGGCAGAGTTTAAACGAGAATACAAAGAATTTCCATCAGTCTTCTGCCTGAACATGTATAATCCATTGAAAATAGTCCCTTTTGCCAAGGTTTTGTTAATTTTAAGGTCCTGCAAAAACCAAGAATGCTGAGAGAAGAAAAAGCTACAGGATGAAGAGGAGCATAATTGACTAACAGATAGCATATTAACAAAGAAAATGGGAACATAAAACACATGATCAAGCACCAAAAAATTCTTATTAATTAATATAATTATATTATTTAATTAGTCCATTTATTAAAGGTAATTTATATTGACTGATGTACTATTTAATCGGAATATTTTATGATTTTGTCTTTTTAAATTAGTACTGAATTAAATAATCCCATTTGATTCGAAAATGCTATAGTGGGTTAATCGAATTATTGGATTTGGTAGATTTAATCATTTCTACAGTTAATCTATTCGATTTCATAGGGTTTATTAACTAAATGTATAATTATATGTATTGGTGTATAACTAAATTGTATAATAACGAGGAATTGATAGAAAATTCATAGAAATATTCCGAGAATTATATTTAAGGAATACTATGTTATTAAAAAGGAAAATGAGGGTTTTAATCGTAATTTAATTTAGAAAATATTACTAAGAGCGATAATTATATAAAATATATAAAGGGTTTTATTAAATTAATTGTTATGAGTTAGTTGATAAATTACATATATACTTAGAAAGTTTAGTTAATCAAAAGAAAAGAGAACGGAGGTCAGAACTTGGATATAAATGAAATATTAAAAGATAGGTGGAAACGTACGAATATTATTTAATATATTACTATTATTATTCTTGATATCTTGAGTATATTAATTATATGTATAATACTTTTGTATAGGACGTGACGACAAAGTAGGGAATTGAGCAGCTCCTTGCGTTAATTGAAGTATTTTGGGATTTGAGGTAAGTATAGCTAATTGGATTTACATATATATATATTTATATGTGTGGTATATATATATATTTGATTGTGAACTTGGATTTGTATTTACATATGTGGATATTGTATATTAGCTGTTTATATGTTTTATCGTGGACTATTTATCTGAACTACCTGGATATCTGTAGAATTATTATTATGTGTCTATCTATGGTGGTGTTGTATGGAAGCTAAATGAATAATTATGAGCTCTTATAATTGATTGTCGAATTAAATTAATTGAGAAAGTTATGGACGAGAAGATAATTATTAAATGGAGTTTATTGATGATGTCAATGATGATGATATGTGTATGGAATAAAGGATGGCTTACCTAATTGGGAGGGGCCATACTGCAATGGCTTATGATGATATGATTAATGACGAGCTGTGTGCTGTCATTGATCAGTGGTGATGATGTGACATATCATACGAGTTGTGTGCTATGTGATATGATTGATGAGGGATGCCGTACGAGCTGTGTGCTGTGTGGTATCAGTGGTGATGGGATATCATACGAGCTGTGTGCTGTGTGATATCAGGGAAAAGGAAAAGATATTGTGATTGAGATGACGATGTGATAGCCGGCAAAGCCATTGAGTGATGCACTCCAGTTTGGTTGAGCAGGACCCTAAGAAAACAAACAAAGATGCTATTATTATAGTATAGACTGATATGTGATAATGAGCATGCGTTGTTTCTTATATCTGCGAATAATATTGATAAACCTTGATTGGTTGATATGATTGTATTGCGTTTGACTTGTGATGTATATATATAATTTTGATTGGCTATACTTACTGAGTAGGCAGCTCACGCCTTGCCACGAACTTTTCAGGAGATAGGTAATACTGACTAGCCGTACTGGATTGTGATCCATGGATAGGTGGGCAGCCGTGATATTTAAAGCAGAGACTTTTGGCTGTATGGTTATTAAATATACTAGGCTTTTGTCGGGATGGTGTTTATAATTGTACAGCGGGGTGTACGTTGTTCGAGTGTGAGGGGTCTCATGTTGCATACATTGGGTGGTATCAGAGCCAGTCTACGTTTCTAGGGTGATAGGTTGGCTTTGAGATGTGGTTAATAATGGAATTGTTTAATGTAGGATGGCTTCTTAAGGTGCACGTGCTGACCCAGTAGCCAGTAAGCATGAGTCAGGAGAGTCCGCTGAGGGCTCAGTTGCACCTGCGAGTGCAGGTGGGGTGGAGATAGGTCAAGAGGGTGTTGGTGCTGATGCTCCACTTCCTCCCGGTGGTGCTCCAGTAGCAGAGTTACCACCCGCTTATGCTTAGATATTTCAGATGGCCTTTTTGGCCCAAGCATAAGCTCAGGCAAATTTACTTGCACAAGCGCAAGCACCTACCCCAGCGCCAGCACCTGTAGTTCCTACGATTGACCGGAATTATGAAAGAATCAGGAAGATGGGAGCGACCGAATTTGAGGGGACTCTAGATCTAGAGGTTGCCGAAAGATGGTGGGAAAAAGTCGAGGATATGATGAACTTAGTAGGTTGTACTCCAAAAAATCGACTTAAGTACATTGTTTCTTTGTTTGTCGGCAATGCCTTAAATTGGTGGAGGTCACTAAAGAGGGCATATGAGCCAAGGAAAATAACTTGGGCTGAGTTTCAGAGGGAGTTTGATGATAAATACAGACCCAAGATGTATAGAGATAAGAAGATGATGGAGTTTCTAAATCTAGTGCAAGGGGATGAGCAAACAGTGACCGAATATGAACTTCGTTTTGCTGCACTAGCCAAGTACGCCCCAGAAGCAGTAGCGACACAGGAGGATCGTTGTTATCGTTTTGAGCAGGGGTTGCGACCAGAGATTAAAAGGGGTCTTGCAGTCAGAATTATAAATTTTAAAACTCTTGCTGAATCAGCAGTCCGGATGGAAGAAGCAGTAATCGAAGATAAGAAGAAAGGAGAAGAAAAGAGGAAGTCAACGTATACAGTAGGGGATCCGAGTAGGTTAACTAAGAGAGAAACTGGTCATTCATTTTCCGTAGGAGGTGGGAACTTTTCGTGTGGTGGTTCTGGTTTTCGAGGAAGTAGCGGGCCAACATTTGGTGGACCGATGGGTTTCAATAAAGGTCCTATTGATCGCAGTTCATCTACTATGCCTTCTATCGGATCAGGCAGGGGAGTTGGACAGGGTTATAGCAGGGGGATAACTTCTACTCCGAATTTTTCTATCTGTGGGAGGCGACATTTGGGACAATGTTGGGGACCAGGTGCTATACCCAGGACTTGTTATAACTGTGGAGGAAGAGGACACATGTCCAGAGATTGTCCTAGCCAGATTATGAGTTTAGTTGGAAGTGCAGCTAGTGGGACTCAAAGCCAAAGCAATGTTGGAAGTAGTGGCAGAGGAGCTGATAGAGGCAGAGGCAGGGGCAGGGTTCACAGGCATTGGTAACAGAGATGGTAACCACCCTGTTGGTGCGGGTATGAGGGGATCCAAAGCACAAGTCACTCAAGGGCAGACTCAAGCAAGGATATATAACATGACCAGAGAGGAAGGTCCAACTTCGAGTGACGTAATATCAGGTACAATCTTGTTATTTGACGTTGAGGCTTATGTTTTGATTGATCCTGGCTCTACGCATTCATACATATCATTAGAACTTGCATCTAAAATACCGGGTAAGAATAGTCCTTTGGGGTATGATTTGATGGTTTATCTGCCTGTGGGAGGGGGTGTAGTGGTGAATAGTGTTGGAAGGGGAGTATAGTAAGGATTGGAGATGTAAATTTACCTGTGGATCTCGTAGTGATAGATTTGAAAGAGTTTGATGTAATTTTGGGGATAGATTGGCTAGCACAACATAGAGCAATGGTTGACTGTTATAAAAAGGAAGTGATGATTGAATCTTCCGGCAAACCAAAAGTAGTATTTGTGGGAGATCGACAGGTAGTTCCAGTTTGTGTAATATCAGCTATAGAAGCGAGACGATTGATGCTAGAAGGATGTGAAGCATATCTAGCCCACGTGATAGATGCTGAAATGGTTAGTCCCACATTGGAGGAGATTCCTGTAGTGATAGACTTTCCTGAAGTGTTTCCTGATGACTTACTGGGTTTGCCACCACACAGAGAAGTAGACTTTACTATAGAAACTCTTCCAGGAGTTGCCCCGATTTCTATCGCACCGTACAGAATGGCACCAATAGAATTTCAAGAGCTTAAAAAACAACTAGAAGAATTGCTAGAGAAAGGGTTCGTCAGGCCAAGTACCTCACTGTGGGGAGCACCAGTGTTGTTTGTAAAGAAGAAAGATGGTAGTATGAGATTGTGCGTCGATTATCGCCAGTTGAATAGGGTGACAGTGAAGAATAAATATCCGTTGCCGAGGATTGATGACTTACTAGATCAGTTAAAGGGGGCTACAACATTTTCAAAGATTGACTTGAGGTCTGGGTATTGGCAGTTGAGAATAGCAGAAAATGATATATTAAAAACGGCTTTCGTACTTGTTATGGTCACTATGAGTTCTTGGTGATGCCATTTGGGTTAACAAATGCACCAATAGCATTCATGGCATTGATGAATCGTACATTCCAAGAGTATCTGGATCAATTTGTTATTGTATTTATTGATGATATCTTGGTGTATTCAAAGAATAGGGAAGTGAGCAACATTTGAGGATAGTATTGCAGATTTTGAAAGAGAATGAGTTGTATGCTAAGTTAAGTAAATGTGAGTTTTGGGTGAATCAGGTGGTTTTTCTTGGACATGTGATACTGGTGATGGGGTTATGCCTGATCCTTCCAAAGTGAAAGCTATTATGGAATGGAGAGTACCGAAGAATGCGACCGAAGTTAGAAGTTTCCTAGGATTAGCAGGGTATTATAGAAGATTTGTAGAGGGATTCTCCATAATTGCGGGTCCTTTGACAAAATTACTAAGGAAGGGGTAACATTTCAGTGGACTGAACAATGCCAATAAAGTTTTGATGAATTGAAGAAAATATTGACCTCCACTCCGATTTTGGTTTTACCGTTTGGTAGCAGTGGATACGTGGTTTATACAGATGCTTCTAAACAGGGACTGGGTTGTGTATTAATGCAGAATGAGAAGGTAATTGCTTATGCATCTCGTCAGCTAAGAACCCACGAGTTAAATTATCCCACGCACGATTTGGAGTTGGCAGCGATTGTGCATGCATTAAAGATTTGGAGACATTATCTGTATGGAGAAAAATTTCAGATCCTCACTGACCATAAAAGTTTGACGTATATTTTGACGCAAAAAGAGTTGAATTTGAGACAAAAGAGATGGATAGAACTGCTGAAGGATTATAATTGTACTATTGACTTTCATCCAGGGAAGGCGAATGTAGTAGCGGATGCCTTGAGTAGAAAGAGTTCGAATACATTAGCCAGTCTGGGGAGTCATAATCAGACATTGCTATTGGAGATGAGATCCATGAATACAAAATTGGAGGTTGATCAGGTAGCAGGATTATTGGCGGCCTTGCAACTTAAGCCAGATTTTGTGGGTCATATTAAAGAGGCACAGATTCGGGATCCTTTCTTGTTACGGATGCGAGAGCGATTGAAGCAGGGTAAGAAGTCAAATTTTTCAGTAAGAGCTGATGGAGTGGTAGTGAATGGGGAGCTAGTTGATGTAACTGACGTGGATGGATTACGGAAGAAGATTTTACAGGAAGCTCATAATTCACCATATGCCATGCATCCTGGTACTACAAAGATGTATCAAAACTTAAAACCTTATTATTGGTGGCAGAAATGAAGAAGGATGTGACAGAATTTGTGGCTAAATGTACGACATGTCAGCAGGTAAAGGCAGAACATCAGGCGCCAGCAGGTAAACTTCGACCTCTATCGATACCGGAATGGAAGTGGGAAAAGATCACTATGAATTTTGTTGTAGGATTGCCTCGTACACTAAGAAAGCATGATGTTATTTGGGTGATTGTGGATAGACTGACTAAATCTGCTCATTTCTTACCAATAAGACTAGGTGATTCTCTCGATAAGTTAGTTGAGTTGTACGTCTCAGAGATTGTGAGATTGCATGGTGTACTTGTATCTGTTGTGTCAGACAGAGATCCTCGATTTACCTCACGATTTTGGGGAAGTTTATAAGGGGCATTGGGTACGAAATTACATTTTAGTACTGCATTTCATCCGCAGACAGACGGGCAGTCAGAAAGAACGATTCAGACTCTGGAAGATATGATGAGGGCTTGTATAATAGAGTTTAAAGGCAACTGGGATGATCACTTACCTCTGATGGAGTTTGCATCTAATAACAGCTTTCATTCTAGTATCGGTATGTCATAGTCTAGTATGTTGGGATATTGAGGGATTACGACAGTTGGAAGGTCCTGAATTAGGACGTATAATACTTTTGTATTATACGTATAATACTTTTGTATAGGACGTAACGACAAAGTAGGGAATTGAGCAGCTCCTTGCGTTAATTGAAGTATTTTGGGATTTGAGGTAAATATAGTTAATTGGATTTATATATATATATGTGTGTGTGTGTGTGTGTGTGTGGTATTATATATATTTGATTGTGAACTTGGATTTGTATTTACATATGTGGATATTGTATATTAGTTGTTTATATGTTTTATCGTAGACTATTTGTCTGAACTACCTGGATATCTGTAGAATTATTATTATGTGTCTATCTATGGTGGTGTTGTATGGAAGCCAAATGAATAATTATGAGCTCTTATAATTGATTGTCGAATTAAATTAATTGAGAAAATTATGGACGAGAAGATAATTATTAAATGGAGTTGATTGATGATGTCAATGATGATGATATGTGTATGGAATAAAGGATGGCTTACCTAACTGGGAGGGGGCATATTGCAATGGCTTACGATGATATGATTAATGACGAGCTGTGTGCTGTCATTGATCAGTGGTGATGATGTGACATATCATACGAGTTGTGTGCTGTGTGATATGATTGATGAGGGATGCCATACGAGCTGTGTATTGTGTGGTATCAATGGTGATGGGATATCATACGAGCTGTGTGTTGTGTGATATCAGGAAAAAGAAAAAGATATTGTAATTGAGATGACGATGTGATAGCCGACAAAGCCATTGAGTGATGCACTCCAATTTGGTTGAGCAGGGCCCTAAGAAAACAAACAAAGATGCTATTATTATAGTATAGACTGATATGTGATAATGAGCTTGCGTTGTTTCTTATATCTGCGAATAATATTGATAAACCTTGATTCGTTGATATGATTGTATTGCGTTTGACTTGTGATGTATATATATAATTTTGATTGGCTATACTTACTGAGTAGGCAGCTCACGCCTTGCCATGTACTTTTCAGGAGATAGGTAATACTGGCTAGCCGCACTGGATTGTGATAGGTGGGTTAGCCATGATATTTAAAGCAGAGACTTTTGGCTGTATGGTTATTAAATATGCTAGGCTTTTGTTAGGATGGTGTTTATAATTGTACAGCGGGGTGTATGTTGTTTACTTTCGAGATTTTATATACGGGGACGTGAGTAATTATTATCCTCTGACATAGCTTCTTGTCTCATGGAACTTATATATATTATAATAGAAAACATGAAATATCTTATAAGTAGGATTGTAATTAGGGGAAAAGTATGATAATTAGTGATAATTAGGTATGATATTGTAGGGGGTGCTACAAACTTACTTTTATTCGCCTCATGATAATAAATTTATTTTTTTATTGCATCATTTTCAAGTACTTTTATGCATTTTGGTTCTCAAAATTCTATGCTAAATGGTGACAACTTTTTCAATTGGAAAGATCAGGTTCTTTTGACTTTAGGTGTATGGATCTTGATTTAGCGTTTTGTGTGGATGAACCACCCATTCCAACCGATTCAAGTAGGTCTGCTGAGAAACCTTCTTATGAACAGTGAGGTTTAACTGTTTAAGTTTTTATTCTTCATAAAGAAGAATATGAGCAAAGGTATTTGAGGTTCAATCCCAAAATGCGCTAAAGTAAAGGACTCGCTCAAGGCAATAGAAGACTAATATGTGCATTCTGACAAGGCCTTGACAAGCACTCTAGTCTGATATGAAATACAATGATTCTAGGAGTGTGCGTGAATATATCATGCACATGAGGGACATTGCAGCACAATTGAAGCCCTTTAGCATGTGACAGTTTTGAGCCATTTTCGGTGCATTTCATATTGAACTCTCTTCCTAAAGAGTATGGTCCTTTTAAGATCAGTTATAACGTGCAAAAGAAAAAATGACAAGTCAATGAATTATTGACCATGTAAGTTAAAAAAAAGAAAAAAGAGAGAGATCGAAAAAAGAGAATATAAAAGTTGTGAATTTTGTGACCCAAAACAAGGGTAAATGAAAAAGAGGCAAAGTTGGTTCTTGTGAGAAAAAAACAAGTAATGTGACAAATGGATCTCTTGGCAATAAGATCATTTATTTCTTTTATAGGAAAATGGAACAGAATAAGAAAGACTACCAAAAGTATAAGAAATGACTTGAGAAGAAAGGTAATTTTATTTCTTATGTATGTTATGAATCAAATTTTGTTAAAGTTCCTGATAATACTTGGTGGATTGATTCTGGATCTACAATCCATATTGCTAATGCCATGCAAGAATTTTTCAGCCTAAGGAAATCAATGGGAAATAAACAAAGCATTATTCAGGCAACCAAATGCGTTCACAAATGGAGGTTGTTGGGATCTTTAGTTTTATTTTCAAGAATGGTTATGTTTTAGACCTTAAAACTACATTTTATGTTCCATCTTTAAGTAGGAAAGGTTTTTGTTGCAAAATCAGTTCCTTTAATTATGTTTTTAATTTAAGCAAATCAAGTTTTTCTGTTACGAAAAACAAAGTAATTGTTGGAGGTGGTTATTTAGATAATAGATTATATAAATTTGATCTTGATTTTAATTTTTACTCTACTCACTTAACTTCTGAAAATGGTATTGGCACTAAAAGATGTATTATTAAGGAAAACTCCTCTATGTTATGGCACAAAAAACTAGTTCATATTTTTCTTGAAAGTTAAAAAGATTAACTTATGATGGAATATTAAAGGATCTTGATTTTTCAAATTATTGGGTGAATTGCATAAAAAAAAGCAAACCAACAAGTCTAATAAAGGTGCTAAAAGGAGTTTTGAGGTTCTTCAATTCATACATACAAATATGTTGACAATTTCCACCCTGCTTCAATGTTCAAAGATACTTGATGTCTTTTATTGATGACTACACAATATATATGTATCTCTATCTCATCTTTCATAAACTTGAGGCTTTTGATGCTTTAAGGCATATAAAGTTGAGGTAGAGAAACAAATGAAAAAAATATCAAGATTGTACGATCTGATAGGGGTGGAGAGTATAATAGATGGTACATAAAAAAGGGGCAAAATCCGAGTACTTTTGCTACATTCCTTAAAGAATAAGGTATAATAGCACATATACAATGCATGTCACACCACATCGAAATGGTATTGCTAAAAGACAGAATTATATGCTTATGGACATGGTAAGAAGTATTACGAGTTATAGTAATCTTTTCTTTAGAGTTGTGAAGTGAAGCTTTAAACATCGTTGTATATATCCTAAATAGAGTTCCATCCAAAGTTGTTCCTAAAACTCCTTTTGAGTTGTGGAAATGATAGAAACCTAGTTTAGGACATTTGCATATTTGAGGTTGTCTTGTTGAAGCTCATATTTATAATCCGAATATAAGAAAAATTATATCCAAGGACAACCAATATTTCATTAGCTATGCAGAAAATTCTAAAGGATACAGATTTTATTGTCCTTCTCATATACTTAGAATTGCTGAAGTTAGAAATGCAAAATTTCTTGAGGATCTTGAGACTTAGGGGAGTAATATTCCTCAAAAGGAAGTATTTGAAGATGATCAAGTATCATCTAAGACACCTGAGGAATTGACTGTTTATCTAGATTATCCACCATCTATAATAGGAGAACAATTTAATCAAAGAGATCAAGAAGTTCTAGGATAGCAATCCACTGAAGATAATAAAAATACAAAACCTTCTACTTTAAATGATCAAAATCAAGAAGAGAATGTAGAGGTTCCTAGATCTTCAAGAGTTAAAAAACTTGCAATTCTAGTGATTATATTGTTTATCTTCAAGAATCTGATTTTGATATTAAACCTGAAAATGGCCCGACCTCTTTTTCACAAGCCATGAGTAGTGAAAATTCTAATATTTGGCATGATGTTTTGAAAGAGGAAATGTCATCTCTGGATAAAAACCAAGTCTGGGGACTTATTAAACTACCAGAAGGAGCTACAACTATTGGTTATAAATCGATCTATAAAACTAAAAGAGATCCATATGGTAGCGAGAGGTATAAAGCCCGACTTGTTGCCAAAAGTAATACTCGAAAAGAGGGTTTCGATTACCGTGAAACCTTTCTCTAGTTTTTAAAGAAGGACTCTTTTCAAATCATAATGGCATTGGTGACTCATTTTGATTTAGAGTTACATCAAATGGATGTGAAAACGACTTTTTTAAATGGGGATCTTGAAGAGGATGTATATATGAGCTAACCTGAGGGTTTTCTTACATGACAATGATTTAGTGTGCAAGTTAAAAGAATCTAAGTTTATGAACTTAAACAAGCTTCTCACCAATGGTATATTAAGTTTCATAACGTTGTTTCGTCATTTGGATTTAAAGAGATCATTTATTAGTGCATATACCTTAAAGTTAGTGGGAGCAAATATATTTTCTTAGTCCTTTATGTTGATGATATATTACTTGCAAGTAGTGATATGAGATTACCACATGAAACTAAAGAATTTCTTGCCAAAAACTTTTAAATGAAAAATATGGGTAAAGCCTCATATGTATGGTATTGAAATTCAATGAGATAGAAATAAGAGAATCGTAAGACTATCTCAAACGGCTTACATTGAAAAAGTTTTGGTAAAGTTTAGAATGAGTGCATGTTCATCTAGTGCAATACCTATAGTCAAAGGAGATGAATTTAGCATTCGTCAATCTCCACAAAATTCATTGGAGGAGAATCAAATGAAAAATATTCCCTATGGCTTAGTTTGTTGGCAGTTTAATGTATGTTCAGGTCTGTACTAGACCTGAAATTGCATTTGCAGTGGAAACTTTAGACAAATATCAAAGCAATCCAGGAATTGAGCATTGGAAAGCTGCTAAGACTCTTATGCACTACTTACAAGGAACTAAGGATTTTCAATTTATTTACAAGCATACATAAAACTTTGAAGTGGTTGTCTATTCGGACTTGATTTTACTGGTTTTCTAGATACCCATAAATCCACTTCAGGATATATATTTTTGCGTGCTAATGGAGCTATTTCGTGGAAGAGTACTAAGCAAACTATTATAGCCTCGTCTACTATGGAGGCAAAATTCGTAGCATGCTATGAGGCTACTTCACAAGATTTATGGTTGAGACACTTTATCATAGGATTAAAGATAGTTGATCTTTATCTTCAAACCGATTCAGATTTTTGTGATAACTCAAATGCTGTTTTCTTTTTGAAGAATATAAACGTGATGGTCGTAATAAGCATATCAACATTAAGTATATTGTTGTAAGGGAGAAAGTAAATAAGAAAGAATTAGTAATTCAGCATATCAGTACGGAGCTAATGGTAGTCGATCCATGATTAAAATATTGCTGGAAAATTCATATAGAAATCATATGTATCGTATTGGTATTGTTAGTCCGATGTAATGCAATTTCTCAAATAATAAGATGAAACAAGTTTATTGTGCATAAAGTTAAATTGTGTCATTTAAGTTATCCATTAGGATAAATGAGGATGGGACTCAAGTTTATGCCTCATATAATATTCATATAAGAATTGTTGCCCATAGTGATACATGGAATGAAATGTTCAATTTAATTGACATAACTGCTATGATTCATGATCCAACTTAACCTTTCTTCTAGGAGTATTTACACTATTTTTTATGGCCATATTTAGATTAATTCTTATCATAAAAGTGTGTGGGTCAAGTGGGAGAATGTAAGTCTCTACACTTTCTAGAGACTATGTCTGTTCAATTGCATGAGACTCTTGATGTGTCCACCTTTATCATGTGTTAAGAGCATGCTTATAATATTCATGTAATGATAATTTATCATGCTTTAAGTCCATGAGTTACATATAATTATGTGATATGAATTAAAAATATTTAGTGTGAAGAGTATAACTATTTTCTTATGAATGATCGAGTTAATCTATCACTTAGTGGGGTAACATAAAGATTTTCTTTATCGGAGAAAACAATAAAGACAAAGTAATATGAGAGGTTCCTAGCCTATGTGTGTGTGTGTGTGTGTGTGTGTGAGTGAGTGAGCTTGTGAAGTATATATCAATCATATAGAATACAAGCATAAGGATCTCTTAAGTAAGAAAACACTCTTAAAAAAACTAAGTGAATGACAAACAAACGGTGTAAAAGACTCTCTATTTCAAAAGTTGTCAAACAACATTAAAACTGAGACAAGCAAGGCCAGAGGTAATCATCAATATTGTAACCGATATAGTAACTTTTTCCTAATGTTGGGTGCATACACTTTATAAAAAACAAATACTATAATTTGTAAGAATCAACTTTGTTGTATAACTACATAACTCAATATTATTCAGTTTACAAAAGATAATTTAATCTTTATAAGAAAGCATGATAAAGTCTAATAATGTTATCTGTTTCTCATCCATTCAGTTTTTCTTTAGATTATTTAGTTGAATTGAACCAACAAAAAAATGTTTATTCTTTTTGTTGTTATATGTTTCTAAGTTATGATTAAGAAAAAATAAATGACGAGTTCAATTAAACTTGCCACTTTTATCAATTTTACCCAAGTACTAAAGTTAATCAAAAGGGGTAAATTAAAATGAGTTTTTTCTTCAAATTTACATAATTATAATTTTTTTATTATTTAAAATAATATCAATATCTTCTGATATTTGATGATATTATGAAATCACTGAAAGTCTAGAATTGTCAATTTAGCTTTGCTATATTTTTAAAAAATAAAAAATAAAAAATTATAAAAGAATTGGACAAGTGGATGGAAATTTTTTAAAATTTATAAAAAAATTATTCACTTAGTCCATAATTTTTTTATTTTTAAAAAAATAAGTAATATTATAATTCATAGTATATAATTGTATTTTGGTTAGTTCCCACAAAAAAAAAAAATGCATAGATACCTAATGGGGACTAATGAATTGGACTAATTGTTGAACGACTGTTAAAATCATGACGTATTGATAATTTTTCAAACAATGATTTAATATTTGTAATTATGCCAAATATTAGGAAAGCTTGTTATAATTTACACTAATCAAAATGTGTTGGCTCCGGCATAGGGGATGTCAATGGGAAGGGCAAGACCCTACCCAAACCTAGTGAATATTATTAGACCTACGCTCAGACCAAGATCCATTAAAAAAATATAGATTGTGTCTAGGTTGTGTCTCTATCTATTAATACCCATGGGTTTATATACCTAATTTGGACCAAAATATATCTATATTTTCCAATTCAATTATATTATTTATGAATCGATCTACTAGGGGTGTGCAAATTTTGGTTAACCGATCGAAAATCAACTAAATTGAAAATTCAATTTTTACTGAATACTGAACCAAAAAATTTGTGGATTTTGGTTATTTATTTTAAGATTTCGGTTATTTAGTTCGACTTCAATTTCTTATACCGGTTAACTGAACTAAATCGAATACTGAATTTTAAAAATATATATTAACTATATTATATTATGAATATATACAAATATAATAATATATATAAATATTAAATACCTTAATATAAGTATTTGCAGTAAACAATAACAATAATTTTATAGTTAATGCATTCTCAATTATTAATAATTTATAACAAATAAATTAACATTATATTTGTTTTATACAAAAACCTACCGAACCAAAATAAGTTCAATTTTTATCGAACCAAACTGAACATTTCGGTTCAATATTCGGTATGCCATTTCAGCGTATTGAAATTCAGTTATTTCGATTTATACTGAACCAATCCGAATATTTTTTTGGTATTCAAATGGCATATCGATGTTTCAGTTAAACCAAACTTTCGGTTTAGTTCGATTTGATTTAATTGAATTGAACACCCATACGATCTACATTCAAGTGAACAAATCTAAAAAACTTAAGACACCATAACATTATTTATCTTGTAATTCTTTAACCATGTATACCTTTTAAATGACAAATAACCAAATAACTAGTTATATAAATATATTATAATGTGCTTATATTTTCAATATCTTGATAGGCAATATTGTTTGTGTTGAAAACTTGCAGTGATACAATTGAATTTTAAAATTTTATAATACCAAATTAGATTTCTATTAGATATGTTGATTTATTCTATAAAATGGTATAATAAATAATGTAATATTTAAAAAATTCTGTCGAAAAGAGTTATTTGTGAATTGATCTAAAAAATTCTGAATTTATTAATAAATTATGGAAAAAATAAAAAGAAAAAGAAAAAGAAAAAGAAAAGAATAATTTAATTAGTATGACTTACAGAAAAAATTAATAAAAAAATGGGTCTAGGTCTGACCCTACCCGAAAATCGGGTAGTTCTCGGGCTTAGAGACTCATAGATCTTAAGTTAAGTTCAATGAATTGAGAAGGGTATGAGTTTAGAATAATTCTTTTAGACCTTTATATTGATCGACACTACAAAAAATGCGGGATTTGTAACGGTTTTTTTGGAACGGCTTTCAGTAACGGTCATTGTAATTGTTTTGTAACGATTCGTGCACGCTAACATTATATGGGGGAATAATTTTTTTTTTTTTTTTTGTAACTGCCAAAAATCGTGCCTTAGGCCGTTACAAATTGTGTGTTGTGCGTAAAACCGTTACAATTATTCAGTTGTTACAATATTGCACCAGTCTTTATAACAGCTTGATTATTGTAACGAATTTTTTGGTGGAAATACAGGCCGTTACAACAGCTGCTACAACGACCATTCCAAACTTCATTACCAAAAATCGGCAATTACAACAGCCGTTACAAAATAATGGCCATTCTTTTGAACGGCTACTTTTCAACGGCTATATTAGGAGTTTCGAAGGCCGTTACAAAAGCCGGTACAAAGTATCTTATATGCATGTGCAAGTTGTTTTCATTTTATTACAATTCATGTTTTAGAAAATCTTACTAACTACAAACACTCTCAATACTCGAACTTTTCTCGCATTTTTACTTGAGTGGCTTTGGATTAGTATTCAATAATATCGCTCGAGTTTTTGGACCGTCGATCAGCTAGCTAGTGGTGATTGTCTTTTGAGTTGGTCAATCAGGTAACAACGTACGACTAATTTAGTACTGTATTGTATTTAATTAAATTAATAATATTTTGTTACGTACGTAGTGATTTAATTAGTTTTTATGATTGATTTTTAATCTTTAATTATATATATATACATATATGTTAGTTAATATATTGTTGATATGCATGTATTCACCTAATTAAGTTGTGTAATGCATTTAATATTTTTAAATTTATAAGTTGTGATCAAATTAGCTAGAAAGTAGCTTAATTATATGTTATATACGTGTGAATTTGCAGTGTTATATAATTAATATCATCATGTTATGAGAATTGAGGAGACGGATGTATAATAAGAACCTTCCAGGGAGGACAGGTCTTACACCAGAGTTTGAGGATAGGGTTAAGACTTTTATAGAATGGGCTAAGGGTCAACGTAGACATATGGATGGAGACAAAATTAGGTGTCCTTGCCGAAAGTGCAAAAACACAAAGTTTGGAATGCC
This sequence comes from Sesamum angolense, assembly GCA_034509725.1. Lineage (NCBI taxonomy): Eukaryota > Viridiplantae > Streptophyta > Magnoliopsida > Lamiales > Pedaliaceae > Sesamum > Sesamum angolense. The sequence continues at coordinate 1,751,817 of JACGWL010000011.1, forward strand.
GGACGAAGTCAATTATCATTTGTGTATGCAATGGTTTATGCCAGAATATTATAATTGAATTTTGCAATGACGAGGATATTGTGCAGGATTATTTTGAGGCTCCTAGTGTCCCTCAAGTGTCAGAGGAGCCAACCTCAGCTGGCCAAGTTGAGGGTAATTATCCACAGTGGGGTGATGAACAATATATGGATTAGGCGTAGAGGATGGTTTTCGATGCAGTCGGGCCGAGTTATTTTGCTTCTTCTCACGAAGGTGTCCCTAGTGATGGTACAAGGTCTTGCCCTATGGATGTCGGTCCTAGTTTATATTTTTACGGCGGTGACCCGTACGGTTGTGATGAGTCAGAGTTGGCAGACCGTTTTTCAAATGTAGTGCATATTGTAGACCAACCTTTGTGGGATGGTTGCACCCAATCTCAATTGAGTGTTGTTGCTGAGTTGGTGGATATCAAGGTGAATGGTCATATTTTTGAGCGAATATATGATAGAATATCCCAATGGGATAATAGAATATTGCCCTACGATCACACTTTGTCGGGAGATTACTACAGCACGAAGAAGTTGTAAAGGATTTGAGTTTATCTGTTAAGAAGATTCATACGTGTAAGAATGATTGCATGTTGTACTAGAAGGACGACGTCGATTTGGAGTAATGCAAATTTTATAGGAACGCTAGGTACAAGCCTTCCTTTAGGGCGAGACCCACACCAGAAGAAGTCCCCGTATGTTGTCCTTAGGTACCTACCGATAACCCCCTGTCTACAGAGGTTGTATTCTTCGAGGGCGATGCCGAGCACATGACGTGGCATGCCATACATCAGAAAGAGGAGGGGTCAATTTGTCATCCATCCGATGCTGAGGCGTGGAATCATTTTAACCGGATGTATCCTGATTTTGCAAAAGAGCTGCGTAATGTTCGACTGGGCCTTTGCACAGATGGTTTTGCGCCGCCATGGTCAGTACGGTCGTACTAATTCATATTGGCCGATTATCATTACATCGTACAATCTTTCCCCTAGTATGTACATGAGTTCTGAGTACATGTTTCTGAAGATGGTAATCCGAAGAGTCTTATCGATGTGTATTTGGAACCATTGATCGAAGAGCTACTGCAGTTGTGGCATGTAGGTGTTATAACGTACGATCGTACCACGAATCAAGCTTTCATCATGCGGGTGGTGTTGATGTGGACTGTGAACCACCTACCCGCTTATGCAATGGCGTTTAGGTGGAGTATCGCGGGGGTTATGGGATTTCCGATCTATATGGATGATAAAAGGACATACCATCTGCAGCACGGTAGGAAGGCGTGCTACTTTGACTGCCACAGACAGTTTCTCCCTGCCCACCATTCATACCGAAGGAATAAGAAAGCATTCACAAAGAATCGTGTCGAGAATAAGGTTGCACGTCCGAGGCTAACAGGAGACTAGATCATCGATCGGGTTGCAAATATTAGTCCTGCAGTTGAAATGTCATTGTCATTACCTGATGGCTATGATAGTGATCATAAGTGGACAAAGAAAAGCATTTTTTGGGATCTCCTGTAAAGGTCAACACTTCTTATCCGACACAACCTTGATGTCATGCATATTAAGAAAAACGTGTTTGATAATATATTCAATACGGTCATGGACATAAAGGGAAAGACAAATGATAATATGAACGCACGCAGGGATTTGAAGATCATATGTAATCGTCCTGAGCTAGAGTTGGATGAACGTAGATCGAGCGTTATGCCTAAAGTAGTATATACACTAGGGAAGGAGCAGAAGAGCCACAATTGTCACGTATTCATGCAGAAATTGATCTCGATTATCTTTCATGAAATGCTTCCCGAGCATGTATGGAGCGCATTAACTAAGGTCAATTTATTATTCCAAAGCATATGCTCGACCACGCTGGATGTTCACAAGCCTCATGAATTGGATAACAGTATTGCCATCGTCCTGTTCAACCTCATGAATTGAGAAGATATTTCCGCCAGCTTTTTTCGACTCAATGAACACCTTATTGTTCACCTTCTATGTGAAGCACGCGTAGGGGGACCAGTGCAATACAGGTGGATGTACCCATTTGAAAGGTTTCTAAATGAGTTGAAGAAGAAGGTGAAAAGCAAAGTAGATGTTGAAGCTTCCATTGTTGAGATATACATTATCGAAGAAATCGGCCTGTTTACGTCATAATACTTTGAGCCGGACGAGCAATCCAAATAAAGCATACCTCGAAAAAATGATGAGTGCACAAGCAACAATGATGGATTCCAGGTGTTTATTCTCAACTATCCTAGTAGAGCTAGTGGTGCCACGAAGAAAAGATAGCTCGGTCGAGCAGAACGGCACATCATCGAGGCGTACATTTTGACCACTATGAAGTAGTCACACCATATTACGAGTAAGTTGTTAATTCTAATATAAATTCGCCTTGTTTAATATACATGTGAAGTGTATGCATTTATATATATTATTGATACATGTACAGATCTTACTTGAACGAGTTGTACCAACACCACCATTCGGCCGACCTAATTATTGATCGACTTGTATTGACTGAATTCAAGGATTGGTTCAAACAACGTGTTAGTTAAACATAACCTTTCATTTTAAATTTTGGAAAGTACGTTGTTGTAACGTAATTTAGAAAAAATAACTTATCATATATGAACGTGTAGGTACATCCCAAGCTAAACTATACCGACAAAGAGCTACTGAAGTATCATTATTGGGGTCCCAGTGCAAATGTGACATCGGTCCATGCCTACTTTGTTAACGGGTACAACTTCCAAACTGAACGTCACAACACTGGCAAGTCAATCATGAATTGCGGGGTATGTGTCAAAATTTCATCATATACAGACGAGAAAAATATTTCTATGGAATCATTGAAGAGATCATTCAACTAACATACCCATTTATTCTGAACTTGCACATCGTGCTGTTCAAGAGTCGCTGGGTCGATCCAGTTCGAGGCATGAAAGTGCACCCAAGCTATCACCTCGTTGAAGTAAACTTCAAGAAGCTGTAACAGAAGGATGATCCATTTATACTTACACAACAAGCAGTACAAGTATATTCCACGGAATACCCAAGTATGAAGAGGGATAAAGCAGGTTGGATGTCTGCTTGCAAAATAAAGGCTTGGAGAGTTGTCGATGATTCCAAGTGGACTGAGACAGTCACATACCAGTCGGAGGAAGTTGTACCAGTTCCTATAGTGGCCGTCAACAATCAATCGTACGTTTTATGTGACCCCAATGGTTTACAAGTTGTGTTGGAGGCTATAGGTACTTCACGGAGACAATTGCATGAAAATGACGATAAAAATGAAGACGAAGATAAAGACAGCGGCGGGGACGACGAGACTGATGATGAGGAATACGAAGCTACATGATATACATTTTTTCGAATGAAGTATTTTTACAATGAAGAAAAAACTATTTTTTTTTTACTTTTTTCTTTTTTGGAATCTAAATTTTTGTTTTGCCGTTACAATAGCCAGCGAAAAAATCTTGGAACGACTAAATTAATCAAGGTCGTTACAAGAGCCGTTATAAAATTAAATATTTGAATTCGAAATTAAAAAATTGGTGGAAATTTTGCATTTGAAAGGCCATTACAAAGGTCGTTACAAACTTCAATTACATGAGCAGTTACAAAAGCAGTTCATAAAAATGAGTTATTTTGAAAATTCTGATTGCAAAGTACGATATATTTACATCCAGTCGTTCAATCCATACCAAATTCAAATGCATACAAATATGTGTCCATTAAATCATATCAGATGATTTGATTTGAAATCACATGGCCTGATCTAAAAATACACGAAGTTGAATGATTGTTATTACGTTCCGAGAACGATATTTCGATATCCGTATACCCAATAAGACTACAAATTTTCCAAATGGATTATTTTGTAAGTGTGATCATATCTAACGATTGGATCTTAATTTTGACGGGCCAATTAATCTATACAGTGAAACACTGTGATTCTAAGTTACATCAACGAAACAGTAACATTTATGAATATAGACTTTAATTGCAAATTTTGAATATGTGTCAATGTGTTGATAAATTTTTTCATAATCATAATGTATTTTGATCATATTGTTCCACTACAATAATATGTTTCCGCAGCATTAAATCATCGAGAACAACATATTTTTTTAAAACGACGTCGTATGTTTATTTTGTGATACACTTTATAACGATTTTGTACACAGCTCTCTAAACAACATATGTAGTATCGATTGTTCTAATGACTCTGTATAATTGTAACTCTCATTGTCACGGCGTTTGTAAAGGCCGTGGTCGTACCAAAAATTTATATATAAGCAACACTTGGTTATATTTTGTCATTTTCTGAAAATATTTTCAAAAAAATATTTCAGAAATTTTCTGAAATTTTCAGAACATTTTCTCATTTACTAAATTATTGTTGGTTTTATTATTTCATATATTGTTGATATTCAATTTTATGATTAAATGTGTACTATTTCTTTAGATTTTGGGGAATTTTGTTAAATTAATAGTGATAAATACGTACATATATATATAATAGTAATTTTTAGTGAGAATAGAAATATTATTTTACTGAAATTTTCTGAAACTAATAATTATTTTTCTGAAATTAAAAATAAATGTCTGAGAATAAAAATAATTTTCTGAAAGTAAAACATATTTTTAGGTAATTTTAGGAATTGTTTCTAATTTTAGGTAATTTTTTTAATATTAGATTAATTTATGAAAATATTTTCAGATTTCATTTTCTGAAATTAAAAAATACTTTTCTGAAGTTAAAAATAATTTTCTGAAATTAAACAGTAAATTTTCAGAAATAAAAAATTATTTTTCTGAAGTTAAAAAATAATTTTCTGAAATTAAACAGTAATTTTCTGAAACAAAAAATATATTTCTTGAATTTTAAATAATTTCTGAAAATTAAAATAAATTTCTGGAAAAAAACTGAAATTTTCAGAAATTTAAAATAATTTCTCTGAAATTAGAATCAATTTTTGAAATTAAAAAATAATTTTCCCCAATTAAAGTGTAATTTTTTGAATTTTAAATAGATTTCTGAAATTAAAATTAATTTTATGAAACTAAAAATAAATCCCTGTAATTAAAAATAAATTTCAGAAATTTTAAATTAATTTCTGAAAATTAAAATAAATTTCGGAAATTAAAAAAATATTTTATTAATTAAAATGTAATTTGTGTAGTTTTTGTGAATTAGACCAATATTCTTGGTAATACCAAATTAGAGGACCTTTAGGTAATTTTAGAAAAATAGGGTAATATTAAAAAATTATAGACTACAATGCAATTTTTACAGAAAAAAAAACACTTAATTGTAATTTTTATAAAATTAGAGGACCTTTTAGGTAATTTTAGGAACATAGGTAATATTACGAAAATTATGCAACTAATTCTAATTTTTAAAAAATTAGAGGACCTTAATATATAATTTTAGGAAAATAAAAGATTTATGAAAATATTAGAAAATTAGAAAAATGTGTTTTTAATGTTAAATTTTTTCAATATTGTAGAGTGGTCGTGGCCCTCCCTGGGCTAAGCCAGCGGATCCTGAACCAGCCACCCCTTCATCGGATGTTGTGTCCCAGCCCCCGCAGACTCCTACTGACTCCGGTGCAGTAGGGTCATATGCGGCAGGGGCTACCAGTTCACGTCCCGGCGCACCCATGGCATGCACCACCACGATGAACGCCACCAGTGCCACTACTTCCCCTATAGGCCTAGAGGCATTACATCAGCCTCCAGAATTCGAGGTATGATAATGATTTTTATTTATTTTTTATATAATTTGTTTCCATATTTTTTATTGATTTCAATATTTTCAATGTTATTTTTAGGTCCGATCGCGATTTTCACGCTGCCATCAATAATGCGGTCAAAGGGCATTATCCGCATCCCTGGGCCAACATCTTGTAGATCCTACAGGAGCACCAGCTATTCTGGTTCCAGAAGCTGAAGGTAAGTAATTATAATATTTTTTATTTTTATTTTTTATGTTTGTTTTTTATTAAAATACTACTTTTTTTTTTTTTTGTGTTCAATTTTACAGGTTAGCTACTAGTGGAACTGCAACGACGAGAGCATGTTCAAGGTCGTCAAGTCGCAGGCCGAAAAGTTCCTGCGAAAGCTGTTTGCCGACACACGCAACCAGTTGGCCAGACTGCTGTGGCTAGCCAAGGAGATCTGGCGTCAGCTTCTGGAGTTTTGGGCGAGCCCAAAATTCCAGGCATAGTTGGCTAAGAATAGGGTCAACCGGGCGGCCAATTCGAAAGCAGCGGCGATTGTCTACTGCAACGGGTCGTCATCCGTTGGGGCGTACAAGCGCAAGCTGGTAAGTGCTAAGTGCATTAATTTTTATTAATAATTATTTTTTTTCCTAATCACTTTTAATTAACAATGATTTTTGAACCGAAGACACAACTCGGACACTGAGTCAATCAGATGGAGGTGTTCGAGAAAATGTACAAGAAGAAGGATGACGGCCAGTGGAGCGGTCTGAGGGCGGAGGAGGTCGCGGTACGTATTCATTTTTTTAAACATTTAAAATTAGTATTATTTTTTTTAATCTAATTATTCAACATGTTTGCAGGAGGTGTTCTTGAGGCTGTTGAGGAAACGCCAAGGACAAGAGAAACAACAGCGAGGAACTGGCACCCTCGTCTCAAGCCTTCGTGACCCTGAATGAGCAGCAGCTGTGGATGTCAGCAACTGGCGGTCGGAAAAGGGTCCGAGTATTCGGTCGGCTCCGAGGCCCACCACATGATTGCTGGACCATCACAGCCTAACAGTTCCACTGCTCCTACGCCCTCACCGCCACAACTGCAGAGTGACGACCTGCGTGATCGGGTGTAGATGACGAGGCTACATCAGAAGCCGCGATCCGGACTGGGCCGATCGTGACACCCTCGCACCCTACGACGACAACGAGCATGCGCCCACAGATGGCATGATTTAGATTATGACTTTTTTCTAATTTTGTAAAAAAATACAATTTTAAAAAATTATTTATATGTTTATAATGATTTTATTACTTTTTTTTAATGTTATGTGGCTTTTTTAAATATTATGTTGCAAAAAAACAAATTTTAAATTAAATAAATTAAATATTAAAATAATTATAATAAATAATAAGATTAAATAAAATCAATATTTAATTATATTACAAAATAAAAAAAAATTATTGTTTTGTATTTTCCTTTGTAATGGCTTATGTAACACAGAAATGTTGATGAGTTTTAAAAGCTGTTACAAATACTATGTCAAAAACAGTTAAAATCCTCTATATAGTTGTTACAACAACAGTTGTAAAAGTCGTTACAACACAAGGATGAAAGCAATTACAAAGTCCGTTACACAGGCCGTTACAAATAATGTGTCAAAACAAGTTACCAAAATATTTCAAAATATTACAAAAACTATTACAAAAGCCATGCCAACTTATAAGAAAAACCATACCAAAAAGTGTTACAAAGGCAGTTACAAATTTAATTTAATACAGCCATTACAAAAGCAATTACAAACTGTTTTTTTTTTATAAATCGACTGAATTTGTAACAGTCGAGAAAAGGAATTACAATGACCGTTATAATTTGTAACGGTTTTTCATCTGGCCGTTACAAATTATTTGTAACGACAATAAAAACTGCAGTAAATCAAACCGTTACAAAAACTGTTACAAATAGAAAAATCGTTCCAATAAACTAAATAAGTCGTTCCAAAGGTCGTTCCAATAAATTATTTTTTTATAGTGTGAACTTGGATAGGATCTTACCCTATTTATTAACAGTCTTATCAAACTAATCGTATAGTCTGGTTTTGCAATAAATTTTCACATCAATTATTTGCAATGTGGTTTGTAAAAGAACTATCGATTCTTTACTTATTAGAACTAGCCAAGAGGAGAAAATAGTGGCCACATATGTATAAAATATTACAAATCTATTATAAAACAAAATGTATTTTCGTATAAAAATTAGGGTTAAATATATTTTTCACCCATTAATTATACATGAAGCATATTTATTCTCCTAAACTATAAAATATAATAAAATATTCTTTCATGATATGAATCAACTTTTTATGACGGAAGTGCTCTTATATTTATACCCCTAAATATATCTATTACAATCATTCCCCTGAAATAGAATTTAAATTGTTATAAAAGTTTTAATTTAATATAAATACTATTCAAAATATATGATTTTTGTAATGAGTATAGAATCTATATAAAGTCCATAATTCACAATCCGTACATTTTTACATAACTATTCAAAATTTATATAATTTTTGTTTGTAATGTTATATATATATATATATACTGAACTTTTTCTAAAAATAAATTATCAATACAATTTTATGTATTACACTGAACAAATATATACACTCTAAAATATGAAATTTTTTAATATAATTAACCTATAATATTCAGTAATATGTTGAGTAATGATATGATATATTTTAATTATGTGCATATGTAACTGAATACAAAATTAGAAGTTATTTTTATAAAATTATATGCATTATGCATTTACACACACACACACACACACACACACACATATATATATATATATATATATATATATATATGTATGTATCTTTTAGGATAAATAATTTACTTTGTAAAATATATTTGCATATACTGAGTTTGTAAATATCTTTTTGTATTACATAATTTATAAAAAACTATGTATTTTAAATATTGTTTTTTTTTAAAAAATATGAGTAAATTTTTATAAATCCATAAAATTAGTTTTAGAGGAATTTGTTTTTAATAAAACATACTTTAAAGTGTAAAGTTAGAAGTATATACAGCAAGTGAGAAGGGTATTTTTGTCATGTTAATACCAAATTATTTTGTTGTGAGGCTTTGATTACCTTTCATATATATATATATATATATATATATATATATATATATATATATATATATATATAAAAAAAAAATTATCGCAAAACATCTAATCAAATACATTCTCGTTTTATCACGTATTTCCGTATAAAACTATCACAAAATATTCTAATTCAAACATATTTCCTCTATCATCTCTTTTTGTAAGGAAACTTATAGTAAAACATCATAATCCAAATATATTTTTCTTTTTCAAACACAACCTAATAGAAACAAAAAAATGCAGTTGAAAACAAAACCAAACAAGATTTCGAGGCATGGAAGAGATCTTAAGTTTTTGTTCTTCGCACTACAATTATGATCATCGCTGGTGAAAATGGATCACCAATTTACTTGTCTTGCAAATTGAAGACACTTCTTCTCTTCTCATATTTTTGTCCAATATGCCGATCAATTCCTTCTTTTGCTTTTGACAAATACAAATATCGCATCAGATTATAAAGTTGTCATAATTCTCTACCTGTCGTAGATGGACTTTTCGTTCATTTTCACTCAAACCATACACCTATTTAGTACTTCAAACAAATAATGACCCGTATATCTCTCATGTGTAGTTTCTCCTCTCGCTCATGGAATCAATTCAGCTTCAAATCCATACCATATTATAGTTTTTTTGTCTTTGTAACATCTTAATTAAAAAAAAATATTACTTCAAATGTATCACCAACCTACTTGTCTTGCAAATTGAAAGCTTCTCTTCTCTTCTTATATGTCTACCCACAACCTGCAGAAATTCTTCTTTTTTCCTTTTCACAAATAAAGATATCTCATTAGATCATGAAGCCAGCATAATTTCAACATGCTATATATATAATTTTTTTTTTTTTTTTATATATTGACACGTGAACTATAAATTTATTTACTAGTTCGAACAAATAATGACTCGTGACATCTCTTGACATCCATTTGACCATCCGATCTCCCTCTATCTTCAGATGATATGAATCCTTGTGCAATCCATATCATATTATAGTTCTTGTCTTTGTAACATCTTAACTACAAAAAACATGACTTTGAATGTGTCACCAACCTACACTATCTTGGAAATTTAAGACTCCTCTTCTCTTCCTGTATGTCCACGTCCACAACCTGCAGAGACTATTCTTCTTTTCCTTTTGACAAACAAAGATCTCGCATTCGATCATGAGCCGGTAGAATTTCAGCGTGCTATATATATATATACTTTCATCCATTTTCACTTGAACCATACACCTATTTGCTAGTTCAAACAAATAAGGACCCGCAACATCATCGACTTTTTCCTCTATCTCTATTTTCAAATAATACGAATCCTTCTGCAATCCATGTCGTGTTAGAGTCCTTTGGTCTTTGTAACATCTTAACTACAAAAAACATGGCTTCAAATGTATCACCAACCTACTTATCTTGCAAACCGGAGACTCCTCTTCTCTTTCTGTATGTCCACAACCAGCAAAAACTCTTCTTTTCCTTTTAACAAACAAAGATCTCGCATCCAATCATCAGCCGGTAGAATGTCGGCGTGCATATATATATATATATATATATATATATATATATACTTTCATCTATTTTCACTTGAACCATACACCTATTTGCTAGTTCAAACAAATAAAGACCCGCAACATCATGGAGTGTTTCCTCTATCTCTATCTTCAGATAATATGAATCTTTTTGCAATCCTTATCACGTTAGAGTCCTTTGGTCTTTGTAACATCTTAACTACAAAAAGCATGGCTTCAAATGTATCACCAACCTACTTATCTTGCAAACTGAAGACTCCTATTCTCTTTCTGTATGTCCACAACCTGTAGAAACTACTCTTCTTTTCCTTCTGACAAACAAAGATCTCGCATCAGATCATGAAGCCGGCATAATTTTAGCATGCTGTGTATGTACTTTTCATCTATTTTCACTTGGACCATACACCTATTTGCTTGCTCAAACAAATAACGATCCGCGATCCTTCATATAGAGTTTCTCCTCTTCCTGATATGAATCCTTCAGCAATCCATATCAAATTACAGCTCTGGTGTCTTTATAACATCCTAAACACAAAAAAATATGGCTTTAAATTATAAGGGAAGCACGTTGCAGTGCAAACTTAATATATGTTCAACTCTTCTGTCTTTGTAGGTAAGAAACCATGTTTTTACCATCTTCCGCCACTTTTTACTTCTCATAAATCCTTCAATAACATAAATAAGTAAAGATAGACACCCACATTATTACCATTGGACTTAACTCTGCATGCACAATAAAAAAATGCAGGGCTATACCTTTGATATAAGTTATATTCTATTTAACTCCTACCAATTAATTTAAATTAACATTATATATATTTGGGTAAATTGCAACCTACCTACCCGTGTTAGGAAAAATAGATGAACATCCCTTATGAAAAATAAAATAACAATTCACCTTCCCGTGTTTTCAAAAATATAACAATTTACCTCCCTAAGCAGGGAGGTAAATTGCTTCATTTTTTAAAAGACAATAGGTAAATTACTATTTATTTTTTCATAAGAAGGTAGTCTTTCCATTTCCAATATCATATGGGGTAAATTGCTATTCACCTCATATTATTGGAAACATTAAAGCCAGACTCGATTTATTTAATTAGACTCTTGAATTATATAAATACTTTGTTTCTAAAATTACTAACTTTCCAATTGATTTTCTAAATGTAATTATACGTGTTTGTATATATTTCCTTCAAGATTTTATGTAGGGAAAAATAAATACATAATTTGGTGGATTAACTGTAATTTTCATCCATAACTGATTCTTGTTTTAAAAATCATCTGAATATCCAAACATAAAATATATATATATATATATATTATATATATATATATGTAAATATAAAACCTAAACAATAGTATGTATGAGACAAATATCATTTGTTTGAGAAAGATAATTGAAAATCAAACATAATTTAGTCTTTAAAAACGGAGAATCACAAACTAACCTCGTGTGTTGCTCGTTGGGAGTGCTATCGCTTGAAGCAGTTTTCATTTTTCGTCTTCACTCAAACACTTGAATTTATAGATATAAAACGGACTTCCGTTGAAATTATCGACAACAAATCCAAGCACGAGCTTCAAGACGGCTTTGAACAACCTTCCATTGTAAAATTTTGTAGTAAGAGTGGTTTTGCCGATACCTCCAATTCCACATAGGGAAATCACTAGATTTGAAATTTCATAGCCTAATTCCAGCAGATCTTCATCCTCTTCCTCCTCCTCCATCCCAGTAGAGTAAATAGCTCACAGCCGCACGTCTTGTTCGGCCAATCAGTATCACCTACAGATCTGGATGGGGTCTCTCCTTTATGTCTGGTTAGGGCAACGATGGCAGATCTGCAGCGATGAGTTGCTTTTCACTTCACTCGCGGCTGCCCACCGGCTTCATGTATAGGCATATGCGCGCACGGCTTTCTGCGATTGGCATATTTTGATAATCGTGCAAGTTGCCTTTGTTTGCGGTTTGAGGATTTTTTGGGAAGAATAACAATTGGACCGGAAACCAAGACGAGCTTACCCCCAGTTATGATAAAAAACAAACAAGAAAATTGTTATATTTTCGATTAATTTTACTTGGACCCCCTCTAAAGGATAAGAAATTATATTTACATCCTTTTTTTAGAATTTTTTTTAGGATAAATTACATTTTGTCTTCCGAATTATAAATTTTTTTATACTTTGGCATCTATTTTTTTTTTTTTTTATCAACTTGTCATCTCAACTTTGTGAAATTTGCATTTTACAATATATGATCTTTTTTTGCTGATTTTTTTATCCAAAAAAATATCACATGCTGTGTATATGTGAAAAATATCACATCTTATAACCTTTAAATATCACATCTGCATTGCATATGATGTTTTTTCAACAAAAACTTGGTGAAAAAAATAGTTATAAATGACAAAGTGCAAAATTTCATAAAATTTAGATGGTAAGTTGACACAAAAAAAAAAAAAAAAAAAGTTTAGATGCCAAAGTGTAAAAATAATCATAATTCGATTGACAAAATGTAATTTACCCTTTTTTTTTAATTATGAATATAACTCTTTTATTAGGATTTGGATAAAAAATATTAAAATAATAAGATAATTTAGAATTAATTGCACTTAGACTTTATCTAAAAATACAAAATTATATTTTTCTCAAAAAAAATCAAAATTATATGTACATGATAAACAAAAAATTTTGCGTTTTGAACGAACTTACTTTCGTTAGGGTTTAGATGAAAATTGTTGACATCAAATGTTCCCCTTTTTTATACTTATAAGGAGGTAAATATAATATATATAAAGTCAAATAATGTAATTGTAATGAAATATTGTATCCGAATTATATATAGTCATTGGATATAAAGTAATTAGCTATTCCCAAAAGAAAAAAAATTATTTATCTTTTAGTTTTTTAACTTTTCAATATATGGGCCGGTAGGGGTTAACATCATAATTGCCTATTTATTGAAACTAGATATTGTCGAATGCGATTCCTATGAGCATATAAAAATAAACTTGATGTGAGATGATAAGAAAAAAGAATTTTGTTAAAAGAATAAATTATAATAAATATGGAGAAAGAGAAATATGGGATAGTAGGTAGTTGTGAGAAAAAAAAATTATAAAAAAAATTATTGAAATTATTAATTTGACCAAAATAATTTAAAAAAAAATAAAATGAATGATAAATTGGGACAATTTTAAATTGGTACACTCAAAGGGTTCTCTTTTATAATAGTATAGATATTTTGTTCAAGTATTTCATCTATTGTTTCATGGTGTAACCGCGCCGTATATAAAAGTAAAAGCAAAAGTACACAAAAATGACTAGCTTTCTATTTATAATTAAACTGCTTTTTATAATCCAATAAGTATAATTTGGGAATAAGGTTTCAATAAAATTACACTCTTTTGATTTTTTATATATTAAATTTATCCTTTAATAAGTATAAAAAATATTGCTAGGGAAATCATTAACAAGGGATAAAATAAAATTTTGTTACCGTCGGTATTTTTTATTCAAACTTAAATAAAATACAATCAATTCTAAATGGAGAATTCTTGGGTGGAGTTGGGGGGTTAACTGTAATTTTAAAAACTTTTCTAGGAGAATGTATAACTTCGTAATATTTTAGAGGGAGTGTAGGTTTAATTAACCCAACATTTATGTAAATCTATAGTTTTACCCCTCATTCAACTTTCATATAATTTTTTGATAAAGATATTATAAAAATATTTTTATATTTATCCTAATGCCACAGTATAAAATATTATTCTCAAATTATTGCTATCAGAAACTAAGTAGATGTTGATGAAAGAAAAAAAAATTACTATATTATCAAAAATTTTCAAATTGATGAATAAGACGTAAAATTAGAAGTTTGTGTGAAAAAATTTATGTCATTATTTTTCGTTCAAATTCTATCAAAAAGGGTGGAGTTGTAAATGGAGAAATGGTGAAAGGAATGCGAGTGTAATGAGAAGTGCTTTACAGGGGAAAATGTAATTTTATATTTGTAGAATGGTTTTAAATATAATTATTTAAATCACTCTTTATGAAAATTGAAATAAGTACAAAACTTTTTAAATTAAGAGAAAAATACATCTAAAAAGAATATTAATATTTTTTTCAAAAGGTAGATGAATCCCTCGTTGTCATGCCACATTTTTTTTATTTGAAATAAGAGCGATAAATTATTATTAATTGTAATAAATTGATTACAATAATTTATATCGGATATTAATATCTAATAAATTATTATAATAATCATATAATGATCAATAATATCAAGTACAATAAAATCAAATTAATGCCTATTATTACTGTAGTAGAAACACCACCTACTATTCAATAGAAACAATATCTCACGTATAAAGTGGAGTTTGAACCCATGACCTTCAACATTATGGGACCTCAATTTCATCAATTATACTGGACATCATTAGCCATTTCATATTTTCCATTCGTGCAATTTACTACTTATTTTTAAAAAAGTATTATCCATACTATTATAAAAGAAAGGGGTTTATAGACTCAAAGTGGTAGTTCTCATAATACTACACCCAAATTTTAAATACCAAAAAATGTATTTCATTGATAGAATTTATTTAACTTCCCTATTCATATTGAATTAACTACTCAATGACCTCACTTAAAAAAATTAATTCCATGAAATTACTACATTCACAAATTTAGTTTACTCACTTTTTTTTTTTTTGTTGATTAAATTAAACACAATAAATTAGTATTAATTTTGCATGTACATATAATCATCGCTACTAATATAATATATATTATACAAAGTTTTAAATTTTTAATTTAATTATAGTAAAATATGTATAGTGTATTGATAATTAATGTATTAAAAAATATAATGACCAGTTTTTATTTGTGAGATTGCAATATAATAATAAACTTTAATATATATATATAAATTATGCATTTCAATAAAATAAAATATTAATAATATTATGAACACAGATTATACGTATCAGGGTATCTAGTATTTCAAACCAAAAGGAAACCGTGGAAAGTTTGTTTCAAGAACGTTTAGGATCTCGAGAACGTCGGCATTAATTATTTGATTAAACAATTTCAGTCTTGTATTCGAACAATGTCCATCAAATACAAAATAATTTTTATTTCTCATTGTGTTTGGTGATTTTGAAATTCTAAACTAAATTTAATAGTTTTACATACAAAATAATGGTAACCAATGAACTGACTGTCGGTAGAGTTGAGATTTTTACAATTAAAATAGTTGTAAGTTAGAATATTACGTATATATTTATTTTTAGAAATAATTATATGTAAATTTTCTGTAATTTGAGAAATTATATTTAACACTCTCGAGATTGCTTCTGTCTAACAAAAAAATCCTCCAATTGGTCAAAATTCACTAAATTTATCGATATTAATAAAAAATTAAAAAAGAAAAAACTGACTCAAAATTTATATTTACTCTCGATTGACTTATTATTGACTTATTGCAGGTCAAACAATTTTTTTTGAACTAAACTACCCTTATAACGGTGAAAATATACTTCCTCACATGCATTAATGTGTGAAATATGAGAGGTATTTGATCATAAAAAGATTTATTTAACTTGCAATAAGTCAGTAATAAGTCAATTGAAGTTAAATATATTTTTTAATTTTTTTGTTAATATCAACAAATTCGATGAATTTTGATTAATGGAGAGACTTA
Source organism: Sesamum angolense (assembly GCA_034509725.1). Classification (NCBI taxonomy): domain Eukaryota; kingdom Viridiplantae; phylum Streptophyta; class Magnoliopsida; order Lamiales; family Pedaliaceae; genus Sesamum; species Sesamum angolense. The sequence continues at coordinate 1,767,962 of JACGWL010000011.1, forward strand.
CTTGTTAGACTGAAGTAAATGTCAGGGGTGTTAGATATAATTTCTGAAACATGAAAGGTCTACGTGTAATTATATAAAACCTCAGAAGAGGGGAGTGTAATTGTCCTTATTTTTAGAATAGTTTCTTGTTTCTTTATCATATTTAAATTTTATTTAAATTATTGATGTATTAAATCAATCTTTATTTAAATGTTTTAATTTGATAATGTAAGAAATATATAACTCAAGCATAAATTAATAAAGAAGAGAGTTTTCTCGTAGCTAGTTCTCTTTGTTCTTGATCTCTCTTTTGTTGTCTTCTTACTCCATGGCTTGAGAGGCTATTTATAGGCCTCACATTTGGTGAAACTTGTAAAATATATATTATTACAAAAAGAAATTCGTTTGTCTTGCCAATTTTATAATGTCAAAATTTATCTTTCATTTACTATTTTCTTTAATAAAAGAAATTAGTTAGAATAGTAATTTTAATTTTTTTAATAATTTCACAATTAAATATTTTTTTTCTCTCACCCACTACTCCATATTATTTCATACATCAAATTTCTCCATATCTCCTTTTCTTATAAGTTTCTTTATTTTTATTAAATTGACAATGATAATATATTTTTTCTTTGTTATCTCACGTTTTTTTCCTCTCATAATTTTTTTTCTCATTCTAAAGTCATGATTGTTTTTCTTAAAAAAAAAAAAACATTATATTTTTTTATGCTCGCGAGAACCACATATGACGTGAACTAGTATCTTTAATGAAATTCTCCTTAATACTTGTTCCGGGAAGAAATCTCTTATCCAATTTGCAGACATATTACTTTTAATCCCACTTAACAACATCACTCCAAATCAGACTTTATGGGACTCGTCCTTCTCTCTATTCCAAAACTCCATATTTGGCCTATTTCCATCTCTCGAGCTGGTCGAATTTCTTTCTAGCTAGGACACCTCATAAATAATTATGTTTGCACTCCTTAATTTATGGTCTGTTTATTCTAATTTTTAAATAATTATACATATATTCACTAAATGTCAATATCACTTATACAAACCACCCCTTACTTTTTTGAAAAATTACAAACACACCCCTTAAAAATGTTAGCATCATTACACAAACTACTCCTTTTTTTTGTGGTCAGGGATATTTTCTGTAATTATGCAAAAGATAGGAGTGATTGTGTAAATAAACCATAGGCCAGGGTGTGTAAATGTACATATCCCTTTCAGCAATGGTATTGTGTACACTACCCAACCGAGTCACTCTCATAACCTCTTCAACTAGGAAATCTTATATCTTTTCCAACGAGAATGCCTTGTATACTATCCGACTGAGATTCTTCATAATCCTTTCAGCTAGGAAGCCTCGTGTCCTTTCAGCAAAGGTACCTTGTACGATATCCACCCAAGTCACTTCGAATTCTCTTCAGGTAGTATGTCTCGTATACTATCCAGCTGAGATGCCTTGTAATCTTTTTTGCAAGGAGGCCTTCTATTCTTTTCAACTAGGAGGCCTTGTATAGCATTCGATTGCGGTATATCATATGCTGTCCTTCAAGATCATATCCTCTTCACCCGTACCAGTATTGATATTATATAATGAATCACATGCTACGTATAAAGAAATTGAAGCGATTGTCAACCAATTTTACCAGCTCGATATGAAATTACCGAATTTGTCTGTTGGTGTCTAATAAAAGAATTTCATTAGTTACGTATTAATATTTTTTTGAAATAATTAAAAATAATACAATAAAAGACAATATTAATGATAAAATTTAAAAAAAAATCATTAAAGATATATTATGTTATAATATCTTTTGTTTCGTCAGAATATAATTTGCAACTTATTAGTGACAACAATTTCATATAAAATTGTTGCTATTGATAATTAACGACACATTTTCCACTCAAAAAAAAAAAAAAAAAAGATAATTAACGACACATTTTGCTGTGATGATTTAGTGACAATACAAATATGGTAAGTGCTATATTTATTACCATTAAATTATCATTATATATTACTAATTGCATATGTTAATTGATAACTCTATGCCTCATCTTTTTATTGCTAATTATTGTTCGTGAAAATTTTGAACAATAATTATGAATATATATGGGCAGAACAAACGTTATTGTTACTTATTTGTTAAGTATGATACAGATACCAGAAATATCCGCAACAACATTTGTCTAATTGGGAGTTCCGTGGATGTTTGCTATTTCGATTGAGTGGGTCGGGGTGCGGGGGTGCGGGGGCGAAGTCCCCGCGGTTTGGTACAAGGGTAATTTGGTAAATGTACCATATGTTAGTTTACCTATATATATGATGTACTTGTAACCTAGTAAAAGTGACGAGAAGGATTTTTCTTTTAGAAATATGCAACAGTCGCACTACTCCCGAGGACGTAGGCACATTGCCTAACCTTGTTAAATTCTTGTGTTCCTTTCTTCTTATATTCAATAGTGTTAAATTTCTCAACAAGTGGAATCAGAGCAGGTTGAGATGGCTATGGCAGGCGCCAAATTTGATGTGGTGAAGTTTGATGGAACTGGGAACTTCGAATTGTGGTAGACGAGGGAGAAGAATTTGTTGGCACAACAAGGGATTTTGAAAGTGTTGCGGCAACAGAAACCGGCCTCAATGGATGATGAAGATTGGGAAGAACTCCAGCAGCGCGCGGCAGGAACCATATGTCTGTGTCTGGCAGATGAGATCATGTATCACGTTATGAATCTCAAATCCCCAGGCGAAGTATGGAAGAAACTCGAAATCCAGTTTATGTCCAAATCCATAACGAACAAACTGTATCTGAAACAAAAGCTGTATGGATTGAAGATGCAAGAGGGTTTCAATTTGGCGCAGCACGTGAACGTCTTCAATCAGATATTCACAGATCTTGCACGTTTGAAAGTGAGTATTGAGGATGAAGACAGAGCAATAATTCTTTTGTGTTCATTGCCCTTCTCCTATGAACACCTCATGACTACTCTTACATACGGGAAAGGGACGATCAAGGTTGATGAGATTACTGCAGCTTTGCTGGCACACAATCAGCGGAAATAGAATGCAGGGAAAAGCTCTCACGGTGATGGTCTATATGTCAAGGGTAACCAGGATCGTGGACGAAAGATAGAGAAGGAGGGTTCTAGAAAACGAAATTTCAGATCGAAGTCAAGGGGCAAAAAGATGATTCATTGCTATAACTGCAAGGAGTCGGGACATATGAAGAGAGATTGTCCAAAGTTGAAAAAGCACGTTTGTGAGTGTAAAACCCCTTTTTTTTTTATATTAGTATAGATATAGATATAGATATATGTATGTTTTCTTTTTTCTTTTTTTTAATTATCAAGTGGTGCTATGAGCACCACTTGCCCACCATACTAAATATCGTGAGCTGCCACCTTAAAAAAAAAAAAATTATTCCTTTAATTTTTTTTCCAATACTTCTTACGGCCTTCTTAATTTTCGTAATTAGTATAATTTACTCTCAAATATTATATAAAACTTCAATTTGCTCCATTCAAGTTTAAGATAATCAAAATTGAATATAGAATTTAGGGTTAAATGCAATTTACCCCCCTGTGTTATGGAAAAAGAGCAATTTACCCCCCTGTGAAAAAAAAAAACCAGTAATTTACCCCCCTATGTATTTAAAAACAAAGCAAATTGCCTCCCGACGCGTTTCGTGTATCACACGCGCCTTTTTTTATTTTTTTTTTAAATTTTTTTAATTTAAAATTTAAAATAATATTTATATTCTTATTTGATAACCGTTGGATCTGATCAATCTATGGTCCAAAATTAGCTAACAAATTAACGGTGTAGATTCTATATGTTTTGAATTAATGGTTTAAATTAAATAAATAAAAATAAAAATAATATATTATTATAATTAATTTGAATATAAATTTCTATTTTTATAATAAACCTATTTACATATATATATATATATATATATATATATATATATATTGTGTAGAGAGAGAGATTACCGACGGGAGGGGGAGGGAGGAGGAGGAGGAGGCACCGGCGGGAGGGGGACGGAGGAGGAGACGGCAGGACCAAGGAGAGGGCAGATCTGGGCGGGAGGAGAATGAGGCGAAGAGGGAGGGGGAGGGAGGAGGAAGAGGAGAAGGCGGAGGCGGAGGTTGAGGGAGGAGGAAGATGATGAGGCGGAGGGGATGGTAGATCTGGGCGCCGGGGTGGGGGGGGGGGACGGATCTCGGCGCGCAAGGGGGAAGAGGTGCGGCCATGGGAGGGAAGAGTTGCGGCGGCGGTCAAAGCGTGAGGAAGACGAAAGGGGTAGCGACGGGGAGGAGGAAGGGGGAGGCGGCAGCGCTACGAGAGGTGGTTGGGGTCGGTGGCGGAGCGAGGGGAGGAAGATGGTGGCTTGGGGGTGGCGGCGATGGTGGTGGTGGCAAGGCGGCGGTGGTCCGGTGAGGTGAGGAAGATGGAATCTTCCTATTTATATATATATATAATTTTTTATATATTAATATTATATATATATATTTAAATATTATTATAAATATATATATGTATTGATATATTTAATTAAATATATATAATAAAATAATATTTTAATGGTAAAAAAATATACCTAGATGCATTCCGGGCGCGTGTGATGCACCGCTGGACTGAGGGGATTAATTTGCTCTATTTCTGAAGACACACAGGGGGTAAATTGCTCTTTTTTTTTTTCACAGGGGGTAGATTGCTTTTTTCTCATAACACAGGGGGGTAAATTGCATTTTTCCCATAGAATTTATCTGCTAATTAACTAAATTTCATATTATCAATTAATTCCACAATATTATGTATTAAAAATTTGTGGACGTTACATGCATCTTACAAAAGTTTGATGCAAATCAACATCCAAATAACGGTACAAAAAAGGGGAGCATGTGTTAGAAACATCTTTACAAAAACTAATAATAGCAGCTTTTTTAGCCAAAGCATCCGCCACCCTGTTAACTTCTCGGTAGCCAAAAATCACTTGATATGCTTTAAAGTCAGTCAATTTCTTTGGATTGTCCTTGTGTAGCCATGAGGTGTATGGTCTGGCTCCCCTACAAAAAGATTAAACACAAATGTTGAGTCAGTTTCAATAATTAATTGTAAGAATTTTTTTATTTTTGCAATTTCCAATCCTATATGAAGTGCTCGAAGTTCTGTAGCTGAATTAGTTGAAATTCCAATTGAAAACGTAAATGCCATGAATGATCCTTGGTTATTTCTCAAAATTCCTCCACTTTCTACTTGTCCTGGATTTAAAATTGCAGAACCATCAATGTTTAGTTTAATCCAGTTACCTGTTGGTATAGTCCACTTAAGTTTAAGCAATGATGTTGGTTTGATATGGTTTTTTGGGCTTTTCACAATCGAAAGTTGAATCGATCTCCATAATTGAGTGATGCTTATAGGTGCATTATCGAATAGAGCTTGACTTCTGGCTTTCCAAATGTACCAGAGTGAATGTAAAAGAGTAGCTTGTATTTGTTGTGATTATTTCAATAGGTACAAGATACACGCAATATTATTTCTATTAAGTAAGGCCATAATAGGACAATAATGTTGAGAGATTGGAAAGAAAAACTTACATTGTGTATAAAGATGAGCAATTGTATCTCTGTCTTCTTTATAAAGAGAACAAAGGTTTGATTGAATCCTGTGTCGATGGTATCAGAAGTCTGTTGTAGAAATACTAAGGTGCCCTATGAGCCATGCATGAAATTTGACTCTAGGAGGAATATTATTCTTCCGAATACTGAACCACGATAGAGGAGGTAGGGTTTTCTTTATTTCCTTATCTTAAGCCATTTATAAGTTGATTTAGTGAAAAAAATTCCGTTCTTAGTCCATGCCCAGGTAATAGTATCTTCAAAATTATTATGGATAATAGGTATGGAAAGAAATTGTACCGATATTGGTTTTAGATATGTAAGGGTTAATGCTATCAAGGTTCCACGAGTAATTGTTTATGATAAGTTGTTTAATTTTAAGATTAATCAAATTATTTGGAATATTTGGTATTGCATATTCAAGTGTAAAATGTCCCAGTCACTTATCCGTCCAGACATTTTTTCCCCATTTCCAACAATTCATTGTGTAGATTCTTTAATTAGTGCAATGGTTTGGTGTAAATTTCTCCATATCCAACTATGTTGTCGCTTACAATCAGAGTCTATAAATTTTGAGTTAGGAAAATATTTGGATTTAAAAATATGGTAACAAAAAAAAGTTTTCTTCAAAATAAAATTTCCACGCTTGTTTAAGTAAAATAGTTGTATTTAGAATGCTAGAATTGTTTATACCCAAGCCTCCTTCCTCCTTAGGTAAGCAAACATTACGCCACTTAACTAGATTAAATTTCTTTTGGTCAGGTTCAGCATTCCATAGAATGTTTTTCGTGAGATTATCTGTTTTACTTAAGATGCATTTAGGGATTTTGAAAAGAGACATGTGGTAATTGGCAGTAGTATTTAACACATGTTTAATAAGAATTTTTCTGCCCGCATACGAAAGATATTTTATATATCATAAGTCAATCTTTTTCTCTGTTTTGTTAATGATATTGTAAAACATTTCTTTTAATAATTTCGAGGAATAAAAATGTAGACTCAGGTACTTATTATTAATTTACTCAGTTCAAGTTTTAGTATATTCAAATTCCAAACTATAATTTATTTAAATTTAATTTTTCTTAATAATTAAAAAGTAGTCTTTCAATTATGTATAAAAATATATGGACTTCACAGCCATTGAGAGATTGGAAGTGATGAATTGAACTTTGACGTAAGAGGAAGGGATGAGGGGTAGAGACTGTCCCACTGGACGTGCCAAAATTTGTTCACACAAAATTTCATGTCTGTAAATATAATTACAAGACAGAAAATTATGAACAAATGAATTTTATTAATTTAAAAGGAATGTGGATACAATTTCTTATTTTAAAATAATTCCTTGATTTTTCGCTCCGAATGTGAACCCAAGGACTTAAAGCTTGTTCTAGATGTGAATGTGTAGTCTCCTCCGAACTTCTAGAGCAAATTACATGTTAAATATTTGTAGTTTAAACAGTTACTTTATTTTTTAGAGAAAAATATATAATCGTACATACACTAATTTACTCTAAATTTAGAATCATATTTTATTGAATAAATCATACAAACAATCGACTCAATTGGAAGGTTTTTGAAATTATATTGATGAGTGGGCCTTAGTTTAGTTGGTCCCAAGCATTCTATTTTTGACGCAGTCTTCTCCTTAACATGACTAAACCCTCTTTTCTCCCCTGAAGATTCTAGAAATTCTTGTTTGACCCGCAAAGAGATGCGTAAAAGTTGTCAGTGATGATGATGGCTTCTTAATGTGGCTGCCAGCCCAGTTATAAAAATTCTCACCCAACAACATCTGATCTGCTCCTATTAAAACAATTGATTAATTATACTTACCCTTCTTCAAATATACTAATTTTACAAATAATTCTGTGAAAAACATACTAAAAGAAATTGACTTAACACCTTTAGTAAAATTATTGAACTAATGCTAATATATATATATATATATATATATATACACGTTATGGGCTCGTTTGATTTATGTGATACAATTACGTAATATTTTGCTAGTTTTATTGGATGAAGTATTGAATTAATGTGATAATTTTATCTTATATTTACTAGCAATGTCATTAATTTGGAAAAAATATTATGAAATACCAAAATTACCCCTTAATAAGACAAAATGGTCATTGTAAAAACATATATATTTTTATATATTTCTTTTTCAATTAGCCATTTTAGATTTTAATTATTTTTTTATTTATTTTTCAAAACACCCAAACACAAAGAAAAAAAATACAAAAAGACCCAAAAATTTTGCTGGAGAATAAAAAGGCCAAGACCTTTTTTTTTTTTTTTTTTGTCCCCAATTTTTTGGTAGTTTCTGCAAAATCAATGATAAAGCAGTAAATTTCACAATAAGCTTGAGGATAAAGTAGGCTTTCAAAAAATTATATTTGGGTGGTGAGTTTTGTGGGATAAGTAATCCCACCTTATTTGATGGAGGTATGATCAGCCATTTATCCTTCTCAAAATCGAGTTTGATTTTTTTTTCTCCAGCTTATTATTTGAAAAATAAACAAGCCAATAAATCGAACGGTACTGAATATCCGACTAAGTAACATGGCCTGAATTGGGACAATTTCGTCCAATTCAATGGGATGACTATAACATTTTTAGGGGCCTGAATGGGATCTACAAAACTTTTGAGGTCAATCCACAAGAATTGCAAAAGTTGGAGTTGTATTTGTTCTAATTTTATACTGATATGTATATGTTGTTTTGAAATTTTTGATTGATTTAAAAATATTATTGATTACGTGTCAAATATTATTACAATATATTAATTATTTAGAGATATCGACGCATTTTCCTTAAAAAGAAAAAAAGCATCTAATATGAAAGAGGGCATACTAAGTTCGATTTTTTGAGAAGCTTTAGGAGAAAACTTTTGTTAAAAACATTGTAATTGGGGTCGTCTTTACTTTGCGCGTTGAGATTAATATATGATAGATAAATGCGTGATAAAATTTGACATTTAGCCAAACACATATTAAATTGCATTAACTGAAAATTCAGATATTTCAGAAATTCAACGAAAACTAGGAAAAATTTGAATTATTCCTTCACAAAATCCCAACATAATGGGCAACACAAATTTATTCCCCTCAAAGTAGATCAGGCGGGATTGCTCTCACCTCAACGGGTGGCATTGCAATCTAGCAACGACATTACTCCCACTTGATACCGAGCCCAACTCACAAGTCTCGAACTCGCCATTTTTCAAATAAACACGTTACTTAACTAAATGGAATATCCAATCCAATCTGACTTAGTACACGTGGCCTAGTTCTTCTAAAACCATTATTATTGAGGGTAAATTAAGACGACCTTCCCTGAAATTTGATACAATTATAAATATTCCATTGTTATTTGAAAAATTATAATTACCCCCCTGATATTTGATGAAATTATGTAATTTTTGGATGAAGGTATGAAATTATCAACTTTCCCCTTAATCTATTTTTTTATTTTAAAAAAAAATAAAAAACTTATAAAAAATCAAAAGGGTGGATGAAAATTTTTTTAAAAATTATAAAAAATTTATCTACTTTGTTCATAAAAAATCAAAAAAATTTTAAAAATAAATAAAATTTTAATATTTAATTCATATGGGCATTTTGATCAGTTCACTAAAAAAATAAATAAAAACCTAATGGATTAGACTATTTGTTAGACGACTGTTAAAATCAATGAGTTATTTAATAATTTTTCAAATAATGAAAAAACATTCGTAATTATACAAAATCTCGAAAGAGGTCATCGTAATTTACCCTTATTATTAATTTAAGCAATAGGATGAAGAATCCTTGTATCCAAACACAACGCATCTTACCATCCCAGCTTTGGAATGAGGGTATGGACCAAAACAGTTATGGTTGGCCATAATATACTAGAAGCTTGCTGGAGTCGTTGTGGTCCATTATCACTAGATAAATCACATGTGCACTGCCCCCACCTTTTGCACTACCCATCTACCTACCCTTATAATTACGAAAATTCTTGGCTCAAATTGAGTTTGATCGGATCCAAATTAATTATATGACAAGTGTAATATACTCTTGACCTGATTTAGTGTATAGTTCAAAGAAAGTGATCAATCATATTACAAGTGTATTTTACTTGATCTGATTGGTTTGATTTGATCAAATCTAATTTGATGAGATTTTTTCTTAAAATTACTTAAGTAAACGAACGTCACATGTTTTTCATAAAATTATAATTTACATGGTTACTCCCTCCTCATTATTTATAATTTAAAAAAAAATAAAGTATTTGTGTAATTAGATCTAATATAAAAATTATGAATATAATTTTATCCTATATATTAGTATGTTACTATCCATCCATAGAGGTGTAAATGATTCGAGTCGAGTCAAACATATTATTGTTTAAGTTTGTTTGAATTATTATCGAGTTTCAAAAATTGTGTTTGAATTTGGTTTAATTATTATTTTAGTCGAGTTCAAACGAGTTTTAATTAGATCAAACTCGAGTCGAGTTGACTAACTTGATATTTTTAAATATATTTTACTATTTTTGCACTAATCGAATTGAGCTCGAGCCAAGCTCAAAAGTTTATCAAACAAGTTTTTTTTTTCAAGTTTGATTTGTTATATTTCACAAATCGAATTCAAACAAATTTTTATAATTCGATTTCAATCGAATATCAAATAATTTGATTATTTTTCCAGTCCTATTCATCCATTATTTTTCTAGCAAGGGTTCTAATGTAGGGTGTGTTCATATATATTTAGTTGATCTGCCTAATAGGAAGTTTCGTATTCGAATTCCATCATGTGTAAAATTTCCTCAAGCCAACAATACCCACCAAAGGGGATTAGTTCCAAATCCAGTGCGCTTTGGAAAAACTCAAGAGAAAAACCAAAAAAGAAAAATAGGAAAACCATATAATATTTCGGAATAGTTAAAAACATTTGAAATTTTGATATTTGATATATACGAATCTCCTTTTTTTTTTTTCTAAGAGCGATGAATTATTATTAATTGAAATAAATTAATTACAAGTACAATTATTTCTATCGACATTGATATCTAATAAAGATTATTACAATAATTATATCCTACTCAATAACACTTACTATTACAGTAAACAGTAACTCATACTATGCAGTAGACCAACTCCTGATGTATAGCAGACAACATCCCACACACCTAATGGGGTTCGAATCCATGGCTTCTGAAATCATGGGGCTTAAGAGTTGTTGTAAATTACATCAAATTCTCTTAAATTTAATGCAATTTTAATACCTTTCGTTTTTTAAAAAATTATCAATATCCTCTTAATAATAACGTTCCTCCAACAATTTACCCATTTCCATAGTTTCAATACACTTTCATCCAAATATTTATTAAATGCCTCAAATACTCTTTTGAACATTAAATTATAATTTTACATATTTTTGAAAAAAAATATATTTTCTTTTAACAATAACATCCATCCAACATCAAATTTATATATCTTTTTTATATATACTAATGTCCGTCCAATATTTTATTTTTTTAAATTAAATTTTTAGTAAGAGTAAAGTTTATATTTTCACCTTACAGTCCAAAGATTACGTAATTATATTATACAAGGAGGTATTAATAATTTTTAACTAAATAAAAGTATTTGGAATTATATTGAATTTAGGAGAATTCCATGTAATTGACCCTAATAATTATATTCTTTAGGTTAGTGTAATTATATATCAACGGCTCATTTAATTTTTTTTTAATGAATTAAAGTAATCTCCACTTTTGACATTTAAACGTGGTGGCATGTAAATATTGTAAACTTGGAAAAGATTTTGGTATTCAAGGAAAAATAGGAAATTAGTAATTATACTAGTCCTCATTAATTCCATCTATTTTTATTTATATTTAGGTAGGAATAATTCGATTTTTTTCTCATATACTAATTTGGTTTCTGATCTGAAATTAAACTTAGAAAGTTTCCTTTAATTCTAAAAAGAAGGATAAATGGGAGAAAATGCATTTTTCGTCTGTAATTGTAGTGTAGTGTGATTTTTGGTCCTCACCAATACCAAATTTATAATTGAGGATGATAATTAAAAAAAAAAAATAGCACCTTTAGTCCAACTTTTGTCAAAAAATGCCAAATTCATCGGAAAAAAGGACATGTTTAACCCGTGACAATCCGTTTTTTCAACGAAATTGGTATTTCCTACAGAAATTGGATCGAATATGCCACTTTTTAGAAAAATAAAAATTGTTATTTTCAACTACAAATTAAAATCAGATGAATAAAAAAATATCACTCTCCAAAATTATAAAATGAAAAATGTATTTTGCGCTAGGAATAAGTATGCAATTTTAGCAACTTATAAGAAAAATTGTTGAAAGTAACTCCAAAATATAATTATAATATAGTATATGATGATGCCCTCTAAAGTCTTTCATAATCCCACAAGTAATGCACATCAGCCCAACTGGTCTCAAGTCTGGCTAGCCCACAAGGTTATCTTTTTTTTACTTTCACCTTCACCTTCACTTTATTGAACTGGCAGACCCACAAATCGAGCTTATTTCAGTCAGACACATCATACAACTAGACAGACACGGCCTATAGTTCACTAACACAAGGATATGCCATTTTTAAAGTATCTCCAGGTGGTTCTTAGTAGATTGATGGCAAACGAACTGGTAATCGACACATAACAGACTTCCAAATTCCCAAGCAAACTTAGCAAGACCTAGTCAACCAAGTGTATCTCTAAAATTTTGGTCAATAATAGTTTGGGACGACATTTGTGACGACGGGAAGTCGTCCCAAAATTGAGACGACATAGGGACGACATTGGGACGACCTGAAGATGTCCAATTTTTGTAACGAAATATTCTCCAAATGTCCTCCCAACAAACTGTCCTTAATTCCGTCCCACACGTTCGTCCCAAATCTAACGACTATATTATAACGGCTTTTCTCCGTCCAAATTTCGTCCCAAATTTTCTCACAAAATTATCCCAAAATTGTTTATAAATTCTTGTGTTCCATGTCATTTCTGTTTTCATTCAATTACATCTTTTCTATTATTACACTATTCAATCTCTAAAAGTTGAATACATATATATATATATCAACTTTTTTTTTTTTATATAGTTAAGTATATAAAATATATATTTTGCATGGTCCAATGTTATGAAAAATTGATGTGGAGGAGGTGCACCATTATCCAGGTATTAAATAATATAACTGTAAATTATAATTATCTGTGTTTTAATATGTTATGTATTATCAGTATAGAAGTTAATTATGTATATATATATTTTTGATGTATTTGTAATTAATGTATATTAATTGTATTTTTATTTAATTAGTTAAATATGTGAAGACAATCGAGGAGGTGGATGTATCAGAAGTACTTGCCTGGAAATTTATCAATTTGGCAGGAGTTTGAGGATGGTGTTCGAGAATTTGTAAGTTGGGCTAAGGATCAACAAACATATATGAACGGAGAGAAAATTAAGTGTCTTTGTCGTAAATGTAGAAATCATATTTTCAAAACAACAAATGAGGTTATGTTCAACATATGTATGAAAGTATTTATGGAGGGATACTACAATTGGACTGCTCATGGCGAGGCTCATGTGATAGAGTATATGATGATCCGCCTACACCTATTTCTATAGAGACTCATGTTGCACCAAACATGGCTACACATTAGGGTGATGTTGAGCTGATGAATTGGAATCAGAAGATGGTTTATGATGCTGTTGGGCCGCACTTTTTCTCGGCGCATCCCAACTCTAAACCCATGGGTGCCTGCAGTTCTTTTCCTACTGATGGTACTGAGGTCGGCCCTAGTTCGTATGGCTATGCTGTGTCAAGATTATCGGATCGATTTTTTTGATGTAATATGTGCAGCCGATCAGCCATTGTACAATGGTTGTGATGAATTCCAATTGTTGGCAGTTGCCCGATTGTTTAACATCAAGGCCGAAAGCAACAAGTTTAAGAGATGCTACGATCAAGTGTCCCAATGGGCTAGTGACATGTTACCTCGCGATCACACCCTCCCCTCCAATTACTATAACACGAAGAAGTTGATACGGGATTTGGGTTTACCTGTAGAAAAGATTCATGCATCTAAGAATGGTTGCATGTTGTAGTGGAAGGACGACACTGGGCTCGAGTACTGCAAATTTTGTGGTGACCCGAGGTACAAACCTACCAGGGATTGAAACCCCCAACACAGGAAGTCCACGTATGTCGTCCTTAGGTACTTGCCACTGATTTCTCGACTATAGAGGTTATATGTTTCACCAGCGATGGCTGAGCACATGACGTGGCATGCCTGCCATCAGATAGAGAAGGGTTCTATATGTCATCCTTCCGATGCTGAGGCGTGGAGGCATTTTGATCAGTCATATCCTGATTTTGCAGTGGAGCCTCGTAATGTTATACTGGATTTGTGCACCAATGGGTTTGCACCACACGGGCAATATGGGCGCACGTATTCTTGTTGGTCGGTTATCTTGACACCATATAATCTTCCACCCAGGATGTGCATGAAGCCGAGTACATGTTCTTGACGATTGTGATCCCTAGCCCATCCAATCCAAAACGTCGTATTGATGTTTACTTGGAGCCGTTGATTGAGGAGTTGCTTCAGTTGTGGCATATAGGTGTATTGATGCACATTCATGCGACAAACAAGGCGTTTATGATGAGTGTGGTCATGATGTGAACCGTCAATGATTTGCCTGCCTATGGGATGGCATCCACATGGAGTACCGCGGGTATTATGGGGTGCCCTATTTGTATGGAGGATACACGAGCATTCCATCTGCAGCATGAAAGGAAGGCATACTATTTCGAATGTCACAGAAAGTTTCTATCCCACGACCATCCGTATAGGAGGAACAAGAGATCCTTCACAAAAAATCGACAGGCAAGAAAGATTGCACGGCCGAGGCTGACAGGAGATGAGATCCGTCATAGGGTCGAGCAGTATGGTACTGCAGTTGAAGAACTATTGACATACCCACCATGTTATGGCAATGTGCACAAGTGGACTAAGAAAAGCATCTTTTGGGATCTTCTGTACTGGAACATGCATTTGATATAACACAACCTTGATGTCATGCATATTGAGAAGAATGTGTTTGACAACATCTTCAATACTGTAATGGACATTAAAAGGGAAAACAAAGAACAATCTGAATGCACGTAAGAATTTGAAGAACATATGTAATTGCCCAGAGCTCGAGGTTGACAAGCACAGATCGAACGCTATGCCTAAAGCCGCGTATACCCTAACGAAGGAACAGAAGAAAAAGATATGTAAATGGGTGAGGGGTTTGAGGTTTCCTGATGGTTACACCTTTAACATTACTGGATGGGTTGACATTGCGAACTTGAGGCTACACGAAATGAAAAACCACGATTGTCATGTCTTTATGTAAAAGTTGATTCCGGTTGCCTTTCGTGAGTTGCATCCTAAGTTAGTGTGGAGTGCATTAATAGAGGTAAGAATTTTATCTCAAGTTCTATGCTCGATCACACTAGATATCAAAAAGGTGCAGGAGTTAGAAGAAAATATCGCTATAATCATGTGCCATCTTGAGAAAATATTTCCTCCAGCTTTCTTCGACTTAATGGAGCACCTCATTGTTCACCTGCCATATGAGGCACGTGTGGAGGACCTGTGCAGTATAGGTGGATGTACCAATTTGAGAGGTAACATAATTAAGTCATTTAGCTGTGTTTGATTTATTATATATATATCATTCATTTCCATCTAATTGTGTAGGTTCCTACGTGACTTGAAGAAGAAGGTGAAAAATAAAGCACACGTTCAGGCTTCAATTTGTGAGGCATACATTGTTCAGAAAATTGGATGATTCGCTTCTCACTACTTCGAATCTCATGTTACTTGCAAGGGCCACAGGACTAGCAGAAATGATGAGCTGACCCAAAACAACGATCGAGTTGCCCGTGATATTTTCAACCACCCAGACCGAGTGGTGTTTCGACAAAGAGACACGCACTTAGTCAAGAACGTCATGTAATGGAGACGTATGTATTGTGCAACGCTGAAGTCGTTGCGCCATATTACAAATAAGTCTTTGGTAAAAGATTTTAAGACAAGAAAGTAACATAATTAATATAATGTTTCCCACTTTGTGCAATAGGTCCTTCTTAAATGTGTGTACGAGACATACAGTCCCGATGACCCAATTATCGATCAAATTGTAACTACTAATTTTAAAGCATGGTTTAAAAGTCGTGTAAGTTTATAGTTGGGAGCACTAGTTTAAATTCACTATATGTCTAATTTAAAATCTACTTCAACTTATATTGCAGGTGGAACCCGAATTGCAGAATATCGAGGATGATCTTCTCAAAAGTCTTTGTCGGGGTCCTAACTAACTTGTGACGACTTGTCGTGCTACTTTGTCAATGGGTATAATTTTCACATGGAGGAACACAACATGGGTAAGTCAACTATGAATTGTGGTGTGTATGTATGAGAAGCTCTTCATACACGGACGCAGATATTAACTTCTACGGGATGCTCAAAGAGATTATTCAACTGGATTACCCAGTAATTGACAGCCTGCAAGTCGTTCTCTTCAAGTGTAAGTAGGTTGATCCTACTAGGGGCATGAAGGTACACCCTCGATATCACCTTGTTGATGTAAATTTCAAATGGGTCTACCAAAAAGATGAACCATTTATATTGGCACAACAAGCAGTCCAAGTGTATTACACCAATTATCCAAGCATGAGGAGAGACAAAGCTGATTGAATGGTTGTTTGCAAGACAAAGGCTCAAAGAATTGATGTTTCTCGATGGACTGATATCGCATATCAGCTCGATGAAGTACAACCGCCCCCTAAAGTTAATATAGATAATCAAACCTGTGACTTGCATGATCCGAATGGTCTGGTACTGTTTGTTGATATCTCCCGCCCACCGCCCATCACTCTCTCTCTCTCTCTCTCTCTGTCTCTCTCTCTCTCTCTCTCTCTCTCTCTCCGTCTTTAAGGTATGCCCCTCTCCCTCTCCCTCTCCCCCTTCCTCTCTTCTATTTTCTTTTTTTTTCCTCTAGATCAGCAGAATTTTGGATTTTTTTTAATCCCATTTCGTTTTCCGTGGTGAATCCCCATTCATGCTAACAGTTTCAACTCCAATCAAGGCCTCAATATCTCTCAGCAATCGCCTTGCTGTTGAAAAGATAGTGTTTGGGTTTTGAAAGAAGAGGTCAGGTTTTTCTTTTTATTTTTTGTTGGTGCAATTTGATTAATTCTTTGATTTTACGTGTATGTAAGTTTGATAGATGGGGGGGAATTGTAGCATTGATTACTTGGTTAGGAGGTGTGATTCTTTCAAGCCCTAGGTTGGGTGGTTTCGTTTTTGTTTCTTTTTTTTCATTAGTTGCAATGGGAATTCTTTGATTCTTTTTGTATATAAGGGAAGGTTCTTGGTTGGAGTTTAGGAATTTGCCTATCTACACCTCGGGTTTATTAGGAAATATAAAGAGAAGAAAGGTACTGATCTAGGATTTTCTGTAGAGATATTGAGATGATGATTAGTAATGTGGTGATTTTGTGATTTCTAGTTGTATATGAGATGAACTCATTTATAGTTTGTGATAAGGAAGTAGTATGACTTTATTGACTGTGTGGCTCTTTAATCATTCTAGTGAGCAAAGTTTGGTAAAGTTACAACTATATTATCAAATGATCTACAATGTGATGATACAAATACTATTAGTCATTGATACAGATATTTTTTCTATGTAGGTTTCTTCTATGACTTTCCATGGATGATATATCTTTTCTTGGGTGATTAATTTCTGCTTTGGTTTTACATAACTCTTGTAGTCAATTTATGCAACTTTATACTTTTTTCTTCCTAAATTACTTGAATATATTTCCTAATTACTTTCTAAATTTACTACAATTTGAGCTATGGTTGCTACTTGTAAGGATCATTCTCATCTCTGAAGACTGATGATGACAAGTTTGGCATAGATAAAATGGTAGTCTTTTGGTTGGAGAGGTAAAGTAAATTAGGATTTTATCTTATTTTTCAACTCTTTGTTTCAATTTGAAAAAAATGATGTGCCCCCCCCCCCTCCGCCCCCCCCCAACACACACACACACAATTTTTGCAAATGTGTTGTTAGGTTGCACATTTGACTCAAAAGTAAATTAGGATTTTATCTTATTTTTCAACTCTTTGTTGAGTCATGGTAAATCTTATTGGCATGCATATATTTGAATTTATAAAGAGAAAAATAAAATGATGTTAATTTCATTATATATATTATATTTATTATTTTATAAGTACAAATATAATTAACTCAAACAAATATCACAAAGTGAAAGGGAATGCAATTATGTCAGCTCTTATTTCCTTCATGTAAGAAATTAAGAAAAAAGGGAAATCTCACACTTTATTTTTCTGACATTATCCAAGTCTTCCCCCCACCTCCACCCCAATAAAAAAAACAAAAAAAAAAAAAAAAAAAAGCAATTAGATTTCAAATTATAATAAAAATATCTCTGAATTTCATTTTATTAAGCACTTAATTATGGAAAAAATAAAAATAAATTACTATAACCCCTTATTTACTTCCTTTGCATTATAAGAGAGTCAGATCTTCCAATTGAAGTTTACAAAAGTGAGTTTTAAAAGTATAGGATCCTCTTATTTTTATCCATTATATCACAGCATGTGACAGCTTCAACTGGTTAGGATTATCTCATTTTTATCTCTGGTAGTAATAGGATGGTGGTGTTTGTGCTTGAATATATTTGGTGTAGGATCATCTTGTTTTAGCAATGAAACTTATGGAGATTAACCCATGCTTACTATGCAGACAGTAAACAATTTTAAGCGACAGTAAATCTGTCATTACTTGAATATATTTGGTGAGCATATACTTCTTGAATATATTTGTTGTTGGGTTTTTAGCTTTTGGATGCCTCGAGGGCCCCCCCCCCCCCCCCCGGGGACGTGGGCGTGGGCAAGTGGTTCGACCACCCACCCCTGATATCTTTAATGCTCCAAAAGCATCAATAGAGCCAGTTGTGCCACCTTTGTCCCTCCTTCAGTACCCATCGCGTCATAGAGCCCGTCGGTGGACTCGACGCAGTTTACCACATCCTCAACAGCACCACCACCTACAGCACCTCCACGTGCTCGTATGAACATCAGTGGAGATAAAATACCGTAAGTTGTTTCTCATTTTTTTTTATTTTTTAAAAACATATAACTTAAATTAATATTTTAAATTACTAATTCAAATCTCACAAACAATGGCAGGCACGATCAGGCCTTTTACTCCTGCATCGGTGGACCAACTCGGGCCACGACACGCACCCATGGTCCTCCTACAAAGACATCCCCAAAAGAACTTTTGGTTTGAGGAGCTTAAAGTATATAGTACTCAGCATTCTTAGCACTTCAATCTATAATTATATTGTAGTTTTACATCTCATACTAATTATTTTATTTGCTTCTTATCTTGCAGCGCATATACAGGTTGGACTGCCCGAAAACGAGGTGAGAAATTTCTTCGACAAATACGCCAGCAAATGGCTTAGTAAAAAATTCATAGGACAACGAATAAGCAACCTATTTGGATAGCAAATGATGTTTGGGCTAGCTTTATGAGGTATTAGGGAACAGATGAATTAAAAAAAAAATCAACCCAGAATAAGGCCAACTGACTGGTCAATCCTGCAATGGCCAACACTATCTACCATGGGTGTTCTGCTCAATGGATGAGCACAAGAGAAATTTAGTAAGTAATTTGATCTATTTCAAGTTCAATTATTTTCAATAATAAATATTCATAAATTTATGATATTTTTTAAAAAGTTAACTTCATTTTGCCCCCTGTGTTATGCAAAAAGATCAAAAACCCCCCTGTGAAAAAATCAAATATCAATTTTACTCCCTGTGTTACAAGTAATAAATCACACTGCCCCACGATTAAAGAGAGCTTAATTTTATAGAATCAATGACTAAAATGCTCCTCCTAGTCAACTTGATCAACCTAGGCCTATTAAAATATACCTATAATATATAAAAAATATTTAAAAAAAGTTTTATATAGAAAAATTTTATATGAAAAATATCTATTAAAATATACCTATAAAATTATTTATATTAAATTTTAAATAGAAAAATTATTTTTCTTAGTCCATTATATATGCTCAATATTAATTTTAGTCCAATAATTAATCTATTTTGTATACATTTTTTAATTTTAAAATTGATGAAATATAGTCTTTCAGTGGTCGAAATTTTAATTTTTGATCAAAAATAACATGGCATGCCCAATATTAATTTTAATCCAATAATTACACTTATTTTTTATACAAATATTATTTTAAAAAATGATCATTTATAATATCATATATTAATTATGCTTATTATCTTATATTATAAAAAATATTATTTTTAAAAAATAATAATCACCCGCCCCATCCCCCCCACCCCAACTGCCTCCCCCGCTCCCCTTCCCTCTTCCCCACCCCTAGCTCCCCCTTTCCGCCTCCGCCCTCCCCGTCTGGACAACGTCTGGGCGACCAGCGTCGGTCATGGGTGTCTGGGCGACCAGTGTCGGTCATGGGAGCGAGGGCTGCACCGGTCGCTCATGGTTTGGACGGTTGTCGCTCCCTCTGTGGGGGAGGCAGAAGGCGGTCGGGGTGGGGGGTAACAATTATTTTTTCAAAATAATTTTTTTTATTTTTATTAATATATATAATTATATATTTACATATAAAGTATATTTTATTATTAACAAAGTATTGATATATTATTTAAGATTTATTAATTATATATATATATTATATTATTATGGAGAGATAAGGGCAAAATTATTAAAAAGATATGTAATTTCGTACCCACACTTGCAGTCAGGGCGAGTGTACTACGCTCTCTGACCTAAGGGGGTTTTTTGAATTTTTTTCATATGACAGGGGGTGTAATTGATACTTTATTTTTCATAGGGGGTTTTTTGAACATTTATAATATCACAAGGGGGGTTTTTGAATTTTTTTTCCTTTTTTAAATATTTGTATAAGAGGCTCAGCTCGGCTGCCCACCTCAGCGAATGGAGATATTGTCACGCCCTGGATCAGAGGTCACGACACGGCCATGCTACCAAGCTCATAGCCTTAATAGCATGTAGCCCTTACTACTAAATCATAAGTACAAACTCGATAGTAATAATGCTTAAACAATGAAAACCCAATACATGTTTGCAACGGAAAGAAAAACATAAGTCTTACAATGTCAACTTAGCCCCAAGTCCTAACAACTAAATGAAAGTAGAAATAATTCCCAATGAATAAAACTGCCTACGGAACTGATTAATCGATGCCAATTGCATCGCTTCATTAGCTACCAACCTCAGAATAGCTCATCCTCACACTCCTCATACACCTCATTTGCAAGATGTAGTAAGTGGAATGAGCGATTAATTGCCCAGTAAGTGGCCCCTATCTCTTACCAATACGAGCATAATACGTTAATAGTACAAAACCATCATTTACCAATACATGCATTAATTTGATATTTAAAACCAAAGGAATAATTGAGTAAAATATGAAGTTACAAAACATCTGCCATCAGATTTCTAAACTTTTGTATCAAAACAGAGACGTATAAAATAGCCACTTATGACAATTACAACTTTATTTAAATAATGCAAGAAGTTTCGTAAATCAATCGTGTTAGAAAGAAAATGCGCATGCTCTCATTCATTAGCAACATAACAGACATCGTGTTTATTTGTGACTATTATTATAGCCCATAGTCCGGGCCTCAATCTTTAACCCCGATTGAGAGGATCATACATAAGTTCTTAGTTTATAACCCCAACTGAGAGGGTCAGTAGGAAGGCCTCAGTTTATACAAATTGAGAGGGTCAGTAATCAATACTCAATTTTTAACCCCAACTGAGAGGGTAGTGATTAGTACTCAGTATTTAACCCCAACTGAGAGAGTCAGTAATCAGTACTCAATTTTTAACCCTACTGAGAGGGTTCAGAACAACTCTAATTTTTACCCAGTTAACAGTGGTTTCGTTAACAGTTGAGCATGTTCCATATATTAGTCGATGAACTTGAGCATGCTTTATCATTACTAAAAACTTTAACAAATATTTTTCACACATATCTCAGTGTCTCAATTTCGAAAGATGTCAGAGATATATTAAACAATGTAGAAATGATTTGACACCACATGAATGTTTTAAAATTTCAAAATATACCAACTGTTTGCATAAATATTTGACAGAAAATCCTACTGCATGTATCTCAATTTGAACTCATAAAAATAATTTATGCTCGCGTCATATTTTGTTTAAAAATAAAGACAATTAATTGCTATTAGAAAACATTTAAGAAAACTCAACGTAAGTGGGAAGAAACCACTTACAGAATATTCTGAACTCGGATCCATCTATTTGGCCACTTGTTCTGGGCCGAAACCTATGAGTAAATTGCTCATAAGTTCTATAAATTAGTAACTAATTAAGTCACATTCATTCCCATAAAAATACGTCTTCAACCTATTTAATCCTAGGGAAATACACTATGAGAAACTTTTATCTTAATTCAAACCTAATGATCTTACGAACTTAAATTCCCAATTCCATATAAAATTCACCTTATAAAAATTGATAACCAAAGTAAATCAGTAATACTTATATCATGCTATGATCCTAATCACTCAATTATTCCTTAATCAATTCAGATCAAATAAAGTAACTAAACTAGACGGATAATATAGTAAGACCAACTGACAATCTTATTCAACAATTTTTGTAAAATTATATACTTAATATATGGCTTTTAAAATTTTAGAGAACGTGATAAAGGTACTTAATAACATATATAAAATATATTACATAAAATGTAGTTGAACAAATAGGTGAAAGAATTTTCAAAACTGAATTGAAGAATAACTATGATACAAACTGATAGTTTACTTGAATGAATTTTGAAAAATCTTTCATCCATAGAAAAATCTCAGAACGTTTATATGTTACTCAAGACTCATATTAGTTAATACAGAAAATAATAAATCATTATAAACACTATTTAAAATTATCATATAATTTCAGAAAGAGTAAGGTTCGCAAAGAAGAGCACTGCCATATACCATAATTGAAAGAATTTTATAAATTGACCCAAATCTCCAAAACTTCTGAAAATGGATGTATAGTATATATATCGTGTAATACAATGTTATAAAAAGTTTGATAACTAAAAGACATGTAGAAATAGGTTAAATAGTTCTAAAAACAAAGTTGTCAGATTCACGCATAATTTCTGGCAGTACATTTGTAACAATTTTAAATTTTATTACAACTCAAATATTTTTGATATTTTATGAATAATTCTAGAAATCAATAAGGTTCCATAAAATAATTGTTTGTGGTAAATAAAATACTTAATATTCACATAAAACGAGATTTTTCTATTTTGAGAAACTAGTTCATCAAAAACACCGATAGGGCGAACTCTCTTTTGAAAACTCATTCTTTATTAAATCTAAATCTACAGCCTATTCCAACAAAATTCATAATTAACAAAACTAAATAAGTACTAGTTCTAATATTTTTACTCTAATACGTCCAGACCTTAATCAATTACATAGTTCCTAAAGTATAAATAACATAAAACATCAATGCTTGATTGAACTACAAGTTTTGAGTTGATGACTACTTGGAATCGATAGCGAGGGAGTTATTTGGCTTTCTTGTATCTCCTTTTATCACGATGTCATTTCGATTCGACGATTATAGACTTAGGGTATGGGTTTATGGTGATGAAAAGGTTAGTCTTTGTCTAATCCAGCCTGTGAACATGTGTGGAAGAAACTAGGTTTTAGAGTTTGAATGAGGCGTGTGAACTTGTTTTTGGGGTGGTGGTTGGGTATAGATAGGTTTGGGAGGTTGAATTATACCAAAAGACCTCCAAAATACTTTTAAAATCCCACTTTTAGTAGAGACAAAAAATAAATTCGAAAATTACCCCAAAAATAAATAAATAAATTGGCTAGTCAAGGTGTGTCATAATAAGGTTAAACTAATTGGTCTAACTAGACGGGGTGTGAGTATTACGGATATTTTCTTCCTGCTACAAGAAGACAGATGACGGCAGTTGGAGTGGTTCGCTGGCAGAAGAGTTCGCGGTAAGTTACATTTCTTTTTGTTCCCCTTCAAATGAAAATTTTTAATTATTTACTAATGTATTATATCTTACTTATTGTGAGGAGATATATCAGAAGATGCTCTAGGAGCGTGCCTCACAGTTGACGCCACCGGAGGAGGGTGGTTCATCTACTGTCAGTGTCACACCTTTAGAGGAGGAACAACTTTGGACCGAGGCGGCTGGGGGAGAAAGCGAGGCCGAGTCTTTGGTATGGAGTCTGAGGCATTAACATCAGATCCCACTCTTTTGTGGACCAAAGACCATGGAGCATCAATATCCAGTACTGCCTTGCCCCCAGAACCTCCCGTTTCAACACAAATTCAAGAAATCAAATTTATTTTGAGCATACTCTTCGACAAGATGGCGATCCGGATGTCGCGCCCTGACCAGCCACCGGCTGTTGATGCCTCAACTGAGGAGTCCACGCAACACCAAGACGAAGAAGCTACAAACCTTTAACCAACCATTAGATTAGGATTTAAAGTTTAATGTTTTTATTTTAAAATTTGAATCTTGATTATACATTACATTGAATTTCTATGAAAAAGATTGTCTTCCGTTATAAATTTAATATAATAAGATTTCGACCAACAAAAAATTAAAAAAAAAAAGAAAATTAATATTTTTTTAAATTAACTAGAAATAGGGATGGAATTTGAAACGACATTTTCTGTCCCAAATAAAAAAAGAAAACACATCCCAAAAACCATTCAAAAAATTCTTGTCCGATTTAAAAGTTACGTTCCAAATCGTCCGTAAGTATGTCCCAAATTTATATTTTAATTAATCGACCAAAATGGAATTTGGGACGACACTCTATCCTAAATAAAAAAAAATACGTTCCAGATGTGGCCCCAAATTCCATCCCAACCCGTCCCTAAAGTTGTCCCAAACTTATATTTTAATTATTCGTCATTCGGACGTGTCTTCGGACGACTTTAAAAGGGCGTCCCAAATTCCATCCTAAATTTTGGGATGACGTCAGAAAATCATCCCAAGACCATCCGAAATATTTTGGGACTAGGTGTTTTAGGATGATTATCATTTTGTCCCAAAAGCCGTCCGAAAAATAAAATGGGTCGTCAATACATCCCAAATCCGTCCAAAAATCCGTCTCAATATACCCTTTTTTTGTAGTATTTGATTCAAGTTCTCCTTTCATCATTTTCAATAAATTGTTATTAACTTAAGCATCAAAACGCTAATCTTTGTTTTGCAAGGTTAATTCCCATTGATTTTAGGATTTCTCTGAAGATCCTTCGATCTTTGTGGTATAATTAAAATTTGGTGCGCATCATTAGGCTGTTTGCGGTAACGTTGAGCTTTGACATAAGTATAGCAAGTTCTGACAATAGAGGTGACTACGAATCCTTTAAAGGAAACACTTCCCTAATGTTAGCAGCTATGCCTGCTGGTATCACTCTAATATTAGCTGAGCAATTTCGAAAATTCATAATGGAGACTGTCCATGTAGCTCTCCGAAGCTACCAAACTAGTGGAGCAGGACAACCTTCCCAATAGGAGAAGAGTATGACACCTAGTGAGTAAGGAACTACCGAGCAAATTCCTGCTACCCTTGTTCCTGTCTAGCCTACCAGCAAGGAGGAAGGTCCCTAGGGACCCTCTGGAAGCTAGCACTCTCTCATAAAGAGGATGACTGAGTTCCTCTAAGGAGTAAGGAGGAAAGTAGACCTGTAAATAGGCCAATTTTACTCAGACCCAGACCTTAATATTTTAAATTAGGCCCAGACCCATTGAATTAAAAGAATTGGGTCTAGGTCGGGTGGTAAACCCGCTCCTACCCATTATTACCTAGACCCATCCCAAATTCCCAATTACCCACTCCTAATTATCTCAAATTCTCAATTATCGTTCGTTACCTGTTTTCTCAATCTCTCCTTCAAACCTGTCGCCTCCGCTTCCACCGCCACCACCATCGCCACCACCACCGCCACCACGTCCGCCACCTTCGCTGCTTTATGCCACCTCTGCACCCCCCTAAAGAAAATGTAAGCTTGTTATACTAAGAAAAATCTCATCTCATTATATTAAGATTCTTGGGTTTTTTTATCTTTTTTATGTATAATATTTGAATATTTGTGTGTGGATTTGGGGTTATCACTCTTTTGTATGTATATCGTTGTTATTACATTGCTATTCTGGTTCTGAATTTTGGTTAAAAGTGAAATAGTTGATGACTTACTCATCTGGAGACTGCGACCTGGTGTAGTAAAGGAAATTGCTTTTTGTCTGATGCATAGTTATTTTAGTTGAGGATTTAACATTTTAATAGAACCAACTCCAAATGATCCCACATTCAAAGTCAAAATACTCGTACGTTAAGTTTGATATCTAGAGATGATTTGGAAGATAAATGATCGGATTCAGAAGCGATATATTGGGTTGCTACAAACTTTGAACCATGAATAGGAAAGTGATATGTTGTAGGTGGCACGCATTGATTATATTAGTTTTCACGCAGTATGGTTTTAGTATTTTATATTATATATATTATATAAAACTCTAGACATTTTGAGACTAACATGATATATTTTTCCTTTTTATAGGTTTTTTAATGTCGGCATCTCATAGCGAGCCTAGCAACCAACTTCAATTCATAGTTTTGGCGGTAGTAGTGACAATGAAGATGTAACCAATCAACCAAGAGGCAACAAAAGAAAGCAACCAGTTGTGTGGGAACACTTCATAAAGGTTAGAGGTGTAAATAATGTCATGCAAGCTAAATGTAATTATTGTGAAAAGCTTTTTTCTGTAATGTTGCATATGGTACTACTTATTTAAAAAAACATCTGAACAATGTGTGTCCAAAGTTTAAACTAGAACATAGGAGTGGTTTGGGTGTGAGTCCTATAAGTGAGTTCAAGTTTGATCAAGTGAAAAGTTGAAAGGACATGAAATTGCATGTATAAAACACAAGTATCCATTCAATTTAGGCATCATGAATACTTTGTAATCTTTTTTAATAGTTTGAACCCAGATTTTAAGCTTCCTTGTAGAATTAAATACCATTAGAGGTGATGTAATTCAAGTATCATGGAAGTCAAAGTGTACAAATTATTAGATGTGCTTAGATGCAAAATGTCTTTGACAACGAATATCTAGACTTCTGATCATTCACCTGTTGCCTATTGTTGATTGACTGCTCATTTTATCGACAATGCTAGGGAATTGCAAAAGAAAATTTTTGCATTTAGAGAGATTCCATATCCACATGTTGGCGAAGCTTTGTTTAATTTTACGAAAGAAATAATTTTGGAATGGAATCTTGAGAAGAAATTGTTTTCAATTGTCGTTGATAATGCTACAAACATTGATGTCATGATTAAAGAACTGAAGGATTAGCTTATATGTGACTCATTGATTGATTTTGATGGGGATTTATTGCACATGAGATGTAGTGCAAACATCTTAAATTTGATCGTGCAAGATGGATTGAATCAAATAAGATGACTCATTGAAAAAATACGTAAAATTGTGAGATATTTGAATAAATCTCCTATAGCAAATCAAAAATTTGATATGCATTAAATCAATGTAATTTGGTGGATAAGAGGCAAGTAGCTATGGATGTTCCTAATAAATGGAGCTTTACTTATGATTTGCTTGCTATAGCTTTACTGCGAAAATAAGCATTTTCTCCATTACAGAGAATAGACAAACAGTATAAGTTTAATCCACTTGAATCAAAATGAGAAGTAGCCAAAATTGTTCATGAGTGTTTACAAATATTTTATGAAGCTACTCGTCATTTCAGTAGCCGCAAGTATCCAACTTTAAATGTATTTTCCTGATGTTTGTGAGATTCACTTAAAGATGATTGAGTGGGAAAATAGTGATCTCAATTTCGTCAGAAGAATAATTAGTCCCATTAAGGAGATGTTTGATAAATACTGGGAAGAGTGTTGTTTGGTTTTAGCTGTTCCTGTCGTCTTTGATCCTAGGTTTAAAATTGATTTGGTATAATATTTTTACACTAGGATTTATGGTGACAATGCTCATTCATATATTTAGAGGGTCCGAAATACTTTATATAAGTTGTTTATTAGTTATGGAGATAGTTTGACCCCTTCAATCGATGAATCCGCCGTGGTGAGTAGCTTTAGAGTTAAAACATGTGAATCTTTACGTGATTTTGATAAATGGTATTATGAATCATGAGTTTTAATGAATCAAAAAATGGAGTTAGAGAGTTATTTAGATGAGGCAAGATTTTCGAGGGCATAAACATTTAGCATCTAAGATTGGTGGAAAACCAATAGTTCCAAGTTACCTATATTGGCGAAGATAGCACGTGACATTCTAGTAGTGCCCACTACCGTCGCATCAAAGGTAGCATTTAGCGTCGGAGGACGTGTCATTGATGAGTCACGTGTGTGCTTACTTCCAGATGTTGTAGAAGCATTAGTGGTAGCTGATGATTGGATTGGATCAATTCCCAAAAAGAGTAAGTAAAATAAGTTGTATTATTATTAGTCTTATTAATGTTTATTTTGTTAATAACATATTTTGTATTATTTTGGGACTTATGCAGTTGTTGATAATGTGGCATCATCTAAAACTTAAGTGTTGAGCACATTAAAGAAAAATCTTATTGAAGTTGTGCATGTCTGGTTCGCAATGGAAAGATATGATTGAAGTTGATCAATGTCTGGGTAGAAAGTTTGCGTTTTGCTTGAAGGATTTTGATTTTGTTATTACATAAATTCTTTGACGAATGATATGTATAAATTTAGACAATGTTTGTTTTGCTTTATATGATGTATTCATGGAACTAGTGGGTTGTGGGGCTAATGTTATTGTATTTTGATTTTGAGCATTGTTTGTAGCACACATGATTATAATTATATTTTTTTCTTCAATGTTTTTGTACGTATTTTTTTAATGATTATAGTTATTTAGATCTTGAGCAGTATTTTGTTTGATGGAAATTAAGGAAAAACATTAGTCTAAAAAAAAAAGGGTCTGGGTCGAGCCCTACCCTAAAAATTGGGTAAGTTCTGGGTACAGATACTTTTCTTTGGGTCTGGGGCTGGGCAGGGTAAGGCCCTACCCATTGTCAGGCCTAGAGGAAAGTCTCTTCCCCAAGAGCATAGTAGTCTTTTCAGTGCTGACATCATGACAGAGGAGCTCCCTACTCATTTTAATGCATCATTGCACCTACCCGCTTACAATGGTACCGCCGACCCAACTGAGCACATTAGTAAGCATGAAAATACAACATTGTTGTACAAGTACACCGATGGTATTAAATGTAGTAAGCATGAAAATGCAACATTGTTGTACAAGTACATCGATGGTATTAAATGTCATATGTTTCTTACTACACTAACCAATTATGCTCAACAATGGTTGGACCAGCTTCCAATTGGATCAGTTAGATCTTTTGCAGAACATAACACAATTTTCCTATATCAATTCACCACAAACAAGAAGTGCCGAAAATCGGCCAGTAGCCTCTTCGGCGTGAAGCAGGAGGCAAAGGAGACATTGAGGGCATATATCAAGTGTTTCAACAAGGCCATATTGGAGGTCCTTGCTACCCACCCAAAAGTCCTGATTAGTGCCATCACGCAAGGACTTTGCAACAGACATCCCCTCGAGGCAAAAAACTTACTTTTAAGTTCTACACCCTACTAACTGGGGTGAACCGATACATAAACCTAGAAGATGCCTAGCTGACGAAGAAAGAATCTGCATGACAAAATGAGGGATAATGAGGTACCCTCTTCATGTAGGAGTAGGGGAGAGCCTAGAGGACGGATTAATCTCCTTGATCCCAAGAACGAGCACTACACCCCTCTCATAACTAACCCAACATGGATGCTCATGACTATGGACTGACTCTCTGCTCTGCAGTAGCCTAAGGGTTCTGAAGAGGGACCCTAACTTCCTAAATCTAAATATTTTTGTAGGTATAACCAAGAGTATAGGCACGACGCACCAATAGGTGTCGCTAGCTAAGAGAAGAGATAGAAAGATCTATCCAAGCCGGTTACTTGAAGGATTATGTTGATAGAGTAAAGAAGCGAGCAGAAGGCGAAACGCTCCCACCATAGAGACTCCCACGAGAACAAAGAGCAGATAGACGATCTTTCCAGGAAGGAATGCAGAAAAGATAAGCTCCCAGGTGAGGATTAGAGCATGGAGAACACCCCAACCAAATGGGTCATCCACATGATAGTTGAAGAGCCCACGGACGGGGATTCAAGGTGAGTTCGACGTGCTCATGCTAGGACAGCTAGTCAGGGAGTTCATTTACCTCATAATGATGCATTTGTTATGTCTGTACCTTAGTTAATTATACAATTCAATGCATCTTTGTGGATTCATGTAGTTATGCAAATATTCTCTTTTACAAGGTCTACCGACAGATGGAGCTAGGCAATATCCCTCTAAATTCGATGGACATATCATTATATGACTTTGCAGGAAATATGGTACATCCCTTAGGCCAGATCCTGCTTCCATTATCTTTAGGAACACAACCTAACAGAAAGATCCAAATAGTCCATTTCCTCGTAATAGATAAGCCATCAACGTATAATGTCATCCTAGGGCGACCAACTCTAAACGCTTTCCAGGTCGTTATCTCTAATTATCACATGAAATTGAAGTTCCCTGTTGGAACAGGAGTAAGAGAGGTTATAAGTGACTAGTTCGTAGCTTGGAAATGCTACATGGAATCGATAAAAGAGGGCAACCCGAAGGGCATGGAGGTGGATTTGCTTAGTCAGTATAAGGGCAAGAGGCCCATCCAGTATGATGAATAGGGAAATGAGGTTCCCGCTCGAGTACATCCAGTTTAGGAACTATTAAGCATCCAGTTGATATCAGGAGAGCCAGAACCTTGAGCTAATAAGGTAATTAACTACCTTCTTTGAAGAAAATATTAATGTATTTCCATGGTCAGCTCCCGACCTTGTGGGAATTGACCCCAACAAAGCAGGGCACAGCTTACACTTAGACCTATTCTTCCCTCTTGTGAAGCAGAAGAAGAGATACTTTAGTCCAGAAAAAGACAAGGTCATCCAGGAGGAGGTAACCAAGCTCCTTGCTGAGGGGCACATCAAGGAATTTAATTTCCATAGAAGTTGTCAAATGTGATACTTGTACCCCAAGTCAGGTTGTGTGTATCGATTTTCGAGATGTCAATAAAGAATGCCCCAAGAATTTTTATTCCTTACCTCGTATAGAACAACTGGTGGATCCCACCTCTTATCATGAATTGTTAAGTCTAGTAAATACCTCACAGGGTTCCCATCAAATTATGCTCAACCCTAGTGAAGTTGCGAAATAACTTCATCACATCAAGTGTACATGTTCCTATGTTGTTATGTCCTTAAGGCTTAAAAATGAAGGTTCTACCTACCAATGGCTGGTGGACCTTATGTTTCGAGAACAGTTGGAGCACAACAAGAAAATATACATCAATGATTTGCTAGTGAAGAGATAATAAGCGGACCGGACCATAACTGACCTGGCTGCAACATTTAGCATACTGAAGAAGTAGTGCACGAAATTAAATTTGGCTAACTGCACGTTCAGAGTTCGAAGAGATAGATTCCTTGGTTATTGTCATGGAGAAAAACATCAAAGGTCAATCAAGACAAAATACGAGCAGTACAGGAGTTGAAACCTCCTACCAACCTTAATGAGATCTAAAAACTAGCTGGTCACGCAGCAATCCTCAACAGGTTCATATCCCGCTCAGCTGAGCACAACCTACCCTTCTTCAAAGCTCCAAGAAAAGCAAAAGGCTTCACTCGGGATGAGGTATGCCAACAAGCTTTCCAAGACTTGAAATCCCACCTAGCTGAGCTGCCGTTACTTACTAAGCCAACACCAAATGAGCCATTATAACTGTACCTTACTGTGGGGCGACATGTCTTGAGCTCCATGCTCATCAAGGAGGAAGATGAAAATTAGAAACCCCTATAGTATGTGAGTAAGGCATTACATGGAGCCGAACAATCCTACGTTGAGGTAGAAAAACTAGCATTTGCATTGGTCCTTATGTTTTATCACATGCCATTATTGTGCATACTAACACTCCCCTACAAGCAACATCGGAGAAAGCTGAAAGTTCAGGCAGGAGGATCAAGTGGGCTATTGAGATCAACGAATATGATATTTCCTATTAATTTAGAATGGCCATCACGGCCTAAGCGCTAGCTGAGTTCGTGAGGGTCACAACATATGTTGAGGAAGACGAAGAAAAATGGGTTTTACACATTGATGGCTCCTCCATCCTTGCTAGTAGTAGAGCTAGAATTGTCCTCACCAATTAGGAAAAAGGTGAGCTAGAGAGGTTGAGCTGGAACATACTTTAAGATTCGATTTTAAGGTTTCAAACAACAAGGCTGAATTCCAAGCCCTCGTAGCAGGTATTAAGATGGCACTTGATGCGGGAGTTAGAAACCTCATTGCCTTTTTGACTCCCAGCCCTACCTTCGATGCTTTTCGGCATGGGTGGGCAGAACCATATTGCAGGAGATACATGAAGGGTCCTGTAGGTCCCACACAGGTGGTATAACTCTTATATACGAGCCAGATACTTCTACCTTACTCTCAAGAATGATGCAGTAGATTAGGTAAGGAGGTGTGAGCAATGCCAAAAGCACACCCCACTCATCTATGTTCCAGCCGATCATTCAAAGCCTTTTCAACACTCGGTTCATTTTTCTAGTAGGGAATTGATATAGTGGGTCCTTTCCTAGCTACACAAGGACAATGCAAATTCTTATTGGTGGCAATGGAATACTTCAACAAGTGAATGGAAGTTGAGCCCTTTACCGAAATCGCAAGTGGAGTGCTCAAATTTCTCTAGAAAACATAATTTCCAGGTATGGTTTACTTCGCGTACTTATTTATGACAATGGTCGCCAGTTTTAGGGCTGGAAAATCAAAGATTTGTTTACCAACTAGGTATCCAACAGTGTTTCACTTTTGTAACCTACCCCCAAGCTAATAGGTAGGTAGAGTTACCAACTGCATCCTGGTGAAAGGCATCAAAATCATGCTTGAGCAGGCAAGATGACAGTGGATCGATGCCCTACCTAGAGTGTTGTTGTCCTATAGGAGCAACCCTAGATCCACCACTGGGAAAAAACACCTTCCAACGCGGTGTATAGCTTGAACGTTGTTATCTCTGTTGAGGTGGGGCTAGAAAATTAACTCAATAGGGATAGAAAATTATATAATCCAGGACTATGAGTAGGAAAGCAATGATGCCCTACTGTGTACCTACCTAAACTTAATAGATGAAGTTCGAGAAGATGCTCGGACTCGCATGAAAGATACAAATAAAATGGTCACGGCTATAATAGACGGGTGAGAAAAGAGAATTCAAGGTAGGAGACCTCGTACTCAAGCGAGCAAGCGCCCTCAAACCAGTTAGAAAGCTAACTCCCAATAGGGAATGTCCTTACAAAGTGGCCCAGATAATCAAATTTGGAATATAAGAGCTCGAAGACACTAATGGCAGGAAGCTTTCTCGACCCTGTAATGCTTATAGTCTCATGAAGTTTTACTCTTGAAACTTAGCTCTTGCTTATGATTTTATAGCTTTACTAGTTCTTTCTTGCTAGAATGTGAATTGATCTCGTTTCTCCTTGCTATACTCTGTGTTGATGATGGGTTAATAATTTTGCTAGTCTAATAAACCGCCCTCAATTGGTGCAAGCATACTTATTGGCTTCGAGCCCTAATAAGTAGCCCTTAACTGGCGCATACACACACTTGTTGGCTTCAAGCCCTAATAAGCCACCTCAACTGGCACACATATACTTGTTGGCTTCGAGCTCTAATAAGATGCCCCTATTTGGCGCACCTACTCTTATTCATTTCTTTGGTTGCGGACTATGATAAGCCGTCTCTAGCTAGAACATTCTCGCTCATTTCATTAGCTATAAGTCGTAATAAGTTGCCTCTAGTAGGCATAGTTGCTTGGTTTACCATTTTATAGTTTATATGCACTCACTATTTATGTGAAACATTCTCTTATCTCCTAGTAGTCATATACTTGCTTATTTTAGAATTCAACAATCCTATCTTTGGTAGGCTAGGACAAGCTCTATAGCATACCTGCTCGAGCTATCCTACTAGTAGGAAAATGTATTTAGTTACCACCTTATGAGATTACTCATTTTTAACATAAGGAAATGGTATGCTTACTTAAGTTTGGAAAGCAAATTTCATTTTACAGTTGTTGGTATAGCAAGAGTCGGGATTTTCACCTCCTATCACTAACCGCCTGCAGGGGGACAATCAGGCAAGCTTATTATACCAATATTTTATTTCAACCTGCAGGAAAATAAATACATTTATGCATCTATTTCTAACAGCTGAGATGAAAGGAGATATTTAAGAACCCAACAAGTAAGCAAGCAAGTAGCATATCATAAACAACAAAGAAGAGAGGGGAAATATAGAATTCAAGGTATCTAGTGCCAAAAAAGCTAACAATATTCAAGCCCACATCTAGGCATTTTTAAAACCTCATGCAGGAGGTACCCAAAAGTTATACTTGTTCATTAAAAACTAATTACTTGTCAGTAGGAGGGGGAATGCTCTCATCACCTCTAGCTAGGGGTTCATCCTAGGGGAGAATGGCTACTCCATCACTTGATCATTTGGGCCCTTTAGAACTCCTTCCTCTTCCCTAGCACGTAGAAGGATCTCTGCAGTTCACGGGGACCTCCTCATCTGACTCAGGGGGATCAACCAGCCTAGCATGAATGTCCATAAAAGAAGTAGGGGCAGTAGAAGAAGAATAGTCGGCGTCATCAAACTAGAGGGCACAAGTTCAGAAGCCATGGTAATAGTACTTGAGGGCGATGTAAGCTAACAGGCTTTAAAATCCCAAAGACTTCTTGAACTCCTACAACCTGTTGGACCACTTGTCATCCAACACCGTCTTTCCCCCGTCAAACAAGAATAGTCATGGAATCTTTCTTCTTGCTTTAGCACAGTTTGTTCCAAGCACTTATGGAGGCTGCTAATATCAGATCGCAAGTGGCCAAGGCTTACTCTATGCGCCCGATCCTTCCTTTGTTGGTCTTCCTTGCTCCAGCTAGCACAGTCGCCTAAAACATGTAAATAGGTTACCCATCTATAGTTATATTTCTAAGCAGTATGAATGTTACGCTAACACTTACCTTGCTAAGACGACAAGTAAACAAGTTCAAGGCTTAAGGACGGGGTAAAGCCTCCATATAGGTTATGTTCCAGGGTGAAGGGGCTCCCCTAAAAAACTCTGCAGCCCAATTGCTATCACTTTCCCTCACAATAGGGAGTAGCCGTCACTCATAACCTGTTTTTTCTTTGTAGTTTTAACCTTAGCAAGTCTGGGAGTTCTAGCCCGTGTAACAGCACAAAGAGCTGGAGGAGCCAAAGAACTAGTAACCCCTTATCCCTCTCACTAGGTGTCGGGGAGGGGGGATCCGCTTGCCATTTACCCTTTGGATCCCCCGTCGAGGCAAAACTAGCTGGAGCGGAGAGCGGACTCTTTAGCAAAGAACACTGGGCAGATGAACCAACATCAGGGGATTTCTCCTCCTCAAGGACCTTTTCCTACAGCAGTTGGTTAAATATTTCGAATGCAACAGAAACAAATATACCAGTAGGTTAGATGAACTAGCTAGACAGGTCAAAAAAAATTACAACGAGAAAGCACGAGAAAATTATACCTACAACACCATCCATATTGGCATCTTTAGAACTCAACCTAAAATGATGGAAGAGGCTTGGATGGACTAGCTTATGAGGATCGTAATGAGAAATGTTAAAGCGATCCAACAAAAAGATAGTTAAGCGATTATGAATGAAATATCTAGGAAGCTCAAGAGGGGAAGTAATACATACAGTAGGGAAACACCAAGAAATGAGGGAAGAAATAAAAAAGCATTGGTGTTTCCACTCTTTCACAATAGCACCAGAAGGCTGAAAGCGGGCATCCCCCCTAAAGGTGAAATAGAACAGCCCAACACTGGCTTTCTTCAACAGAAAAGGGTAAATAGGAAAGAGCAACCTAGCTTCGAGCTAGATCACATAAGAACAGGCAAAGTCTATTGGCGAGACATTAGGCGATCATCTAGGGATAGGAACCTGATCCAGTATTCACCGTATCACAGAGTTAGATGTAGCAGGTTTTTCAAACATATCGTGTAACAAGCTCACCAAATCCATCAACAACTCCTCCACTATTCGTTTGTTAACACCCCATCCAACATGATCGCTAAGAAAGCATGAAGAGAAAAGGAGAAACGTGCCTAAGGAGTGAAAAGACTAAAAAACAACAAGATCTAGTAGGAAAGAAGCTTGTATTCGTGAGGTGCCAGCAAATTTTTTTTGAAAAAATTGTTAGAATCCCTTATATTGGCAGAAGGAAGAAAATGGGAGAAGAGGGAAAAATTACCTTGATTTGCAGAAAAATTCTAAAAAAGAAACATACATTATATATTCCACCCTGCTGAACAATCCCATCAACATAGGACTCGGACTTCCAGCTGACACGAACTCACCAATCATGCCTCGCGTGAACATTTGAGTCTGACTAGTATTCTTCTTCTTCCTTATCTCTTGCAATTATTACTAATTATCCCTTTTGAAAATAAAAATTTCCTGGGTCCGCACACTCTAGTTCCTTTAGATGGAAGGACTCTCCAATTGGAATCCTTTAGCTGGTCAGCATTACTCAAAAGGCACAGTGGGATTCTCCTTGCTAATGAACACAAAAGTCTTTTTATTTTTTTGGCTAAAATGCATTTCACCCCCCTGTGTTTTGTTGAAAAAATTAAAAAACCCCCCTGTGTTTTAAAAATAGCTAAAAACCCCCCTGTGTTTTAATAAACTCAGCAAAAAACCCCCATTCTGTTAGAAATTAACGAAAGGTGAGATGCACGCGCCTGAAGTGCGTTTGGGCTTGATTTTTTGCGGATTTTGACATTTTTATGGTCTTTAATTGACTAAAATACTCCTATATTGTATCTAAAATTACAATAGCCAAAACGATTTTTAAATTTAATGTTTTTTCATTTTTCTCTCCTCTAAAAATACAAATATTAATAATAAAAATAATATAATATTAATAATTTTAATTATTATTTAATTAAAATATTTAAACAAATTTATACTTAAATTTAAAATAATTATTATAATTATTAAAACTAAAATTTAAAACTTTCCTTTAATTATATTTAAACATATTTCAATGAATTACTTTTATAATTAATATGATGTTTTAGTTATTTTAAAATTAAAAATTCTTAATTAATTATATGTTTAAATTCTTTTTAATTAAGTAATATATATTTAAATAAATTTAAATACAATAATAATTTAAAATTATTCTTAATTAATATATATTTAAATATATAATTTAAATTATTCTTAATTAACTAAAATATTTAATATATAGTTAAATCAATTCTAAAAATTAAAAAAAAATTGGGGGCGACGGCCGCACAGTAGGGCGACGACGTCGCCGCCGCCCAGACCATGGGCGACGGCAACCGTCGCCCTTCATCATTAACTGAGCGACGTCGTCGTCGCCCAGATCAGACGTCGCCCAAATTTGGGGGCGCCGGCCCCCGCTCCGTCGCCCACATCTGCGGGGTACGGCGCAGTCGGGGGGTGGCGCGGGAGGCGGAGGCAGGCGGCGGGGTGGGGAGATTGGGGAGGGGTAGATAGCAGGGGGTGGGCGTGGGGGTTGAGTAGATAATTTTTTTTTGTTAATAAAAATAATTTTTTTATTACTTTAAATTTTTAATATAATAATAAATAATTTGTTGAATCAAAAACTTTCATTTTTGGAAATCTAACGGTTGAGATTAATTCATTAGATCTAACGGTCATTATTTTATCAAAGAAGATCCAACGGTTACTAAAATAAAAAATAATATATATTAAATAAGGGTATAACGGTCATTTTGTGAAAAAATTAACACCGTTAGTTATATTTAACGGAAATGGGCGATTGAGGTACATTTAAAAATACAAGGGGATTGTAGCCTGTTTTTAAAATAGATGGGGGTTTTTAGCGGACTTTTTATAACACAGGGGGGTTTTTATGCATTTTAGCCTTATTTTTTGTAGGATATTCTACCTACTCCAATAGTCCAACTCTACAATTTGCACTCCTCGAGAGGGGTGGGGGGATTGATGATGCCCTCTGAGGCCTTTCATAAGCCCACAAGTAATGCACATTAGTCCAACGGTCTCAAGTTTGGCTGGCCCATCAGCTGAGAGGTAACACCTATAAAGTTTTCTCCCTTTACCTTCACCTTCACCTTTGTTGAACTGCCAAGCCCAAGAATCGAGTCCATTCCAATCAGACACGTCATATAGCTTGACAACACATTAAGACGTGTCATTCTAAAATATCTTCAAGTGGCTCAATGAGCTGGTAATCTATACATAAAAGACTTTCGAATTTCGGACAGACTTAGCAAGACCTAGTCAACTAGGTGTATCTCAGTCAGTTCAAGTTTAAAGCAGACACAAATTTTTTAGTTTGTTAGCTGATTCAAAGAGTTTTCAAATGGTATAGGACTCTCTACGACAAACTCCCTACTCTACTATGAACAAACCTATAAATAGAAGTCTTGTGTTGTTATTTGGTAACATTAGTCCTCATTCTCAAATTTTCACTTATTCTCTCAACTGTCTTTCGTCTTAGGTTATTCTGGGTTTATATTTTGCACTCCACTCGAGTATTTATCAATTCGACATTATATTTTATTATTTTTCTCACTTTAATTTAAGTTTTCCTTTCATGTTTTTCAGTAAAGTATTATTGACTTAAACATCAGACTGTTAACCTTTGTTTTGCAGGGTTAGTCCCCGTCAATCTTAGGATTTCTCTGAAAATCCTTCGACCCTTGCGGTGCGACAAAAACCTGGTGGGCATCAGTATATATTCAACAATTATTTTTATTTCAACAAATCTAAAAAATAAATAACAATATAATAAAAAAATAATGAAATTCGTACACCCAAATATATATATATATATATATATATATATATATATATATATATATAAACAGAAGTAATAAAGATGTAACATAAAACAAACAACAAAACAAAATCGACTTTCTTTAATGTCATTCAATTTTAATATGATTGCACTGTTCCCAAGACCTTAATTATATAAAATCGCATTCAAGTATTTCGATATGTCCAAAGCATATGTCAATAACAATTAATTTTATACCATTGTGAATTATCTTCTATACTATTTGTTAAATGGGGAGAGATTAGAGTAACTATTTTATCAGCAAAATATTTATTTACTGAACTAGCCTCAACGATACTCATCCTTACATAAAATGTCCGTTTCTTTAAAAATTTTCATTAATAATAGTCTATTCATCTATATTTAAAATTAAATAAAATTATTAGTTCTTATAAATTATTGTTTTATTTTTATTCTTTTGCATATAACTATATAAATATAATATATATATATATATATATATATATATGTGTGTGTGTGTGTGTGTGTGACATACATTGAGTACCCTACAATAGGTAGTGTTATATTATAAGACAAAGGGTTAATTACAATGAACTTCTTTGAAATTATGCATAATTATGAATACTTTTTTATTGTTTTAAAAATTATCAAAATTCTTGATGTTTGACGAATTTATGTAATTTTTGGATGGAGGCTTAAAAGTATCAATTTTGTCCTTGTATTTTTTCTTTGAACAACAAAAAATATATAAAATTAAAGAAAATCAAACAATGTGGATGAAAAATTCGGTTAAAAAAAATGTCCATCTAGTTCACAAAAGTTTCAGAAAGTTTCAAAAATAAGACATAATAACTTACAGTTTATAAAGGCATTTTGGTCAGTTCACAAAAAAATAAATGAATACCTGTTGGTGACCAACATATTGGGCTAATTGTTGGGCGCTTATCAAAATCATGAGATATTGGTAATTTTCAACCAATGAAGATTTATTATAATTATGTCAAATCTCGATAAAGCCATTATAATTCACTATAGATAAATTACATTGATACCTAGGGAGTTTAGGTCCAAATACTGAAATACTCCCTACCCTTTTTAAAATTACAAGGACTTGTGGAGTATTTGTGTAATGTACCTTATGAGGTGCTTGTGTAAACTTTTACTACTGAATAAGAGGGTGTAACTATAATTACTATTATAACCTCAAAGGATGTATAAATAATTTTGTAAATGATAAAATACTTGAGTATTTAAATATAATTGCTAAGGGTGTGAATATAATTTACCTTTATAATTAGGGATAATTGCACTCCTTCCTTGAGCTTTGGTGTAATTACATGTAAATCCCCTATGGTTTGAAAAAATTACATCTAGCACCCTTGAGGTTTGCTTTTGTCTAATAAATAGGTTCATCCATTAGTCAAAATTTAGCAATTTTATTGATATGAACAAGATAATTGGAAAAAAAAATCTATATTTACTTCTAATTGACATATTATTGATTTATTGCAAATCAATAAATATTTTTATGATCAAATTATCCTCATACGTCTTCACGAGTTAATATATGTGGAGGTATATCTTCACAATTATAAGGATAGTTTAGTCACAAAAAAAAAATTTGAATTACAATAAGTCAGTAGTAAGTCAATCGATAGTAAATGCCAATTTTCATTCAATTCTTTTGCTAATATCAATAAATTTAGTGAATTTTAATTAACAAATAGACGTAGTTGTTAGACAGATTAAACCTCATGAGTACTAAATATAATTTTTAAACTACAATAAATTTATATATAATTATATTAAAGTTGAGGAGAAGGAGGCGTAATTATGCCTTATAATTATAACTAGACTTAGGATAAATAAAAGTTTTATACAGAGACCATAGATTTGATTGGGTTAAGGAAGAGTCAAAGAAGTGGAAAGAGTTGGGCAAAAAACAAAGGGAGAATGTCTGATTCTGACAATGTCTTTCTGACACATCCAATCTGTAATTCTCCTATTGTACA
This sequence comes from Sesamum angolense, assembly GCA_034509725.1. NCBI lineage: Eukaryota > Viridiplantae > Streptophyta > Magnoliopsida > Lamiales > Pedaliaceae > Sesamum > Sesamum angolense. The sequence goes on from JACGWL010000011.1 coordinate 1,808,802, forward strand.
TCTCTAGCAGCCTTTGACCGAATCTTAGCCGTCCATCAGTCTCCCCAACATCCATTTTAACCTTTTCTTTTATTGAAATATCTAATCACTCTCTTTTTTTTTCTTTCTTTTTTTTTCCTTTTTTTATTAATTTAATTTTTTGTAGTAATAATTTTGACGTCAAAGTCGCACTTTTGCACCACTAAATATGGTCGTTTTCACTTTTAATTTCAAATTTCATTTTAATATATTTATAATTTTAAAACTTTAAAAAAATAGATATTTTTTTGTCATTTAATATTCAATATTAATAAAAATGGCACATATTGGAATCATGTGATATTAGTCATCGACAACTGATTTTATCGACAAATGACCAAATATACTGTGACTAACGGCACGTGATAAACACATGTCTTTTATTGGTCAAGTTAGTAGTCATTGACTAATGGCACATGCCCAAACACATACCTTTGCCGTTAACACTTAACGATAGAGGATCAGAAGTTTTAAAATTTTAAAAATATAAATATATAATACCTGTAAAAGTTGGGAAAAAATTTTACTGAAAATGATTTTTGGCTACGCTAATGACCAAATTTACTCATTTTTGGCACACTTTGTGTTAAGTAGTTCTAAAAGAAGATGAATAGCATAATAAGAAGTGAATGGAAATTAGTTTGAAAAAAAAATAGTTAAAAAGGTAAAAAGAAAATATTCAAGAGCAAAAATAAACTAATGCTTGGGATTTATTTTTTCTAAAAAATACTAAAATACTATTATTTTATTAAATAATATTTTCAAGATTTATAGATCATCGAAGGATAAATTTTTCGATGTAATTAGACAATAATAATTGGTGGAAGAATTTCACAGAAAAAAAAAATCCTCTTTCTTGTTCCTTTATCGATCTACATTCATTGTATTTGAGTTAAACAGTTGACACATGCCTAATTTTTTAAAAGATAGAAACAATCGTTCATACATTCAGTGCACAAAGTATCAGATGTAGCAAAAAAATTAGGACAAAGTACAACGGACTTCCCTAATATTTGCTATAATATATAAAATAGAATCTTTATTTGAAAAATTATAAATACTCAATACAATGAGCTGACATGATGGGATATTTATTAAATGACTTTTATTTTCAGGGGAGTTTTGCAATTTTTGAACAATGAATACCATAATTGTAATTATGACAAACTTTAGGGAAGTAGGTTGTAATTTACCTAAAAATTTAATTGTTTAGAGTGTGATCTAGAATGAAAATTTTCAACGTGGAGGCAATTATTTGGGTAATATTATTAATAAAATGATAATTATTATGCTTAATTATCCAATCAACAAGAATCATATAAAGATTCCATATATATATATATATATATTATATATATATATATATAACCTAATCAGGACCAAATAATTGAATGTTTTTTTTATTACATACTTTGAACATTCTTGACAAGAAGACTATTTCTCAACCTGCCCAAAAGTCCTCCTCATGACATCTATTATTACCACAATTTTCATTGATGTAATAATACCTAGATTATTAACAAACCATGTACCGAAAATGCCACCAAGAATTGCCCAAGGTTTCTGAGAATTGCACAAGGGAGAGACAAAAGGAATGGGTTTTGGCACTGCCCTCATCAATAATGGGCGTCCATAACCATAACCATACATCAACATCAAACAAGGATCCATTTGTTTATTACAACTCATCCGAAAACCCAACAAACATGCAACACACAAAAGCGCGCACACACACACACACTTCTCTTCATTGTTTGCTTCTTTTGATTCACCTGTCTCCATCTTCCGCTTAGATCGGATCTTCCAATACCGCCATTGTCATCGACATCACAAGCCCACAAAATCAAGAAAGAGAGAAAGAGACAAGGGGAGATGAGATAGAACAAAAAACCCAACAAACAGGACGCAAGAAGGAGGAGGGAGAAGGGTGGTTCCATAATCTGGGGCATTCTTGATGGCTTGAATCGTTGTGTTTCATGTGAAAATTGGGTTCTTGATAAAGGGCTGTTTGTTGTTGTTGATTGGATAAAGGGATAAATGGGAAATGTGACGTCAAGCGTGGCTGCAAAGTTTGCGTTTTTCCCACCTGACCCACCAACGTATGAGGTGTACAAAGAAGGGGATGGTGGGAGGCTGTTGATGAGTGGGTTGACGGCTGATAAGAACGTCGACGTCCATTTGCTGGATACGAAAGGAGGGAATAAGATTGTGGCCACCTTCTGGAAGCACCCGGCTGGGAGGTTCACCATATTGTACTCCCATGGCAACGCTGCTGATTTGGGGCAGATGCAAGAGCTCTTCATTGAGCTCAGAGCACATCTCCGTGTCAACATCATGAGGTTTGCTGTTTTAATTTCTGTGTTTCTTGATCCTATGTTTGTGTGATTGAGCAAATTCATGTTAGTTTTCATTCTTTGGGTTCCTATTTTGTTGTTTTAATGGGCTTTTTCTGGTTTCTTGTGGAGGCACCTCAAATGGGTGGTTTTGGATTTGGGTTATTTGCTGTTGGGTGGACATGAAAACTGGAGGAAGACGTATCGTTTTCTTTTGAAGATTTGTAGTTTCTGTTGGTATGTAATGCCTTTGAATGTGGATGGGAGATTTGTGCGGGAAATGGGTTGATCAGAATTTGGAAATCAGTTTCTGGGATCATATCATGCTTGAATTGATGTTCAGGGTTGTTATTCAGGACTGATGTTGCACAGGGTTTATTTCTTTCCTTGTTTATTTGGTACTTCTTCAATCTTTGAACTATTGAAGAGTGTTTATGATTTGGTTTTATCTTGACTGGACATAGTCCAAAGTTGCAACCCTGTTGGTATAATTCACTGCATATGTTTTCCAGGGGCAATTGCTCTTCAGTTTCTCGACGACTAACATACGAAATAGTCAAGAGTTTTAGTCACCGGAATATGTGGTTTTTACAGACTCCATCATGTCAAGTTAGTGATCAAAAAGCGGCCGTCTTTATGTTTATTGTTTGGCCTCTTTATTATTTGAATTCCATACTTGTAGTCAATCAACATCATGATCAATGCCATTTTCGCATTTTCTTCTTTTTTGTTTGCAAGTGTGCTTGTATCAGGGCTTAGGGGGGTTTGGAGGTATTGCTAATCTTGGTGTTGTCTTGTCTGGCCTAATCCATCAACCGTCGCTTGCCAAGTAGAATTACACAGAGCATTCTTCTCATTCTTATTGACATCCTATTTTCTTTGACTTTGTTGCAGCTATGATTATTCTGGATATGGAGCATCAACTGGTAAGGTGAGAACATGTTGATAAAGTATACATATCGAAATTTCATTTTATCTTAGAGTTTAAGGCATTTCTTCAAAATAAAGCATTTGAGCATGAATTTTCATTATAATGGAAGACAGAGACGAGGAATTTGGAATTGACTCTTTGAAGCTTGAGTTCTGCCTTATGGATTCATTTGATGAAGTTATTTTATACTTGTTACAGCCATCAGAGTTGAACACATACTATGACATTGAGGCTGTCTATAATTGTTTGAAGAGCGAGTTACGGGATCAAGCAAGAGGATGTAATTCTGTATGGCCAATCTGTTGGGAGCGGTCCCACGTTTACTTGGCCGCTCAGTTTCCACGGTTGAGAGCTATTGTTCTTCATAGTGCAATCCTTCAGGCATACGAGTTCTGTATAATGTTAAGGTGACGTTCTGGGTTTGACATTTTCAAAGTAAGTTTTCAACCCTCTAACTTTTGTTCTTGACTTCTACTATCTGGGGATGTCTCTAATTGAAAATCTCTCTCTATTATTTGCAGAATATAGACAAAATAAGGAATGTCTGCTGCCCGGTTTTGGTCATACATGTAAGAAATCTCTCACTTTTGACCTCTGTTACTCCAAAATACAATGTGCAAATGTGTTTTTACACTAGCATCAGACCTGTTTAGGTCAACATTCTCTCCTCACAGTATAGGACACTAGAATCCCCCATTGGATAAGTGACATCGTCATCACTCCTCCACGATCTAGACGGGCCACAAACACATTATGCCACTAATGTTATTCTATCACACTCAGGGCCACAGGGCCTGCTCCAAAAGGTGTGATTCGATTTGATAGGTGTTGCTGGAAACTACATTTGTATTTGTCGTTGTTCTGTGAAATGATTGATGCAAACACCCATTTTATGAACAAATCCAACATTTTTTCCCAGAATCTATCTGGGATGCTGGAACATTCATAGCTAAACATCAACCACCCTATAAACAAACCTATATTTTTGCAAATGTTTTAGTTGTGTGTATGTGTGTAGGCTGGACACAGAGGAGCACCTTTAAACCAAAACTGCTTTCGGTATAGTCAGCCTCAACTCCTTGCTTTCGGTACTCAGAAGTTCAATAAACTATTGGACATCCTCATCTCCTCTAGTTAAATTATATTACCTGAATACCATAATGCTTATGGCTGGCCAAGCAGATGAATTTATTCTTGACCTTCATAGTTATAACAATCATCCTACTTTAATCTTCTGCACTTTCTCCGTTTTACTCCTGGTGGGCGAGGAATCCTTTTTCCAAGTATTTACTAAGCTCTTGACTTATGCAAGGTGGGAATTTGCATTCACCACTTCAGTGAGACATGGTATCATTTAGAAAATTCTTTAACGATAATACTTCCCAATCATGTCAAAGAAGGCTTCCTTTCTCCATAGGGATGAAAGCACACATGGTTCTTCCTTCTCTCAGCACTTTGAATAACCTTATTGTTCCTCGTGCCGAATAACTATGCGAGTTGCGCAGTTATCTGTAACCACATGAATTTTCCTTGTTGCTTGACCTGAATTTCAACTGTAGCTTTACAGAGAATGGAGAGGCCTGGTCTGGAGTGCTTGTGCTCTCACTTTGAAGTCCTTCATGCGCACTATTTCTTATTACCTTCTTATCCAAATTTTATCTTATCTCATATCTTCATGAGCTGGCAATGTGGTGTTACGGGCTATAGGGATTCAATTTCGGAAATGATTTTCCTAGTGGTTGTGTGAATATGAATTCTGAAACTAGAAATCACGTAGTTAATATATTGCTCCAGATAGGCTTGGATCTCTGAGTACAAAAGCTGAATTGCTTGTATAAAATGCTGCTTTAGGTATAAGTTTAAATTCCAGCTGCATCTTTCGGTCTTTAGGTTTATAATCAAATATGAACTTCACATAATGAGTTTTCTTAAAACTACACCCAGAATCTGTTAAGAGACATTTTACCTGATTGAGCTTAGCTCCATACAGTCTAACTTTATGATGTAACCAAGACCAAATAGAAGTTACAATTAGATTTGGTAGCTCTGTTCTTGAAGATCTCCTCCAACTATTGCTCTTGTTTACATCACAATATTGTAGCTAGACTTAGATATGAAAGTTTCTACGAGCACCTTTAGCGTTATGCCTTCTCTCTCAAAGCTAGTAAGTCCTTAGCTGTTAAGGTTTTATAGTTTACACGGCCTTGTAGTTGTTACACGGTGCATGTTCTTAGCCAGCTTAAATATGTTTTTTGTTAGAGAGGGCAAAATTTACAGGCATGAGACAAGCCAGGATTGTGTTTTCTACTATAGGAGCTTCAGTTTTCTTCATGACTATGCAAATGTGTCAGTTCAGTTCAGCAGCGGAGATCCGCAATAGGTTAGCTGAACAGAGTTCTGGTGCAATTTCACACTTGTAGCAGCGTTTTTTTTCAGCCATGTTAGACCTTGTTTCATCTTCATCCAGTATACAGATTTTCATCTCCGGCTGCAAGTTTCTTTGCTACTCCTGTTATTGAATCTCTCACTGCTAACAAAAGCTATGTATCTGCTATGAGGTGCCCTCTCTAGCGCTTTACTCATCTGTTCTTTACTACTATTATTTGTCAGGGTACGAGCGACGATATTGTCGACTTGTCCCATGGCAAGAGACTATGGGAGCTCGCAAAAGAGAAGTACGAGCCATTATGGGTCCAAGGTGGAGGGCACTGTAATCTTGAAACATTTCCGGAGTACATTAAGCACTTACGGAAATTTGTAAACGCAATGGAGAAACTCTCCTTCTCAAAGAGGGGCAAGGCCCGCCCCACTCCTGCCACAAACATGTCGGAATTCAAACACAACAAATGCTTGAGATTCGGAAAAAGATAACTGTTGCATGAAGACAGTCTTACCAATGTACCATTGTGGGAAGTGTTCGAACTCATCTGATTGCTTCCAAGAACTTGACTCAACACTGCAGCTGCTGAGCTTATTGGGAAGCAATACTTACAAAAATTGCAGCTTTTTGAGATCCAGTGCCTGCTGAATCAGCAGATCGATCTTTTCCTGACAGAGTACGAGTTGAAAGTTCCGCTCACATCAAGATGTGGTTTATTTCCAGAACATTGGAGTTTTCATGTATACTAGGATGTCAAGGTTTAGCTGCAAAACTTAGTGTAATAGATTGTTAGCGTCTTGCGGGGCGAGGTGCCCCCTTATTCATCATCCTTGTGAATGACCCTTTACTCTTTGCACATCAAATTCTCCTTGTTTTGATGTTCAAACATTTATTGTCGTCTCTCGTGTACATATTCCATGTCTTAACGTTCTTGCTTTTTCTTTGATTGTACGAGTTCTGGGCTTGCATAAATTAGTCTACGATGTTCGTTTTTATATAGTTTAGAAGAAACCAAAGCATCCACGTCGGATGATGTACTGTTAGATCATATATATTGTCATCATATATAGCATTCCATACCGTCGGACCGTATATGATATTATCATCATATAATTCATTTCATAGTATTCTTACATTCTCATTCAATTCCAGACAAAAGAGCTTGATAATATTCTTACGTTCTCATTCAGTTCCAGACAATGAACTTGAGTGAGATTTTGACTGACTCAGAAGGTGGTTGTATGAAGAGATTCTTACAGTGTGATTCTTTTATAGTACTAAAACTTGGGCAAAAGTGTTGGAGAACTCAGCTTATGATGTCTTGATAACTGTCACTCCAGATTGGTAGGGATATGTAACCAGTAACCTTCCTCTCACATGCTTTGTAGCCCTGCCACTACCATTACATCCTCTTTCTTGAAAGTCCAAAAAAAATTTATAAAAAAAAAAAAACAAACCTTAATTCTTGCGAGTTTTTCAAAATTGTAACCTTTTTTTTATACAAATCAGATTTGATCGAACCAAATCAATCGCAAATATATCACACATATTATGTGATCGATTACTTTTCTTAAATTAGACATCAGTTACACAATAAATGTATAATGTTTTTTTTCCATATAATTGGTTCCGATCTGACTAAACCTAATTCAAACTAAAATTTACTTTTAAATCCTAAATTCTTAGATAATCAAGCCCATTCATTTCTTTTAAATTTCTTGCACAAATTACAATTTAATTTTAGAGAAGTCGGTGTAATTTATTCGATTATTTTTTATATAGAAGAAAAGAAAATCAAATAAGTTACAAATCCAATATTAGATAAACAACATCAATCATCATAATTGAAGTGCAAGAATCATGGAAATTAGCCATATATGAGAGGCATGGATCAAGGTGGATATTGATATTGACCTAAGAAATTACATCACTACCCCCAACCTCCCTTCCTCCCTCCCTCCTGCCGATGCAGAGGGACAACGGACAAAATCGTAAAATCCACTACTGTATTTTTCCCCTACTTCCACGAGATGAACGTAAAAAGCCACTACTTACTTTTAATAGAATAGCAGTATCTATCTATACTATATAATTAATGAAGAGTACCTCTTTGGTGTCCAAATTATTTGATCTGTCATTTTTTTAAATAATTAAATAAATTAATTATTTATAATTTTCTCCCCATCAAAATTTTTTATAACTACCTTTTGGTAGTTTATTTTTCCTCATGTATTTTATCTTTTATAATTGTCTTTTGGTAGTTTTTTTACTACCTTTTACATTTCTTTTTATCTTAGTTTTTTTTTAATTAATATATATTTTTAGAATTATAATACTTTTTATAAAATTTGTAGTTTATTATGCACACACATATGAGTGTGCCATATGTACTAAGTATATATAGTCCCTCCCCTAACTCATTTGGGAGGTTGCGTCTTTGGTTAGAGAAACGAACTCTTTAGCTCGTGGAAAAAATGTGATATATTGAGAATTGTAATTATTCCTATTATATTTCAAACATAAATGATATTTTATCCTTTTATGGTATTCGTTAATTTTTCACAATATCAATTTTATAATTTTTTAAATAATGATATAACGTCATAAATATTTAAAAAGATGTGATATGAATAAATTATAGACGTTGTTTCAAAGTTGTAATAAATAAATGGCCCAAAAACATGAAATTGGATTTATAGATAGATCGATAATATATGGATACGGTATTATTATAAATTAATTATTTGGGAACAAAAATACAACTTATATATTTTGATATTATTTTATGATTAATTCATTTAAGTCGTCTCTATAAATAAACACTCTTTTCCTTAAAAATTTTAAAATTATACTTGCACCCTTACAATAATTCCTCCATTAAGAACTATACCTCTTCTGGTTGGGACGAAAAATTTTGAACTCAGTGGAAAAAACAAAAAGAAAAAAAGAGTTATAAACTTGTAATTTTAAAGTTCGAATATAAACTTCTAATTTTACCTCCCATTTTTTAGCATTCTGTATAAATTATTAACAATATAATTAATTTTTTCGTTCACCAACAACTATTTGTTATTCAATAGCAATAATTCAGGAACAATATTTTATTATAATTACACCTTTTTAACATTATATAAATATTATTTTTACCCCATTACCCATAAAAGTATACTAGGTATATTTGTATATTGAATGCTTAATCAGAGGTGAAATTGAAAGTTCATGTAAATTTAGCTGATATCACGACTTTTCGTCCAAACCCTAAGAATTTTCGAAAGGGATGCAAACTAGTCTCGAGAAAATGTAACTGTGCATTTTTTAGAAAGGATTATTAACTGTAATTAATTTTTATTTTTATATACGTCATCCATCTCTTATTGATTCTTGTATTATACAAATTTATTATATTGATAGATATATAAATATTTAATAAAAATAGTAATATTTTATAAATTATTATAATTTTTTTATTTGTTTGAAATTAAATAAATGCTTCTAGATAAACTATAACGTAATTGTTAGATTTCAAATAAATATTATAAGTATACCTTGATTGAGTATTACTTATGTATCATATGAAACGTATATAATATTTGTTAATTCAGTATTATTGGCAAGAATTTACGCAAAATGTGAAACACGAATATTACTTGTATCATTGAGAGGTCATGAATTCGAGTCCCCAAATACAAAATTTATTATTTACTTTTTACAGTAGAATTTTAACTCTTTGTTTAAAAATATCAAATATGTATTACTTAGTGATATTAAAATAGGTATAATTACGCTCCTAATTACACGTAGATTCCATGTGATTCGAGAAATTACGTCTAGCGTCCCTGATATTTGCTTACAGCTAACAAATAAGTTCCTCCGTTAGTCAAAATTTACTAAATTTATTGATATTAATAAAAATAAATAAAAATAAAAATTGATATTTACCCTCGATTGACTGATTACTGACTTATTGTAGGTCAAATAATTTTTTTTGGACTAAACCACCCTTTTAACGGTGGAAATATACCTTATCAAATATATTAACACATGAAGACATGTGAGGTAATTTATCATAAAAAAGTTTGTTTGACCTACAATCAATCAATCAGGTGTTAATATAATTTTTTTTCTGATTTTTGTTATATTAGCAAATTCGATAAATTTTGACTAACGAAGGGATTTATTTGTTAAACGAAAACAAACTTCAGATGTGTTAAATGTAATTTTTCAAACTACAGAAAATCTACATATGATTATACCAAATTTTAAGAAAAAATAGTGTGATTGTTCTTTTAAAATATTGATATATTGAATTCGTATTTAAATTTAAATACATTAAATTGTGTAGTGTTGAATTTATTTAGTTTTTAAAAAAGAATATTGCTTGTACCAGCGGCTACTTTCATGTAAAGGTTCACATGATTCGAGCATATTGGACCAAGTCCCGAGATGGGACCCACCAATCTGCTAACCTACGGAAGCCTGGAGGAAGACATGCTTCGTTTTGTTTTTATTTTTGGATAAAATTACTTGAGACTTTTGAAATGATTTATTTTTTTACAAAAATATAGATACACTACCCTTATGGGTATTAGTGTAATATATTTTAGGGGTGCTTATTTAAATTTTTGTCTCTGAATATACGATGTACTTGTAATTATAATTATTTTAAGAGGTGTAATTATAATTTTATATAATATAGGAGTATTTATGCAGTTAAATCTAATTTGAGGGATGTCAATGTAATTTATCTCTTATTTTTTTAGTAAGAAACGTCTAGTATTAATTTTGTACAAACTCTTGTATGATTTATGAGAAAATATTTGGATTACTTGGTGAGATAGTATTTTACGTTGTTAGTTATCTCACATTGATATATTATTTTATTAGGATATTATACTCTCATCTTCTGAGATTTGATGTAATCACACATAGACTTTTCGTAATTTAAAAAATTACATCTAATACTTCTAAGGTTTACTTCTGTCATAGATTCCTCCATTGGTAAAAAATTAAAGAATTTGCTGATATTAACAAAATGATTGAATGAAAGTTGATATTTATCCTCGATTGATTTATTATTGCCTAATTGCAAGTCAAATAATTTTTTCTAGCTAAACTATCCCTATAACCATGAATATATACCTCATCACATGCATTAACGCATGAAGACATATAAGGATAATTTGGTCATAAAAAACTTTATTTGACCGGCAATAAATCAATATTAAGTCAAGCAAGGGTAAATATAGTTTTTATTTATTTATTTTTATTAATATCAATAAATTCAATGGATTTTAACTAACGAAAAACTTATTTATTAGACGAAAACAAATATCGAAAGTGCTAGATGTAATTTTCTAAACACATAGAGTTTATTTGTAGTTATACTAAACCTCAAAAAAGAGAGAAAACTATAATTATCCCTATTTTATTGATGAAAATAATAGCTTTATTTTTATTGTTAATGATACCAAATTAAATATACTTTTTTAAATAAAATTAATAGTTAAATCCATTTATTGATTTACAATTGTTAGTGATGTCATCCGAAAGCATTATGAAAAGAAAATATATTATTTAATTTATAACATTCATGATTGAAATGATTTTATTCATATGTAAATATATATATATATTATATATATATATATATATATATATAGTAATCATTGAGATGAGAATAATAGTAAAATATTTTCAATAAAAATATATTTTCACTTTAATCTCTATTTGCAAAATTGAAAATTGAAAATGAAAATAAAATCAAATAATGCATTAATAGTGGGCCAATGAGATACTGAAAGGTGGGGGAATCTGGTACCTTTCACCATATGTTTAACACATCCCTGCTGTACTTGGTTGTACCTTTGGATAACAACTGAATATTAATTATGTTTTTTAAAAAAAAAAAAAACAGAATATTAACTATGTTGTGATCTACACTCTTCTATGTTTTTTTTTTTAAGTGTAAAAAATGACAGATACTCCACAAAGGCATAAGGTTCAAGTATGGGTTAAAAACAAATCGCATTGATGAAAGGAAAGATTATTTCAATAAAAAAAGAAGAATATTTCTTTTGAAGGAAAATTTATAGTTAAATTTGCCAAATTAGCCTAATACGATAGATTATTGAAATGTGCCCAACGAACAAATCACAACCGTGTAATAGGAGTAGGTGAATATCGAAATAGTATTTTACCCTCATCTACCAAATAATGTAACCCATTCTTTCATTTGGGGGAAGGAAGATACTTGTATCAAATTTTAGTGTAAATCGTGTTGAATCGCCCTCTTATAATATAAATTTAATCGTCTCTTTTTTTTTTTTATTTTTTTTATGATATCAGTTAGACTTGGAACTTGAACAGAAATTTATAGTGGTTCCCTAACAAATTCATATTTAAATGGATAATAAGAACTATAAGCAGATTTTTGATGAATTTTTTCCCACACAAACACTTAATTACGCAAACACTCATAATTTTAAGGGTAGTTATATTTTGCCATATGAACTACATCTCCAATTTACGTCAACTTATAAACTCTTTTTTATGTCAACTTACCATCTCCAATTTACGAAATATTATAGTTTATCATTTATAATTACTATTTGTCAACCAATTTTTTTGTTAAGAAAAAATCACATATGCATAGCATGTGTTAAGTTTCTGGCAGAAAAATCAACAAAAAGATAGTCATAAATTTCGCAAAATTAAAATGATAAATTGACAAAAAAAAAAATCAATAGCAAAATATATAAATGAGTATAGTCCCAATAGCCAAATATAATTTACCCTAATTTTAACACAAAAACTTCTAAAGAGAGATTTTGAGGCCCAAATCATTGATTTGTCCCAGTTGAACTATGTTGATATTTGATGATGTTCATGCACCTACTCTCTATATTAATGTTTGATGATGTGGTTTTTAGTTGAAGGTGTACAAGAGTAATTTCACCACCTTAATTTCACCAAAAATAAAAATAAAAAAAATCAAACACTTGACATTTCATTAGTTGTTTACTACCAAATATACTGTCAATAAATTATTTACATGTTGAAGGGGCTCAATTGTAAATAATCCCCTAAAAGACTATTATAAGAAATATTAATATCATCAAATAAGATAAAGATTTATGCCTTTACATCGGCCAGATTGTAAATTGTATCAGTCAATTCATTAAGATGGCATGTTTTGATAACCATGCATAAAAAAATCTATCAGAATGCCTGAATCTGTGCAACTTCTAACATTAATCAACTATATAGAACAGTGAGCACTAATTGACAGATAAGCATATATGAAATCGCGATCCAGCTCTTTTATCCCAGTTAAGTTCTAAATGGGGGCAGTTCGATGTAAGTATACATGTTTGTGATTAAGCTAATATGATAAAATTTCACCAACACAACTCATATGCAATTACGAGCTGATATTTTTGCACACCATATTGATTGTGCCAACATAGGGTTAACCAAATACAACACATGTAAACTTCAAATACTTCAACAGGTCTTAGAGCTTTCGAGTTCAGTCGAACACATCATTATATAAATTTATTTGAATTGTTATCGAACTTAAAAAAATACGTTTAAATATGATTTTGATTATTAATCTACTAGAACTCAACAAATTTTAATTGGATCAAATATAAATCAAGATCAAAAGTTTATCGAATAAAATTTTTTGTTTATATTTGATTTGTTAAATTTAGGGATAATTACATTTACACCCCCTCACCTATTGTCATTTTACACAAACCACCCCTATCTTTTCAAAAATTACAGAAACCACCCCTAACAGCCTTTATAACCCAAAATGCCCCTGTTGACTTGGTCAAATTTTAATTTAATTTTTCAATGACAGAAATGCCCTTATGGGTGTTTTGTAATTATCAAAAGGTAGAGGGGGTGTCAAAGTAATATTTAAAAAATTGAATAATATGACACCATATATTTTTTTATTATTATATTATACTAATTTTTAATTAAAATTTATATTATTTTATTAACTTTTTTTATTGAATATATATAAATTTACACTCTTAATAATTATTAAATTATTTAATTAATATATTAATAAAAATTAGTTACTAGCTTATGAATTCAAATAAAAAAATAAAACTTGTATAAATTAATTTGAATTAAAATTACAAATTATTTATTCTCTATTTTTATTTATAATTAACTTTTTATTAAAATTAATAAATTATAGTAGAATTAGAAAAATAAAAAATTTATTTATTAAAAATATTTTAAATTATTATAAATGTAAATATATACATATGAATATGTTCAATTATATACATATTTATATATTTATATTATATAAATTTATATACATGTATGTATAATTTATTAATTTTAATAAAATTTAGCTATAAATAAAATAAAAAAATAAAAATTTTAATATTAAGAATTTAAAATAATTTATACAAATGTGATAATTTTTAATTTGAATTTATAAGCTAGTAACTAGTTTTTATTAATATATTAATTAAATAATTTAATATTTTAATTATTAAGAGGTATAAATTTATATAGATTCAATAAAAAAATATTAAAATAATTAAAAAATAAATTAAATTTATAAATAATAAAAAAAATATATGGGGTCATATTATTCATCCCCATAAATATTACTTTGACACCCCCTCTATATTTTGATAATTACAAAACACACCTAAGGGCATTTCTATCATTAAAAAATTAAATTAAAGTTTGACCAAGTCAAAAGGGGCATTTTGGGATTTTAAAGGCTGTTAGGGGTGGTTTCTGTAATTTTTGAAAAGGCAGGGGTAGTTTGTATAAAATAACAATAGGTGAGGGGTGTAAATGTAATTATTCCTTAAATTTAATGAATCGAGTACTGTGTATGTTGATTTATCTTTTACCCCTAGACATGGGTCAAGATGGCTCCTCAAAAGGAAATCCAAATATAGCAAGAGTTGGAGACCTAATAAGAGACTGGCAAGGAAGTTTCATTACACCTTATGCTAAAAACTTATTTGCAATAAATAATAGGATTAATTATATTTTGTGATTTAAACTATCATTGTTTTTATATTTTGACATGTGAGTTTTCTTTTTGTATAAAATTTATCATTTAAATTTTACAAAATTTTACTCTTGCCGTTTATAATTATTTTTCAATCAAGTTTTTATTGAAAAAAACATCACATACAATGCACATGTGATGTAATATTTTTTCACATATGCACAGTATGTGATATTTTCCAACAGAAAAATCAACAAAAAAAAGATCATATATGATAAAGTGTAAATTTCGTAAAGTTAAGATGGTAAGTTGAAAAAAAAAAAAATATCCGAGGGCAAAGTGCCAAACAGGCACAATTCAAACCCTAAATAATAAGTCGCAACTTTGGACATTATGGTCCGATCTACAATCGACATACACATATACACATGAAACAAGCATACTAGTTCTAAAAATTAAATCTTGTTCAAATTGATACATTGATATGATAATAAACAAATTACAGTAACTTATATGAAATATCAACAAATTACTTAACTCCCATTCAATCAATACTCGAACCCATTTTATTGAATTTGTTTATAAAATCTCAGTCTCGATCACTAAATTAAGACATCTTTAATACATTTTTCTTTAAAAAATCCCTTTTATAGACAATTATCTGCATAAATCTGTAACTCCGAAGAGTGATGAATTTTAATCTCTGTAACAAAATCTATTATCCTAATATATTATACTTCTTTGGTTGGTTGTGTTAGAAACAATTTTAACTTACCACAGCTACAACAAATAAAGTCCACTTTTGCCAAATAAAATTCTATTTCTACAATGAACGAACTTAAATAAATTAAAAAAAAGAGTTTTAAATAATAATAGCAAATTGAACAACAAATGGTAACAAATTATAAATAGGCATTTCCTTAACAAATCTTTTTTCCTTATTCAATGCGTTTTTAATTACATACTCATGGGAAAGAAATATTTCAACAAAACAAAAGATGCCCGTCGTCTTGGTCGTGTCATCGTCATCGAAAAATTATTATTTGTATTAGATTTGGTCCAACTAAACCAATCACATGATAAGTATAATGCATTTATATATAATTGATTAGTTATTTTTTTAACAATATATCAAATACAAAATAAATATATTACACTTATTATAAATTAATTAAATATGATCAAACACAATCCAAATTCAAATTCCACATTATCATCATCATGTCAATGGATGGTGGGCATAAACAATTACCTTTAGACTTCTTTAGGTACTTAAATGTAAAAAGTCAATTTATTCAAAAGTGAACCACACATTGAGCACCTTTCATTATTCAAATAGGGTAAATTTGTACTGTAAATGATTCCCACAAAAGGGAAAATGGGAGTATCATTAGCATTCATGTCCTAAATTATTACCAAGATTCTGATGCCTAGATTGTTCCTAGCAATATGTCAGCCCAACTCCAGCTGAAAAGTCCAAAATACCCCGAGTGAATTGCCACCATTCTGACCAAGTCCATATGGTTCTTGGGGGCAGGGAAGGAATTCCAAGAAACATCATTTGTGAAGAGAACCTCAAAGTTTCCAAAACAAACGTATGTTTTCACTAAGGTAAGTTTAAGTGCAAGGTCAAATGCACAACGTGAGAGAAATGCATTTAGACATACATTCTTGGGCTTGATGACTGGTCAAGATTTTTTCTCAAAACTGTGTTGAAATTCTTGGTGGGCATGTGAAACACTGAATCAATTCCCAATGAGTCTTCCACTTCCAAAATTGCACGCTTCTGGCTCCATCTGAGTTGGGGGAGAGAGAGAGAGAGAGAGAGAGGAAAGAGAAAAGTTGCTGGAAGCACAGTATTATAAACAAAGGCTCCATTTTGACTCCATTATTCACATCCAGTGGACACATGAATACACACACATCTATCTATATCTATATCCATATTCTTTTGTTTAATATATACACCTTTTGTCACAAATCACTACTCTAACAAAAGGTGGGGAGAGAGAAAAAGCAAAAGACAAAAGAAATCTACAGAGGGAGAGAGAGAGAGAGAGAGAGTGGCATTAGCAAAAAAGAAAGAGAGGAACTGATACGATTTGGTGTTTTGTTGGGTTGAAACCATTCACTATGCTCTGGCCATCACCATCATTGTCCACCCGTACAGCTTTTACTCACTTCAATTAAAGTCTTTTTTCTTGTCTCTCTCTCCCCCCCTTTCCATCTCTACACACACGCACAGAAGGTGTACTTTGTGTTTTCTTTGCGATCTCGAGTCAATTCTTGAATTCTTGATATTGAAGGAGGACTTTTTGAATCTGGGTTTTCTGTGGAAGTCTTCAAGAAAGTGACCTTTGTGGGTCAAAGACTCGAGTTCTAGTCTGTTTCTTTTTTCCCTCCTCCTCTTGGTTGTTTTGGGGTTTGGAATTGTGGGCCGCCGCAAGAATGACTGTGGAGGAAATTAGGGGTGACAGTGAGAATTTTCCGGTGGGGATGCGTGTTCTTGCTGTTGATGATGACCCAATTTGCTTAAAGTTGTTGGACACTCTGCTCAGAAAATGCCAGTACCATGGTGCGTTTTTTCTTCTGTTTTGCCCTCAGCAGTTCTTGAATTTGTGTGGTTTCTTGATATTCGAATTGAATTTTCTGCTAATTAACGTTATTTGGTTGTCTGTATAACAGTAAAACTGTTACATCGATGTGGGTTTTGACTTGATGAGAATAGTATGCTTCTCCAATCTTTTAAATATTCTTTGTTTATTTATTTTCAATTGTTGTCTATGTTTCCAGGAATTTTAGATATTTGAGGTTGTCGTGTTCAGTTTCTCTCCAACAGTTGAACATAGTAACAATTTGTACATTGCATGCGAGAATTGCGGATTTTAGTGCTCAAATTGCTGAACTGTCCCAATTTTTCTTTCTTTGGGCCTTTCACAGCTTCTAATGTAAAGTGGCCTCTTTATGATTAAGTTTGAAATTTGCTGCAACTGCAAAATTTAATTTTCTTGCAAACTCTTGAATCTGAAACATGAGACTTCCTTCGGAAACTTATGTTATTCTTTTTGGAAGATACCGATTCATGGCCTATTTATCTTGTCAAATTTGTCGTGCTCTTTATTTGTTTTCCTTAATGTAGTATAATGTAGTCTAGGAATTTGATTAATATCCGGCCTAGAGAATATGGTGTAGAATGTCATGTTTTGAAATCAGAGGCCGGCTATGTGGATTGTTGTTAAGGGCTAAGTTCACTGTTTTAATGGTTTCTACAGTCACTACAACGAGTCAGGCTAGGATGGCGTTGAAGATGTTGAGGGAAAACAAAGAGAGATTTGACCTGGTGATCAGTGACGTGCATATGCCCGACATGGATGGTTTTAAGCTTCTGGAACTTGTTGGTCTTGAAATGGATCTACCTGTTATCAGTAAGTTAGCATTCCTTTTCCGTCTTCTTGTTCTTTTGTTGTTATGTTTATGTGGAGTGTCAAGATCAGCTAACCATCGTATCTCTTCTGGGATGTGAGCCTTTTATCTAAGCCCGCAAGACGTGTATTACATACACTGACCATTTTATGCATGGCTATTAATCTTGGAGTTTCTTTTGATGCTTTCTTGTTGCAGTGTTGTCAGCAAATAGTGATCCAAAGCTTGTTATGAAAGGGGTTACTCACGGTGCTTGTGATTATTTGGTGAAACCTGTTCGGATCGAGGAGCTGAGGAACATATGGCAACATGTAATTAGGAGAAAAAAGTTTGATGGGAAAAATCAGAACAAATCTGGTGATCAAGTCAAGACTCATCAGGCAAGTCGGGAAGGTCATGGTTCTCCATTGACAGGAGATACAGATCAGAATGGGAGATTTAACAGAAAGAGGAAAGATGAGGAAGATGAGAGTGAAGACAATGGAAATGAAAGTGAAGACCCCGGGTCGCAGAAGAAGCCTCGGGTCGTCTGGTCTATAGAGCTTCATAGGAAGTTTGTTGCAGCAGTGAATCAGTTGGGAATTGAAAGTGAGTTCTTATAACTCAATGCGTTCGGATTATGTGTGAATTTTTTCAGCTTATTTTTGTAAACTCTGATCCGCCTTCTTGTATCCTGTTTCTCAATGCAGAGGCTGTTCCTAAAAGGATTCTTGACCTGATGAATGTCGACGGCCTTACCCGGGAAAACGTGGCTAGCCATCTCCAGGCACTAAATTTCTCCTTCTCTGCCTTCTTATTTTCCCTGCCTAAGTCAAATTATCTTTTATTTGTTACTTGTTGGAATAATCATGGACTAGAAGCATTTTAGGCTGCATTTGGCTCAGAGAACGTGAATGGACTATGCTGAGAGAAATGAAAAGCAAGCTTCCCCCATTTGCATTGTTCAAATCACGTATTGACCCATCAACTTACTCCATGACTACCTTTTAGTTATTCATGAATGAAAATCTTACCAGCAAATATGGATGGTGTCTAAGTCCCTAACACTGTTGGATTCTATTGAACTTAAAATAATTCTTAATCTGTGCCGTTGCAGAAGTATAGGCTTTACCTGAAAAGAATTAGTTCAGTTGCATCCCAGCAAGCAAACATGGCAGCTGCACTTGGGGTTAAGGATTCCCCTTTCATGCGTATGGGTTCACTGGACGGGCTTGGAGATTTTCGAACCTTGTCTGGAGCAAGACTTGCAAATGTAGGCTTATCACCCTTTACAAGTGGTGGCATGCTTGGTAGACTAAACAGTCCGGCTAATGTGAATCTTCGTAATCTTACTCCATCTGCACTAATCCAGCCGAGCCAAACTCAAAACTTGAACAACTCTATCACTTCACTTGGGAAAATGCATTCAGCCCTTTCACCTGCAAGTCCAAATGCAAGCTTATTTCAGGGAATTCCATCGTCATTGGAACTTGATCAGTTGCAACCTAGTCGGGGTGCCCCAGGAAGTGCGAACTTCAATAGTATTGACGACTCAAGAATGTTTTCAGCTGCAATTGGCAGCTCAGGCAACTTGATGAACAGTAGCACAAATAGTCCAATGATGTTGAACGTCCAGCAAGCGCTTGGTGGTGGAGGATTCGGGAATCAGTCTACTCATAACATGGCTTCTTTTAATGCAGAATCCTTCAATGCTGGTGTCTCCAGTTCATCCAATTTGCTGGATCCTGGAAAATGTAATGAGAACTGGCAGAATGCCCTTGAATCGTCCAAAATGCAGCCAAACCCTTTGCTTTCTACTGAGGTTTTCCATAGTCAGTTGCCTCTCAATGGCGCGAGAGACAATAGTTCTTCAAATGGTGCTTACTTTCATAACAACGCTATTGAGTTTTCTTCTGCCATGGCATTACCACCTTTTGAAGATTCAAGAGACATGCAGTGCCAGGAAAGTTTTGTGGGTGATATACAGAATATGAATCAGGCGCCTAGCCAAAGGTGGGAAGAACAGAGCGGAAACTATGCGCACAGCTCAAATAATGTTTTTGGTTCCTTGAACTCTCATATTCCGGGCAATGGTATTGTGTCTCCTTTGGGCCGGAGTTTGGACCAGAATAGTGGAATCTTGAACCAGAAGATGGACATGTTCATTAACGGCAGATCAACTGGCAGTGCTTCAAATCTTCTGCAGCAGAATGAAAATGAAAAGTCGGCAACAGAACCAAGAACGAGGTCGCATGAGGACTTCCCTTTCGAGCAACCAAAGTTGCAAGGTGGATTTGTTCCCCAAAGTTATGATTCGTTGGACGAACTGATGAATGCTATGATCAAACGGGTAAGATAATTATTTGTCTAACTCTTGAGAGTCTTCTTTCATTCTATTCAGTTCAAAGGTTAACATTTGCAATGAGCGAGATCAGCACCAGCATACAGAAGTTCACTGCATCTGGTTTCCATTGTGGTCTTGTTGTTTTTTGTTGTTATTCCTGGACTTAAACATCTCGTCTCCATCAAAAGAGAATGCACAGATGATCTTAGGTCAATAGCGCGTGTGTTTCTCTTTTTGCAGTATCCTGAACATCATTTGACTTCTATATATGTTAACACACCTTGTTTTCTTGACGTGTAGGAACAAGATGAAACCATACCAAATTGCGACTTTGGATTTGATGATTACTCTTTTGGATCGGGTATGTGATGAAAGCTCGGCTAGCGACTTTTCATCTTGAAGAAGCTGCAAAACTGAAACTCCTCATCACAAGAGTCTGTATCTATTTGTAATCTGTCTTTATCTTTCAGAGTCTTTGTAGTATGGTTGAATTTAGCCTACTTAGTTCTTCTGTTTAAAATCCTAAGTTCCAATTGAAAATAGCACTCTAATTAATTGTCATGAGAAATTCTCTTGGTTGCAAATTATGAATAAAACATTTCAGGAAAGGCCATGCCTCATTTTCTTCTATTTCCTTCCCTTGAGGGTTCAACGCAATTCTTGTTATTACTTTCACAAATATAGTTTGAAAAATTATATTATTATTACTAAGGTTTGTTTTCGTGTAACAAATATGTGCCCATAGTCAAAATTCACTATATTTGTTGATATTAAAAAATAGTTGAACGAAAATCGAATAGACTTATTTGTTAGATAGAAGCAAATTTTATAGATACTAGACGCAATTTTTTTCAAACCATAGAAGTTCACGTGTAGTTACACCAAACCTTAGGAAGGGTGATGTGATTATCCCCAAAGATAATTGTGCTTGTTGTCAATGCAAGTTGAACTCAGCTGCAGTGAGAGAGGACCGAACAAAATAATACCTGCTCGTTGTCAACGCAAGTTGAACTCAGCTGCAGTAGGAGAGAATCGAACAAAATAACAAGATACTAATGCAAACTTCAACACTCTAGATATCTATTGTTAGTTGATTCATATTACATAGCGAAGAAACTATGGTTTCCGGTCATCATTATTAACCTTCCCACCCAAGCAGCTTAGCTCGTCGTTCCCACACCAAAGTTATCCTCTTCTCTTTAGCGAGCAGAGTCTCAGCTCGTTCCCTGGCTCCCTCGCAAGTTTCTGTGGCAGCATTGCATTTCTCAGCTTCCCTCTGGTATTGGGAAGCCGACCGTCTTGCTTCCCCCAAGGTGATGTTCATATGGCGGGTGTGCTCTTGACCTACAGCTTCTTGCAATTTTAGCTCTTCTGCCAATAAGTCCACAAACTGCTTCTCCATCTCTTCCTTGAGATCAGGGTCATCTTTTCCGCAATCTGTCATTAAAATTCATGAAACCGGAGGGCGGTATAAGCGATCGCTCCCAACAGGGAAAGGAGGGGAGAGAAAGAGCTAGAGAAATGCACGGCACCGTACCTGTAACCGAGAGATCAGCCAAGCCTGCCAAGAAAGAAGAGAATCAAAAATGTTAGTAGAATTGAGTTTTCTAATCCAACAAGACTGTATTAAACCACAATTTTCACCTTGTAACCAGACAAACAGTAATCAAATAAGAGAAGATGATAAGAACTGTACAGGAAAGATGAGAAAATTTCACCAGAAAGACAAAACAATGTCCATTTAAGATTGAGTTAAATTCATTTTGATCTTCTGTGATATTGAAAAATATCGAAAAAATCTCTGTAAAAATTTAAATACAAAAAATCACCTTTATGTTATGAACAATGACTCACACAACCCCTAATCAACCTGGTTTCAGGAGGTTTTTAAAACATTTTTTCATATCACAGGAGATAATTGATACTTTATTTTTTTCAATTTTTTTTTTAATATTCCCAATATTATTGAGGGTTCTTGAATTTTTCCTATTTAAGATGTGATGTGATAGGTTGTTCAGTAAGAATGAGGCTGTCAGTTTAACATCAGGCTTATGAATTATTTTCCTTCTTTATTCTTTATCTTTTTCATTTTTCAACCTTCTTGGCATTAGAAATAAAATTAAGTGGGAATTGAATGAATTTAGAAATAATGATTAGTGATATAATTAAATTACCATTATGACAAATTTGCCCTTTAGTATTTTTTTTAAAAAGATTAACTAATTCATATTTTATTTACTATGTTGCATTTAATTGTATAATAGTAGTATGTTCAGAACCGCTTATAGAAGGTTATAAGCAATTTATAAATCAACTTATATATTATTGAATATATATCTATATCTATGTCTAAATTTATATCTATCTATACTACATATAAAAGTGTGAATATTCTAAGTGTTTGTTACTCATTATGAAAATACACTCATACCCTTACTTAAGTAATTTTTTTAATAATAAATCATAGTCATAAAAGAATAAATTCTATAAAGACAATTTAATAGTCGTAATACCTCTAAACTACTTAGACAATATGACAAATGTATTCAAGTAGTTGAGAGGAATTATAACTACTAAAATATATATTTTTTTAATTAGAACTTTGTCTTTTTATAACTAACTTTTATTTATTCAATTTGGATAATTTCTTCTTAAAGCCACAACAATTAGTATATTAATAAATTTCAATTTATTTACAAATAAAAAGAAATCAATAAAAGAATACCAAAAGGAAAATATAATGTGTATAATTACTATTACTAAAACAAGGTAAAGCTCTATAAAAATGAGAATAAACACTATTGATGAAATAAAAGAGTAAATTTTAGAAATAATTGTATACTAACAAATTAGTTGTACACTAACTTTCAATTGTATGCTAATGAAAGAGAAATTTATTTTTTTTAGAATAAATTTATAAAAAAAATAAATTTTAGTTAACAAAAGTAAATAAATATTAAGAATAAAAACAATTTAACAATTATCGAGAAATAGAAGTACTATTTTTTATTACATTTAAAATTGTATTTGAAAATTCAACTATTAAGAGAATCTCAATTAATTTTTCAATATTAGATAATCAAGTATGCACCTAAATGATTAAGTGGGTGTTAGACTGAGCTTATTAGTCCTTTAAAACATCTAATAAGATGTTTTAAAGCGTATAAGCTCTATAAAACTATTTCATAACTTTCGTTTTCTATAGAGCTTATAAGATCTCAAAATAAGATGTTCATGATTTTATAAGCCCTTTAAAAAAAAGTAAGCTCAACCCATATTTTTCATGAGATTTTTTAAGCTATTTAATCTTAACATTTAATAGACAAAACCTATTTTTACGATTTTGTTAGTATTTCACTTTTATCCTTCATATATCCCGCAATTTTCTCCCCAAAGCAAAACTATGATTTTAAAGTCTAATGGTTATTTTAATGACTTCTTTTTTAGATATTAGTACAATAAAAAGAGCTTATTATACAAAATACTCTCATTACATCTTATGTGCTATGGTTTTTTATTTATCCAAATACTTTAAGAGTTTATTTCTGAAATAGGATTTAACATTTTTAAACTCTTAAAACATCTTATAAGATTTAGGGGCATATAAAATGTTTCAAGTAAGTTTAGTCGAACATTTTCTAAGTTTATAAGAACATAATATATTGAATAAGAAACAAATAATATTAATTAGTTTCATATTAATAAGATCAAGAAATCACACTAAAAATATGAAATTAATAATTGCAAATAAAGGCAAAAATAACATTTTATGCAATATATTTCAAAATATAGAAGTTAATGAAGAATGCAAATAATATTTTGACCAAATCAACATAATTATAGGACCTTGCGATACAAATACTGCTACAACGAATGTCTAATTAGACTAAAATTTGATTAACAATAATTAACAAATAATTAGTTTGAAATTATTTCATATCACTTCCATATTGAATAAGAAACAAATATTATTAATTAGTTTCATATTAATAAGATCAAGAAATCACACTAAAAATATGAAATTAATAATTGCAAATAAAGGCAAAAAATAAATTTTATGCAATATATTTCAAAATATAGAAGTTAATGAAGAATGCAAATAATATTTTGGCCAAATCAACATAACTATAGGACCTTGCGATACAAATACTGCTACAACGAATGTCTAATTAGACTAAAATTTGATTAACAATAATTAACAAATAATTAGTTTGAAATTATTTCATATCACTTCCATAATGTAAAAATGAAAGGCATCAGCATATGGTAATAAAAGAAAAAAATGTATCACACAGAAATAATATAATAAAAATAAATAAAACTAAAAACATAGAAAATTGCCAAAAAAAGGTACAAATGAAACATGATCAATTTTATTAAATTATAATTTCTCATAAAAAAATTTTTTAAAAAAAGGGACTTTGACTGGTTCATTTATTTTAATGTTAGATTATTTTATATATTATATTTTACTTTCTCACTAATTTATTTCACAACAAGATCAACAAATATAATAGTTTGCAAATACAAAATAAAAATTTTTGGTTTTAGGATTAATTTTCTTTTAATAGTATCAAGTAATTTTAGAAGACAAATACAATTAATAGAATTAAATGATTTTAAAACAATTATTATCATTTTTTTCAAAAACATAATTGTATATACTAAAATTTCACCGGTAGAAATATAAATAAGATAATGAACTTAAAATTTTTTTTGTAGCTAATAAGTGATATGTTCACATCTAAATATATATTTCTACACATGCAATGCACGTGATACATTCTACTATATATGGAAAATATATTTATTTAATAAGAAATTACTTATTGACACAGTAAACATATAGATAATATTTTTTTGCCCAAAAAAAAATGATTCAAAAAATCAAATGGACTAATCTTTTTAATCAAAAATATCTACCATTATTTCTTCATCACTAGGTGAAAGAAATATTTTGAATTAATAGAAATAATTAAATATCAAGCTAATATCACTTTTTTATTACCATATAAAAACACAATTGTTTCACAATACTAGACATAAGAAGTATTTAAATTTAATAACAATTAAAACTAAATATTCAACTACTACAAAAAAAAAAAAAAAAAAAAAAAAAAGAAAAAAAAGAAAAAGATAGGATAACTTTCATTCCCGCTATGTTGGGAATAACTAATTTTATGTTGGGGGAAGGGAAGCTAATCCCTTATTTAAGAGAATAAGTATCGCGCATACCAATCAATCAATCATACAGGTTTGAATGGATTTGGGAATGTCCATTCCATTCCCATTCTCACTCCATTCCTATATACCAATCGAGCACCCTAAGGGATGGATTTGAGTGAAAAAAGAATGAATTTAGGAGCGGAATACAGGAAGAAAAGGAATGATTTTATTATATGATTTCTATGTTTGATATACCAAAATAGTAAAACAGGAATTGAGACTTTCCAAATGATCAAAATTCATGTGTTTGGCAAATAATATAGAATAGTAGGAAACTATGGTGGAACATGGAATTTACATTGGTATTTTACAACAAGCTCTCCTTAAGTTTGTTATAATTACAACTACCTCTCGTTGTTTGAAAAATTACAAATACCCCCCCTGAAAATAATAATCGTCTAACAAATACCCCTCATGACAGTCCATTTTAAGGGATATTTGTTAGACGACCGTTAATTTAATGGGTGTATTTTAACTTTTAAATAATGAGAGATTATTTATAATTATGACAAATTTTAGGGAACCCCTTTGTAATTTTCCCAATTTAGAAACGGGATAGAAGATTTTTCAAAGGTCAACAATGCAAAAGATAAGACTGTTAAGTAAAAGTTATTCTTTAAGCAAAAGACCTAAAAATTGTTATAAACTATTACTAATCTGCCATCTAACGCCATGCACGACACTGAAAAGAAGTCATTGCTTCCATAACTGCAACTTATTCCCCTGCGTAGAATTCCTATGACGAGGAAGAGTAGGAAACTGTATTGGAATATAGAACTTCTGATGTTGTATCATGCAGTCACATGACAACTGTACTACACTTTTCATATATTTGATTTAGATACAACCAAACTCGGTCTAGATTAAACTTCTCCACATTGGAGTTACAAACCTAGAGATTTCAGAAGAGTGCGCAGCATAAGATTCCACATTAGTCTAACGTATAATTTACAGGTGAAAAATGCCCGTCTAGATCGTGTAGATGTTGATTTCATTAGCTGCAATAACGAGCCCTAGCACTTAAGCGACATGATATACACGAGGGTGCACACTAGATACAACTATTCATGCATTTATGGAAAGAGTAACCCAAAACTTTGATATCAACATATAAAGTTAAAGCAAGTCTATAAACCTTAAACTTACTATATACTAACGGATGGGCACGCTTGATAGATGCAAAGTAGGGTGGAGATTTATTCAATGAGTCTGCGTCAAACAAGCGAGCGAGCGAGAGACAGAGAGAGAGGCACATTATCACCATTACATAGTGGAGATTAATACGAAGAGCGTGTTAACGGGAGTTCAGAAGAGGAATGCTCAATGGCACATTATTATCAACATAACGGTCCATTGAAGAACCACAAAAACTATTTTAGGTAGCTCGGCAGCAGATTTGATCACACTGTAGTGCAAGAATAAGAAGCCATCAACCTGTTATGTCGAAACAACAAATGTACTCTTATCTGGAGTGCAAGGAAGAGTTGCCTAACTATTTTACGCCTATTTATATCATAGAAACCAAATATGGATCTTACTTCCGTCTATTTTACGTCTATTTTCCACTTAAAACTGAAAATGAAAACACAAAGAAACAGACTAGTCAAGAAACAAGGAATTAGCACTTCACTGAAACCGAAGAATCACAATGTACCATGGAACTATAGTCCCCCAGACAAGATTGAGGTAACTGGTTGAAGAAATAGATGTGCCTATTCACCTATGGAATTGCAGAGAAACCAAATGACAAGAAAACAAAACAGCAAATAAACTGAACAAACAACCCCCCCCCCCCCCCCCCACCTCACACACAGACATGTTTGAACATACCGAGTTCATAAAGGAAAACAGCACAGAAACTATCAAACACTTAACCTTATCATGGATGCCGAAAAACTTAAAACCACAAACACAAGATAATCAAGAAATTGAAAACATCTCAAAGAACCCCAGAAGCTAAAAATCACAAAACAGCCCACAAAAAGACAGAATTTAGACCAAGAAAGAGAAAGTATAGAGAGAAGGACATACCAGGAGCAATCTGAAAGAGGGATTGAGGGGGGGCACAATGACAAGCACATAGAGCACAAGAAGCAGAAACACCTTTCAATTTCAAACCTTTCTTGAACCTAAAATACAATGCCGGCCCAGATACGCATAGTGCAGAAATTACTGCAAAAATCACCAAGCAGCACCGCAAGCAAGTCCCCGATCTCCAGTTCATCTCTCTCCCTGCCCCTCTCTCTCTCTCTCTATATATATATATATATATGTTTATATGTATATATCACACACTCAGACACACAGACAGACACTCTTTCTGGGTTTGCGTGTGTAAGAACAATGAGATTCGACAGTGGTTTTATCAAATTAATACAGTACTTGGGGATCTATCCTCACTCTTTCACAGTACTAGTGAGTGTGTTCCAAATTCCTCGTGCTGTAAAATCCAAAATCGTCTCAGTTAAGCACTTTCACTTTCCGTGACTCTTTTGTCAACTTCTTGTCTTTACTATTTTTACTCCTTTATCTTTCTTTTTTGTTTCTGGATGTTTGGAAAAAAATTCTTACCAGCTCAGGTTTAATTTCAACAAATAAATTAGAAAGTAAGTGAAATGTGTTGGAACTTTTAATTCAACTATATTGGATCCTTAATCCAACGTTGAACTTATATGTAAAATTAATTATGTATTATAGATTGTCAGTGTTTAAGATCAAATAAAGTGATCAAATAAGGTTTCAGTAATTTGAGTCTTAGTGTATCTAATAGGATGTGGACCTTTAAATGTATAGAGACCGAAGATAATTCAGTTTCAGTGATGGGTTGAAATTGAAACACCTACTATTATATATATGTCATGTCCCCAGATCACATGGTACGTCAAACAGATCTCCCGACATCCCATTATCAGAGAGAATTCAGAAAGAAAAGAAACAGAAGATACTCGTTGAAACCATGCTGATCTTGAAGATAATTGACTTGCAATTTCATTGGGATTCCTAAAGCAATGGATTCAGGTACGCTTCCGCTTTTACGTTTATTGTATTTCTCAATAAATCAGCATGATCAGTTCTAGGTTTGATAGTGATTGTTGTTTCACTACGTAGTAGGATTTATTTAAAATCTAACAAGTGGTATCAGAGCCACTCATTATTGAATTATTGAGAATTTTTTTCCCTTTGGATTTATCAAATTATGTATTTAAAATTTGTATGTATATATGACTGATATTTAGGGTTTATGAAATTATATACATACGCATATTTATGAATTATATGAATATATATGTACATATTTGGAATTATATATATGAAATCTTTATATATACATATATATATAAATATATGCATATTTGATGGGATTCAACGACGATGAAATTCGGATTATATTTCTACAGATTTAGTTTTTTTTTTTTATTTGTTTATGAAATCTTGATATGCAATAATATATTTTTTATAATATTTGAGATTTAAATTCAGATTCATAATTAGAATTTATGCATGTATATATATATACGTATATATGATTTATACAATTCAAGTTTTGGTTATAGATTGGAATTCAAATTTATGGTTTATGTATACATATATATATATATACATACATGTATATGAATTGTATAAATTCAACTTCGGATTCAGATTCTACAGATTCAACTTCAGTTTTCTTTGCATATGAATTCAGATTCAGTTTTAGTATGTATACGTACATATATGTATACATGAATTTGGGGTTTACATATATATACACATATGAATTCAGTTTTTTACAGATTCAATTTCAAATTTTCAGATTCAGTTTTTTTTTTGGTGAAATAATTGAATGCAATTATGTGTGTGTGTGTGTGTGTATATATTATATTCATATTAATGACAAGGAATGGACCCATGACCCATGTACAAAAGACAGGGGGTTGACCCATGCATAATGGATTGGGTCATATGGATTCGGGTCAGACCCGGGTCCAGACGGGCCAACCCGGTTAGACAATCAACGTTGACTGTTGATCGGTCAACAGTTGACCATATCATTTTTTTTGAAGCAGTTTTTTGCAGTGAACTATCAAATTCAAATTTTGGAATGGTATATATATATATATATATATATATATATATATATTAATGTGAATTAATTGAGACAATATGTCGCCAAAGTGACCTCTCTTGTTAAAATTAATTCATGTTAAAATATAAAAGGAAGTATGTAAATTTTGTTAATGTCGATCGGCCCAAAGGAAGGTTCACATTGAATGAGATTATTCAATGTACATGCATGGTGACTGACACGTAATGATTATTCAATTTTTCATGTCAATAATAAATCGGCCCAAAGAAAGGTTTATTGTTTGACATGATCTTATCATTAGTGTTTAGTCACTGTAGTAAAATATCACTTACAAGTTAATATTTTATCCAAAGATAGAATATTAATGGAGTGCTCGATATCTTGAGGATTATTATATCATTATTTTGAATTTGTAATTGTGATTTTTTATATTTGAAGTAGTTTTTGTGGAACAATTATTAAATTCAATTTTGAAATGGTTATGTATATATATATTTTAAATTGAATTAATTGAGACAACATGTCGCCAAAGTGACCTCTCTTGTTGAAATTAATTCATGTTAAAATATAAAAGAAAGTATGTAAATTTTGTTGGTGTTAATCGGCCCAAAGGAAGGTCCACATTGAACGAGATTTATGTACATGTGTGATGGTAGACACGTAATGATTATTTAGTTTTGCATGTGAATAATAAATCGGAATAAAGAAAGATTTGTTGTTTGACATGATATTATCATTAGTGTTTAATCACTGCAGTAAGATATCACTTGCAAGTTAATATTTTGTCCAAAGATGAAATATTAATTGAGTGCTCGATATCTAAAGGTTTGTTGTACCATTATTTTGAATTTTTTAATTGTGTTTTTATATTATGTTTTAAAGACTTTTGTGAACTTGTATGGATTCAGGAATAGCTCCTGCTAATATTACTGCCAGCATCAATACCATCCCTATGCTAAATGGCTCAAACTTTAAATCATGGAAAGAGAACCTCAAGATAGTTCTCGGGGTGATGGATCTTGACCTTGCACTAAGGGAAGATTCCCCTCCTGCACTTACAGATAAGAGTACCTCTGAACAAAAGAGGGAGAAAGAAAGGTGGGAGAAATCTAATCGTATGTGTGTAATGATTATGAAGAAGAGCATTCCAGAAGCATTCAGAGGCACAATGTCTGAAACATTGACTAAAGCTAAAGATTTCCTTGAGCATATTGAAAAGAGGTTTGTCAAGAATGAAAAAGTTGAAATTTGTACACTCTTGACAAACTTAATTTAAAAAAAGGACACTGGGAAAGGTAATATCAGGGAGTATTTTATGGAAATGTCTCATCTTCCTTCAAAATTGAAAGCACTTAAACTTGACCTCTCTAAGGACTTGTTAGTGCATCTGGTTCTAATATTTCTTCCGACACAGTTTAGTCAATTCAAAGTGAGTTACAATTGCCAGAAAGAGACTTGGTCTCTAAATGAGCTCATATCACACTGTGTTCA
The DNA here is from genome assembly GCA_034509725.1 of Sesamum angolense. NCBI lineage: Eukaryota > Viridiplantae > Streptophyta > Magnoliopsida > Lamiales > Pedaliaceae > Sesamum > Sesamum angolense. The sequence goes on from JACGWL010000011.1 coordinate 1,839,988, forward strand.
AGAAGAGGAAAGGTTGAAGCAAGACAAACAAAATGTGCCTACTTCGCCTCAACTTCAAAAGGGAAGGATAAGGGCAAGAAAAGAAAAAAGGATAATGGAGCTGCAGATACAGCCCCACAGAAGAAACAACAAAATGAATCAAATGATTCAAGGTTGTATGTTACTTCTGTAAGGCTGAAGGGCACATTAAGAAGTACTGCACCAAGTTTCACGCATGGCGTACTAAGAAAGGTTTGCCTGAGTTGCCAAAAGCCCAATGATGTTGAAAGATCCATCTATGCGGGTGATGGCAAGATGGTTCTAGTAGAGGCAAAATGAAAATTTAGATTATTGTTTAAAAAAAAATCAAATTTTATTTGGATCTTGATTTATCGTACCTTCTTTTAAAAAAATGTGATTTCCTTTTTCAATTTGGACAAATTTTGTTATTCTTACTCATTTGGAGGTGGATATTTTTAGCTTATTTCTTAATTCAAAATTGGTTGATTCCAGTACTTTATCTGCATACAATAATCTTTATTTCCTAGATGTAATTGCCCCTATTAATGAATCTCTGTATTTGAGGATACAAGTTTCATAGTCCCACAACCAGTTACTTATTAGTCAGAAAATGCTCGGTTCTTTGAGGATGTTGGGTTTGTGGGGTGAGATAAGATTAAAGACATAATTAAAGAGAAATATGTTGATATTCCCATGGGTACCATTGACATTGTTCAGGATCTCCTTCCTAACAGTGTTGATGGTACAATAGATCAAGGCAATATCATAGAACCCTCATTCAAGAAACTGTTATAGAAAAACAAACTCCAACACCTCCAAAACCTTTGCCATTAAGAAGATCTACTAGAGAGATGAGAAATGATTACATTGTATTTCTCCAAGAACATGAAGTTGACATTGGAATAATGGAAGATGATCCTATCAATTTTTATCAAGCCATGGAATGTTCTAACTCTCAAAAGTGGATTGATGCCATAAATGAAGAGATTAAGTCCATGTAAGACAATGACGTTTGGGAACTTGTCCAGTTGCCACAAGTTGTGAAGCCCATTGGTTGCAAACCAAAAGGGACTCAAAAGGCAATGTGGAGAGGTATAAAGCACGTCTTGTTGCAAAGGGCTATTTACAAAAGAAAGACATCAATTATAAAGAGACTTTCTCTCTAGTTTCCTTGAAAGACTCTTTAAGGATTATAATGGCATTAAAGGTATATTTCGATCTTGAGTTACATCAGATGGATATAAAGACAACGTTTCTCACTGGTGACATTGATGGGACATATTTATAATGCAACCAGAAACCTTGTATAAGGAGATCCAAAAGAATATGGTTCGCAGACTTTAGAAATCCATCTATGTACTCAAGAAACATCTTGATAATGATACTACAAGTTTCATCAAATAATCATCTCATTTGGTTTTGAGATGAATTTGGTTGATGATTGTATGTACCATAGATTCTGTAGGAGTAAAGAAATAAAGAATGTAGAGTGGAAAAATTATCTATAGAGCACATTAGGACAAACTCCATAAATTGCGGATCCACTTTCTAAAGGATTGACACCCAAAAGGTTCATGAGAACACTACTCATATGGGTGTTATATCACTTCAAGATACTTGAAGTTCTTCAATATATTCAGTTTATGTGGGAGTTTGTAATTTTAAATGCTCGTAGACATTTTGTCATACAGTTTATGGTTATTAAAAGGTCATTTTCTGCATAAATGGGCCTTACAGTTTTATTCTTCCACTCTAAATTCTATTATGAGTTGATCTCGCTAAAGTTTAAGGAGGACCAGTTGGAAATAGACGTGTTATAGATAACATTGCATGAAATTTCCATGCTACGCATCCACATCATGATCCATGTCATTTAGTTGTATCAATGTTGTGACCATTGATGGGTCGAGTTACAATATATGTAACAAAGGCCGCTTTGATCCTCATTTGATATGATTGATAGACCGGATTGGTTTATAGATACATTAAAGAATGACATCAAAGTTGAGCTCATAATAATACATAATTATAAAAGGTTATACATATAGCCCATGTAGGAGATTGTTGGAACTTTTAATCCAACTATGTTGGATCCTTAATCCAACGTTGGGCTTATATGTAAAATTAATCATGTATTATAGACTGTCAGTGTTTAAGACCAAATAAAGTGATCAAATAAGGTTTCAGTAATTTGGGTCTTAATGTATCTAATAGGATGTGGACCTTTAAATGTGTAGAGACTGAAGGTAATTCAGTTTTAGTGATGGGTTGAAACTGAAACACCTACTATTATATATGTCATGGTCCCCGGATCATACGGTATGTCAAACAGATTCCTGACATCCCATTATCAGAGAGAATTTAGAGAGAAAAGAAACAGAAGGATACTCGTTGAAACCGTGCTGATATGGAAGACCATTGACTTGCGATTTCATTGGGATTCCTATAGCAATGGACTCAGGTACGCTTCCGCTTTTACGTTTATTGTATTTCTCAATAATTTAGCATAATCGGTTCTAGGTTTGATAGTGATTGTTGTTTCACTATGTAGTAGGATTTATTTAAAATCCAACATAATGCATTTGTGATATGATTGATTATTTTTTTTGAATTATACATCAATTACACAGAAAGTATATTACACTTGTTATATAATTTATTTATGTTGGGCCAAACCCGATTTGATTTAGAACTTTTCGTGTTTCGCTAAGTTTATTTAAAATACTTTTTTTAGCTCAAATATATGATATAAGATGTTTATAGAATTTATATCATATTAAATTTTATTTTAAAAAAATAAATTCTTGGAGTGTTTGAATAAAATAAGATTGATGCATACTGAAATTTAACAGCACCAAAATGGTTGAAGACTTCCACGAAAATTCTAAAATTATCGGAGGACTAACCCTGCAAAACAAAGGTTAACACTATGTTGCTTAATATTCTTATTGTAGAAATAAATGAAAAACTATAATCAATATGAGAATAATGGTTAAAAATAGTGGGAAAATGAAGAAAATCGTATGGATTGCCAAAACCATACTGAAAATAACTTAAAAAATGAGAAAGAATGAGAGTTTGAGTGTGATAGCTGGTGTTACTAAAATGACTGTACCATGCTCAATTTATAAGCGTTCGTAGAGCAAGCTCCGAGGGTTAGTTGAGGTAAATCCAGTGTTGTTAGATAGCTGTATATATTAGATTTGTAATAAAAAATGAATCATGGGATGTGGATTTATCTAGATGAAGATATGACCACTCGCCAAGCATTGCTCAATCTCACAAGATATATAGGGATGGAACTAACTAAAGAGTCAATTCCAGCCTGACCTCTTGAAGTTATCTAGAGATTTTTTGCCATGACGTGTCTTAAGGTGTCAACCACTTGTATGACGTGGCTGCCCTACTACATATGGTGACGTAGCTTGCTGTAAACTTTTTGGGTCTTCTAGGTTAGGAGAAAGAAACAATTTTCATGGGCTTCTATACCTTGCTCTGGACTTAGCAGGTTCTGGCCTGCTGGGCTCTTCAGTAGGGGCCCACCTATTTTAACCTTGGGCTCATAAGAAATGTTTGAAGAGGTATCATCACTCCCCTCCCCTCCCCCCCACACTCTAGGAGTGCGAGCCTTGCTACTGGACTAGGAAAAAGTAGACCTTCAAGATTAGAAAAGATTGCTCCCTATCTGGGCTTTCTTAATGGGGGAAGCCGTGCTGGGTTGTTTTTACCTTGCTCTACTGAGGAGTCCTATCTAGCGGGTATTAGTGCGTTTAATCACGCAAATTTAGGAGATTTGTGCCTATCTGCATGAAGTGTCAAAGTGATCATTGCCTAAAAAAGATAGGGAAAAGAGGTATATCCAGTTGCGCGCGATGAACACACGCTCCGTGATTGGTGCATTCACAGTAAGCGGCAAAGAGGGGCGCTGAGTCTAGCATAGCAAGGATTGTTCAGCTGTCAGGTATTTAAAGAAACTTTCCTCAGAGTGATTTTATACGTCTTTTGTGCCCAAAGTACGTTTCCATCATCTTCCTCCTTTTTCTTTTGTGAAAAATTTTTGATCTCACGAAAGTTTTTTTCCTTAGAATTTTTTTTTGCTTTATAGGCTCTCGATTTTAGGTTTTTTTTTTTTTTTTTTTTGCCAAATCATCCCTGCCTCCCTTCTCCCTATGCTGATAAGGTCTTCTTGGTCCTATCTCTCTATGTCAACTGGTAGTATAGATGCAAAAGCAGTTGAGGATGTATTGATAGACTTGGTGGGTATTTTTTGGTGATGAGGGGAAAATCCTACTGCCTGAAACTCTGCCTCCCACCATGGGGATGAGAGTGAGGAAGATGGGGACAGTAAGGAGGAATGAGAGAGGAAGAAAGTGGAGGATCACCTGGTGGTGTCTACGGCGGAATCCTTTAGGATTTATAGGTTTAGGTTCTCAATAGATGATGGGCTAAAATACATAACATCCCCTTGTGAAGTCGCCTAAAAACCCCTTTCTGTTTTAAAAATAGGCTAAAGCCCCCCTCTGTTTTTTTAAATGTAGATCAATTGCCCCTCTTCAATAAATATAACTAACGACATTAATTTTTTTACAAAATAACTGTTATACCCTTATATTATATATATTATTTCTTATTTTAATAACCATTGGATCTGTATTGATTATATGAAAATTGTCAGATTTAATCAATTAATCTTAACTATTGGATTATAAATTATAAAAAAAAATCAAGGGTGCATATTTTACTAATTTTAAATATATATTATAAAAAGTAGTATTTAAAAAATAAATTAAATAAAATTAACCCAACCTGCCCCCGTTGCCCTCTCCACAGTCCACCCCCCAACCCGTCTCCACCTCCCTACACCGCACCACAAAAAATCAGAATTTGGCACGGATATGGCGATCGCTCCAAAGCCCGTGCCATATAGGCATGAGTATTGGCACTCTCGTAGAATGGTTTGAGAAAAATGACGTCATGATTTTGTACTTTTCTTTACTAGTTGAGTTGCAACAGAACCGTCCCCAACACCGTTTATAAGATTGGTGCGAATGTGTAATGGTTTGAAGTTAGGACTATATTTGGAATGCCATATCGAAACTAGAGACGGTGGCCTCATGACCATTCCTAAATGTAAGACAGATTGTGTCCCAAAAGTGACAGTTAGTAAATGTATTCCAAAAAGAGGTTCAATTAGTAACAGTTTGTAAGCAATAGGAATAGTAATCCTAAAAAGTACGAGTTTTTCTAAAGAAGGTATGTGTTGCAGTGACCGTGCCTAATTAAGTATCAAATTGTAACGGTTTGGTTGTTTTAGAAACATAGTATTACTGAAATCGTTCCAAATGGAGTACAACGGCTGTAAGTTAGCAGTTATATAATTGTTCCTAACTGTGCTTCAAGGCCCGTTCCAGATTATGAAATAATAGCTACTTTTAAATGGTTATATGACCGTGTGAAGAGCCATTCCACAGACCGCTCCAAATGTCCCTATATATATGTTCCTCTCATCCCATTTAATCTCACAATCTTCTTTCATTCTTCCTATATTGTCTCTATTTTCTCACTCTCTCTCAATTTTTCTTGATCTCCCACTATCCCACTAATATTTTTATACTCTCGTTTCATCCATTTGTCTTGAATATTGGTTGATATTTGGAATTTTGATCAGGTAACAACTTTAACCCTTTTATTTGTGAATTGGTTATATTTGTTGTACGTAGCTTTTGTCAATAAAATTTAATGTTGTAATAATTATATATATATATATATATGTGTGTGTGTGTGTGTGTGTGTGTAGGACTCCTCATGTTAAGACAGCTAAGAAGCTGGATGTATGAGAAGAACCTGCCGAATAGGGAGGGTCTTACTCCCATGTTTGAGGATGGTGTTTCTGCATTTATAGAATGGGCCAAGTCTCAACATGCATATATGGACGGTAAGAAAATTAGGTGTCTTTTTCAGAAGTGCAAAAATAAAGTTTTCAAAACCCTAGACGAGGTATATTTTTAATTGTATATGAAAGATTTTATATCGGAGTACTATAATTGGACTTCACATGGCGAGGAGAGCATGCAGGAGTACTTTGAGACCATCATGGCTCCCCCTTTGCAGGATGAGTAAACTCCCCCTGCTCAGCGTAGGAGGGTACCAGTACACACTGGGGTGAAGCAACGCAGATGAACTGGTTACAGAGGATGGTTTTCGATTATGCCAGACTGACTTTCTGGTCTTCAATTTATAACCAGGATGGTGCGCTTTTCTGATGATGGTACGAGGTCGTGACCTACTGATGCCAGACCTAATTCATATTATTACGACGGGGACCTTTATGATTATGTGTCTGGGTTGACATATCAGTTTCACAATGTAGTGCATGCTGCCGAGTAGTCGTTGTGGAACGGTTGCACCCAATCTCAATTGGGGGCAGTTGCTGAGTTGGTGGATATCAAGGTTAATGACCATATTTCTCAACGAATATATGATCAGAAATCCCAGTAGGCTGATCATATATTGCCCTACGACCGCACCCTGTCCCTCGATTACTATAATACGAAGAAGTTGATAAAAGACTTAGGTTTACCTATGGAGAAAATTTATGCTTGTAAGAATGGTTGCATGTGTATTAGAAGAACGACATTGATCTGGACTACTGCAAGTTTTGTGGAGAAGCTAGGTACAAGCTAACGAGGGAGCAAAATCCTAGCCTCAAGAAGACCCGTATGCCATTCTTAGGTATCTGCCGCTTATCCCTTGCCTGCAGAGGTTGTATGCTTCTAAAGCGACTGTAGAGCAAATGACATGGCATGCCAACCATCAGATGGAGGACGGATCCATGTGCCACTCATCTGATGCAGAGGCGTGGATGCATTTTGATCGGACACACCCAGATTTTGCAGTGGAGCCAAGTAATGTTAGATTGGCTTTGTGCACGTTTTCAAAAAACTATTTTTTGAATATAGGAATGGTTGTTAATTGAAAAGACTGTTCCCTAACCATGCCAAATAGGCACGGTCAACCACAATAACCGTTCCTGATGTAAACGTTCCTCAAACTACACGTGAAATGTTGAATTCAACACTAGGAACGGGCAAATAAAAATGAACCATTACAGTAACAATTATAAAATTATTCAAAATATATGAGGGAAATTCAAAAATTAGGAACCGTCAAAATAAATTGCCCGTTCAAAAATGAGTTTCAGGCAATTTCATTTCGGCGTCACATGATTTTAGGAGGGAAAATTCATTTAGGAACGGCCATTCGACATTTGACCGTGCTTAAATGTAAAATTGAAATGACCATTCCTAATAATAAAATAAGTGTGCCTATAGATAGCATACCGTTCCTAGTAATAATATTTAATTTATTGTTCAATTTTTGGTTACGATATCTCCACATCTGTGATCACGATTAATTTCAAACTTAAACACATATAAGTCTTAGACATTTGTCACTATGTGTAGCGGTCTGATGTAAAATCGAATTGTCTAATTGATAGTTGCATCGTTTTGAAACTCGTTGATTGTGAATCGGTTACGATATCTCAATATCCGTATAACAAAAATGTCCATAACTTCATTGAATGTAATATTTTGTCAATTTAATCATATTCAATGATCTGATTAAAATTTTAACAGTCCGATTAAGCAATGCAGTATAATAGTATAAGATGCTACTAACATCTATGTAAGACTAACATTTTCAGATATACAAATATACTTGATCTGCTTAACATGTATCAAATTTTCAAAAATAATTATATATGTCCAATGGTTAGAGATCATTTTTAGTTTACTTTTCTTTGATCAATAACAAGATCGGAAAGGGTTTTTTCTGCATTTTTATTTCTTTTCTTTTTTTTAAAAAAAATTGGCACACAATTAGGCACGGTCATGAAAATATAGGAACGGGTTAGTCTTAAAGAACCAAAACTACATCATTTTGGTTCATTTAGCATGGTTATAGAAACACTTTATTAATTAAGTGACTGTGCCTAATCGAAGACGAGGATGACTACCCAGAGAAATGACACCATTCTATTAAATTAGGCACGAACTATGCACGGTTTTCTAATAAATGACCGTTTCGAGACAATGCCAAAACATACGAAACGATACCATTCTATTAACTCCGGCACGGTCCAGGCACGGGTTTTAATAGACAACCGTTCCTAGACTATGCCAGAACACATGAAACGACTCCGTTCTATTGCCTTTGGAACACTCCTGGCACGGTTATTCCATAAACGACCATTCCTAGACCGTCCAAAAAATTCATATATATTTAACACTTAGCCAATTTTTTACCCTCCTTCCCCAGTTTCTCCTCTCCCCTCTCCCGCGCCCTCTGTTTCTCTCTCTCTCCTCTCCCGTATGCTTTCCTCCGCTAATCGAAGCCCTCCTTTGCCTCCGACGGTCAGTTTGCTCTCTCTCTCTATCTCTCTCTCTCTCTCTCTTTGTCTTTTTCTTTTTTTCTCATTTTGTTGGATTAATGTTGAATGTGTATATTTCTTGGATATATTATGAAATTATTGTTGGTTTATTATTGATTATTCTGAAATTATTGTCTTAAATGCATTGTTGTGATTTTTGGTAATTTTATGAGAATTTTTCACATTATTAGTGCTGATATATCTATATGTATATATATGTCGTTTTTGGAAATTATTTTCTGGAATTATTGTTTGAAATTATTCTAAAATTATTGTCTGAAATTATTGTTAAAAATTACTGTGAACGATTTCTTTATATTTTTGGGAATTTTCAGAATTAGTGTTGATTGATATATATATATAGATAGTGATAATAGTAATACTTAGTGATAGTAGTAATTCTCAGAAAATGTTAGGAAATTTTCTGAAATTTTACAAATTAGTTTAGAAAATTTTCAGAAATTTTCAGAAAATTTATTTTAATTTTCTGAAATTTCTTCACAAATTAGTTTCGAAAACTTTATGTATTTTTCAGAAATTTTAGGTAATATTCTGAAATTAAAAAATAATTTTCTGAAATTTTAGGTAATCTTCTGAAATTTTAAATAAATTTCTGAAAATAAGAAATAAATTTTCAGAAATTTTAAAATAATTTCTATGAAACTAAAATCAATTTCTGAAATTAAAAAATAATTTTCCCTAATTAAAGTGTAATTTTCTGAATTTTAATAAGTTTCTGAAATTAAAAATAAATTTCTGAAAATTAAAAAGAAAATAAAAATAAAATTTTCAGAAATTTTAAAATAACTTCTCTGAAATTAAAATCAATTTTTGAAAAAAAATAATTTTTTGAAATTAAAGTGTAATTTTCTGAAATTTGAATAAATTTATGAAATTAAAAATTTATTTCCTGAAATTAAAAATAAATCTATGAAATTAAAAATAAATTTCTGAAATTAAAATACATTTTTGAAAATAAAACATAAAATTTGAGAAATTTTAAAATAATTTCTCTGAAAAAAAAATCAATTTCTGAAATTAAAAAATAATTTTTGAAAATTAAAATGTAATTTTATGAAATTTAAATAAATTTCTGAATTTTAAATTTTATTTTTTGAAATTAACAAATAATTTTTTTAAGTTTAAATAAATTTCTGAAATTAATTTTATTTACATAATAATGTCAATAATAATAATGTTAGACCAATATTCCCAAAATAATATTATTTACATAATAATGTGAACAATTTCTAAATAATCATAAAATTTAAAATAATATTCCCAATAATATTAAGTTTAATTATATAAATATGTCAATAATCATAGAAGCAGTAGACTAATCATAAATTCAACATAAATTAGTGCATTAGGGTAATTTCTTCAACAATTAGAAAAACGAATAGGGATAATTACGCTGACCTCCCTGTTACTATGGAACATACAAATTCCCCCCTCTTACTATGAAAATTACATAAACCTACCTTGTTGGTTTATTACCATTACAAATTGGCCCATCCATTAGTCAAACTAACGGTCAATATCGATTTCAATCCAAATATTTATGTAACATTCCTAAATTTATAATCAAGCTTGGCAAAAGACCCCATCGCCTTCCTTCTCCATCAAACTTCCCTTTTATACCTTAAGAACCATTCCCCCTTCGACAAGAGCCACAGAGGAAAATCCATTGGTGGTCGTGATTGATTTTCAAACTTTAAAGGTTCACAAACAAATTCACTCTCAAGGGTATTTTTTTCAGCAAAACTTATAAAAATCTCATCCAAGGGCAAAAATAGAAAGATTAAATAAATATTTGGATAGACTTAGCATTGACCGTCATTTTGACTAATGGAGGGGTCAATTTGTAATGGTAATAAACCAACAAGGTAGGTTTATGTAATTTTCATAGTAAGAGGGGGGGGATTTGTATATTCCCATAGTAACAGGGGAGGTCAACGTAATTATCCCAAACGAATAATTCGTGCATTTTAATAGATTATGTCTAGTGATACGCTTCCTATACCATGCGGTCGCGGTCGTGATTGTGGTCGAGGCCTCCGCTTCCAGCGGCGCCGTCAGATGCTTTCTAGATTGGGGGAGCAGTCTATCGACCATCCCCACCACCACCCACAACCCCACCGTCAGCGCCCCGCAGACTCCAAATGATGGTGGACCATTTGGTGTGTCACTGGTATCTAAGGAGACCGGACAACAGTCTGCTCTACCAGCAGCTGCTCCACCACTACCACCACCAGCAGTCCCCCTATCTTCAGCGCGCCAGTACGTCATCCTCACTGATGCGAGGTAAATTTTTTTATGTGTTGTTTTAGGTTTGATCGCTGCTTACACGAGCGTATTAACGCAGTGGTGCAGGGACACTTCCCCCACCCATGGCCATGTCTGAGGCAGGTGTCCCAGACCACCAACACTTCAGGTTCTAGAGCATGAAGGTAATGGAATTAAATTTAATTTATAGTTATCTTATTATTTAAATTTGGTTTATTCAATTTTTACTAATGTTTTGTTTCATTTTCTTATTGTAGATCACTTACTGGTGGGACTGTGACGATGAGTCCATGTTTCGGGTCTTCCACATGTTCATCGAGAAGTACATCCGGAATATCTTCTCTATCTCCCGGTCCAGCGTGGTCACTCCGCTATGGCTGGCCAACGAGATCTGGCTCCAACTACAGGTGAACAGGGCCAGCGAGGGCTTCCAACAAGAATCCTTGAAGAATAGGGCGAACCGGGCAGTGAACCCGACCGCGTCCTACACTGTGTACAGCGGGGGATCCTCATCTGTCGGTATGCACAAGAGGAAGTTGGTGAGTAAATTAAAGTACTTTATAGGTTTCTCATTTTTTTAACATATTTTGTTATCTCGTTTATTATTCTACAGGAGGCAGAGCTCGGTCGGCCTCCCAAGCAGAAGGAGGTGTTCGAGTGCTGCTATAAGAAGATGGAGGACGGTGGCTGGAGCGGGCCGAGGGCGGTTAAGGTGGTAGTAAGTAATTCTTTGATTTTTTTTAAATAATGAAAATTTACAAGTATTAATTTTTTTTTATTCTTTTGTAGGAGATGTTCCAGAAGTTGATGGAGGATCATCAGACTCTCCCGACGACATGATGGTTGTGATGTGGGTGATGCAGGTGATGCGGGCCAGCTGTTGGACTGTCACAGCTGACCGCCTCCAATACCGTCCCAACACAGCCTCCGATCGACCCCCAACCATCGAACGAAGAAGAGATGAGGGTTTTAGATTAGGTTTATTTGTTGTTTTAGAAATAATTGTAAATGAATAATATTGTATATTAATTTAATTATTTTCTTAATTATTCATGTTTCATCATGTTTTCATTAGATTTTACTTATTTTATATTTATTCAATTAATTAAATTCTTAAATATAATTAATTACAACTTTATTAAATATATATATACAAATTTCTTAAATATATAAATTAAGTTTATCCAAAATAATATATTTCACATCAAATAGTATATAAAATTTTAAAATATATATATTATTAGGAGCGATCGTGGAAAAAACTCACCGTTCCTAATATTATTACAAATAAGTTTTTCGAATGTGTTCCTAACTATATCATACCGTGCCTATAACTATTTCTTAAAGAGTTTCAAATAAGTGTTCATAAATAATGACAGATCGCTTCTAATACTATTCCTATTACATCTTCACATATGTGTTCCTAAATCACTCATACCGTTCTTATGAGTATTATAAATTCAGTTTAAAATATGTATTCCTGAATAACAATGACCGTTCCTGTACATGTTACAACCTTCTGTTCCAAAAAAAGAAAAAAAACCCATATCAACACGTATTACAAAGACCGAGGATGTCTCCATTCCTAGTAGCAATAAAAAAATCCGTATACAAACCGTTCCAAAAATGAGTCATGACCATTACAACGTCTGTTCCACAAGTAAGACGCAAAAATTATAAAAGTCATTCATAATACCAACATAACCGTCCCTATTAATAAATATAATTTTCTTATCCAAATCCTATATTAGGAACGGTAAACTAAAATGTGTTATCGTGACCATGCCGTGTTGGAACGGTCATAAGTAAACCGTTCCCAATAATTTGTAACGCCATTTGCGCAGACAAATTGCCACCAGTTCCACAACCGTTCCTGAACCCGATTCAATAATTCCATTTGTTCACAACCGTTCCTACTGAAAAAAGACAACCGTTCCTGAACCTATGATTGTTGCTTTCGCGGTAGACGACAGAGACTGTTCAACTGTCAGGTACTTAATGAAACTTTCCATTGAGTGATTTTACACGTCTTTTGTGCCCAAAGTAAGTTTCCACCATCTTCCTCCTTTTTCTTTTGTGAAAAATTTTCGATCTCATGAAAGTTTTTTTTCCTAAAAAAATGTTGTTTTCTTTGCAGGCTCTCGAGATTTTTGGGTTTTTTTCGTCCAAATCATCCCTGCTTCCCTTCTCCCTATGCCGATAAGGTCTTCTTGTCCTATCTCTCTTTTTATTTTGGTAGCTATGTCGAGTGGTAGTATAGATGCAAAAGCTGTCGAGGATGTATTGATAGACTTGGTGGGTATTTTTTGTGATGAGGGGAAATCCTGCTGCCTCAAACTCTGCCTCCCACAATGGGGATGAGAGTGATGGGCTAAAATACATAAAAATCCCCCTGTGTTTTAAAAAGTCAGCTAAAAACCCCCTTCTATTTTAAAAATAGGCTAAAAACTCCCTTTTATTTTCTTAAATGTAGCTCAATCGCCCATCTCCATTAAATATAATTAACAGCGTTAATTTTTGTACAAATAAATGTTATACCCTTATTTAATATATATTATTTCTTATTTTAATAACCGTTGGATCTGTAATGATTATACCAAAACCGTCAGATTTAATCAATTAATCTTATCCATTAGATTATAAATTTAAAAAAACATCAAGGGTTCATATTTTACTAATTTTAAATATATATTAGAAAAAAATAGTATTTAAAAAAATAAACTACATAAAATTAACCTAGCCCACCCCCGTTGCCCTCTCTATAGTCCACCCCCCAACCCGTCTCTACCCTCCCCACACCGCCCAAACCCCTGTCACCTCCCATAGGAGGGGGCGACAACAGCGATGTCTCGCCCCTGAAACTAGGCGATGGTACGCTGTTCTGGGCGCGATCGCCCATAATTTGAGCAACGACGGCGTCCATTGTCACCATTTTTTTATATATATTTTTTATTTTTAATTATGAATTTTAAAAATTAACTAAACAATATTAATTAAATTAAAAAGAATTACTTTTACATATTTTTAACTAAAGAATAATTTAAATTATTAATATTATATAATTTTTATAATTAATAACATTTATATGAAATAAGATATTTTAAATTTGAAAATAAATTTACTATATTAATTTTTACACTATGATGTTAATTTAATATTTAAATTTAAATTATAAAACTTAAAAAATTATATTTTTTCATATTTTAAGTAAATTTTAAAAAAATATTTTATTTTTTAGATAGATGAAAATACAAAAAAGAACACTCAAAACAAGTAAAAAAAATGTACATGTGAAATATATAAACACTATGAGGGTATTTTAGTCAAAAACACCAAAAGATAAGGCCAAAAGTAGTTAACAAACACCCCTAAACACACAATGAGCACTTGTAATGCACCTTCCGTTAATTACTAATGAAAGGAGTGTTTTTTTTGCCGAGTGTTACAAAACACAGGGGTTTTTTAAGCCATTTTGAAAGCACATAGGTGTTTTTATCTATTTCAACAAAAGGCAAGGGGGTAAAATGTAGTTTAGCCCTAGATGATGTGAAAAGGATCAGGGAGAGCCACGGGATACCTACTGATTTTGTGATCTGTATGCCTGTCTTTAATGCTTGCCCTAACTTCTCTCCAGTTGGATTTCTATGTTTTTTCTTGGCTCAGCTGGAGACCGACTTGTGTTCCCGGACCTATTTTTTCTGCGATATGGCCACTTTGTTTAATGATCCTTTAAATTTCCTAGTCCAATATCCTTTAGTATTTATTCCGGTTTTATATTTTAGTCAGAAATCTGGGGAGACCCCCTTTGTTGCTCCATTTCACTCTTTTTTTCTGCTCGAAAGGCCAGGGCTCGAGTTTTTTTTACTTAACCTCTAAAGGGAAACTCGATTTCTCTAGACCGAGCCCAAGCCCTTGATTTGTTTGCTTCATGCCTTGGAAAGATAAGTACCTACACTGAATGATTATTTATATAATTATTGAAAGCAACAAAAGTTTTTTACCTATGTGAATTTGTGTAGACATTTGTGCTAGGAGACAGTTTGTTTGGCTAGTTTGAGCAGAGAGGTCTCTTGTTTGAGACTTCTCTCAAGGGGTAGAGGAACTAGAGAAAGCTAACCAATGGCTAAGAGAGGCCCTGAAGAAGAGGGACTGGCTGCATGTGGAGGATAATACTAGCATTCGTCATCTTAGGGAGGAGGTAACTAGTTTGCACGTCCGCCTGGAGCAGGCCTGCTGTAGGTGGAGCAGGTGCGACAGGAGACAATTCAGACTCATCTTCGGAGAAGGAATGAAAAGATATGTTGGAGCTTGTGGTTGAATATAAGAAATGTAGTTTAGCCCTAGATGATGTATTTCAACAAAAGGCAAGGGGGTAAAATGTAGTTTAGCCCTAGATGATGTGAAAAGGATCAGGGAGAGCCACGGGATACCTACTGATTTTGTGATCTGTATGCCTGTCTTTAATGCTTGCCCTAACTTCTCTCCAGTTGGATTTCTATGTTTTTTCTTGGCTCAGCTGGAGACCGACTTGTGTTCCCGGACCTATTTTTTCTGCGATATGGCCACTTTGTTTAATGATCCTTTAAATTTCCTAGTCCAATATCCTTTAGTATTTATTCCGGTTTATATTTTAGTCAGAAATCTGGGGAGACCCCCTTTGTTGCTCCATTTCACTCTTTTTTTCTGCTCGAAAGGCCAGGGCTCGAGTTTTTTTTTACTTAACCTCTAAAGGGAAACTCGATTTCTCTAGACCGAGCCCAAGCCCTTGATTTGTTTGCTTCATGCCTTGGAAAGATAAGTACCTACACTGAATGATTATTTATATAATTATTGAAAGCAACAAAAGTTTTTACCTATGTGAATTTGTGTAGACATTTGTGCTAGGAGACAGTTTGTTTGGCTAGTTTGAGCAGAGAGGTCTCTTGTTTGAGACTTCTCTCAAGGGGTAGAGGAACTAGAGAAAGCTAACCAATGGCTAAGAGAGGCCTGAAGAAGAGGACTGGCTGCATGTGGAGGATAATACTAGCATTCGTCATCTTAGGGAGGAGGTAACTAGTTTGCACGTCCGCCTGGAGCAGGCCTGCTGTAGGTGGAGCAGGTGCGACAGGAGACAATTCAGACTCATCTTCGGAGAAGGAATGAAAAGATATGTTGGAGCTTGTGGTTGAATATAAGAAATCTCCTGAGTTTTAGAGCTTGCTAGTTGAGTGTGCGTTGAAATATTATTTCCATGGGTTTCAGGACTGCACTCAGCAATTCCCGGATGTGGGTAGGACAACTACCTCCTTCCTACACGCCAGGGCTAGCTAGGCTTCTGCTCCCAATCCTGATGATGAAGTCCTTACTGAGGCACCAGAGAGTCATCTTGTTGTAGATGATCTCATGTCACTGGACCTTGCAGGTCAAGTGGTGGAGGATGTGATTCCTATGCGAAGTGAGCCCCTTGCTGCGACTGGAGCGGAAAACCTACTTCATACTGATAGTAAATGACATGCCCCAGTTTTTTTTGGCAAGAAGTACAAGTTAAATTTTGGATATTAGAGACCTTCCACATGAGGTTTGGAAATGCTCGGGTGTGGGTTTGAATATTTTCATTTGCTAACGGCACTATGGTGCCTTGGATTCTACTCCCCTCATCCTTTCTATGAATGTTTTTCTTTTGTGGATCATATTTCTGTGCATTTTTCCTGTTGTTGTGTTATTGCACGAGTATGCATTTTGTTATACTCTGGTTTTCTTGGTTTGTTCTCAAAACATGTTTTTGCCCGTGATGAATGTTTTACATATGTAAGAAGTAAATGTTGACATAATACGCACTAGCAAACATGCCTAGTTAAAAAAACTATCTGAGTAATACGACCCTTTATTAGGTTCAACCTAAGTAAGATCAAAATAACTTAGCTTGAAGACGTAATGGCCTACTATCTAAATAGGTGGATAATGCTTGTTCCAAAACTTGATTCTTGTGGGCAGAAGATGTACCTCCTTAGGCGATAGAGTATGACCTGCTCACGTATGAAGTAAGTATAGAAGATGCTAATCATTTGAACAAAAACTAGGTTAATGTGCCTACTAAAGGCACTTTCAGTACGGCTTATAACCTGCAAGTGAGCAAGAATGTGCCAACTAAAGGCGACTTGCTAGGGGTCTAAGATAGTAAGAAATGGGTACGCCATCAGGGTGGATCATTAGGGTTCGAAGCTAGCAAGAAATAAGTGCATCAGCAAGGCGGCTAGTTAGGGCTCGAAGCCAGTAAGTAATGAGCACCCCAACAGGGTGGCTTAATAAGGCTTGAAGCTAGTAAGTAATGAATGCGCCATCAGAGCGGCTTATTAGACTAGCAGGATATTTATAAGGCCTCACAAAGTATCGTAGGGAAAGATAAGAAGCATTCTTATTCTAGCAAGAAAGTGTTTAGCTAGTACATTCGTGAAATTATAAGCAAGAATAAAGTTTCATAAGTAAACCTTCATGAGATTGTAAGCACTCCAGGGTCGAGTGAGCTTCTTGACACCAATGTCTTCCAGCTCGTATGCTCCAAATTTGATGATCTGGGTCAACTAGTTTGAAAGCGCTTGCTTGCTTGTACTAGGTCTCTCACTTGGAATTCTCTCCTTTTAACCCATTTGTTGTAGGCATTAACTACCTTTTATTTGTTCTCTCCATGTGAGTTTGAACATCCTCTCTAACCTCATCTACCAAATCCAAGTTAATACGCAATAGTAAATTATTACCTTCCCACTCATACTGTTAGATTATGAAAGTTTCTAGCCATGCCTCAATAGGAATGACGGCTTCCGAGCTGTATACTAAGTTGAAAAGTGTTTCCTCTGTGGTGGATCTGGAGGTGGTCCTGTAGTAACAAAACATGCCAGGAAGAGCATCGACCCACTGTCCTCCTGTCTACTCAAGCTTAGTTTTGATGCCTTACTCCAGGATGCGGTTCGTGACTTCTACCTACCCACTGGCTTGAGGGTAAGCTACTAAAGTGAACTGTTGCTAGATGCGTAGGTTGGCACACTAGTCTTGGTTTTTCCTACATTGAAACTGGGGATCGTTGTTAGAAATAAGCATAAAGGGGTAAACCATACATGCAAATTATGTTTCAAGAGGAATTTGAGCAATTCATTTTTTGTAATTTTGGAAAGGGGCTTAGCTTCTATCCACTTGTTAAAGTAGTCTACTACTACAAGCAGGAATTACGCTTCCCTTGTGTAGCTTGCAAGGGACCTATAATGTCTATCTCTAGTTCATGAATTTTTAATCTGTACGCTATTACAAAATTCATAATGACCACAGCGAGCACTAAAAATTATTTTAGGTATATTCTTCTCTGCTATCCTCAATTGCTAAAAGCAAAGCCCAGATCAATCTTTGAAAAGATTGTGGCTCTCTTCAACTAGTCTGGCAAATCATCAATTATTGATAATGTATATCTATTTTTCACTATCGCTCTATTCAGTTGGTAATAATCAATATACAACCTCATATAACCAATCTTCTTTTCCATTAATAACATTAGTGTTCACCCCAGTGAAGTACTCAATCTAAAAACAGCTCATTTTCTCTAATAATTCTTTTATTTGCCTTTTAAGTTCCTTTAGTTCTAATAAAGTCATTTTGTTTAATGCATCCAAAACAGATGTTCCTATAGAAATAAGCTCTATTTCAACATCTATTTCTCAATGGGGTGGTAACCTAAGTTTTTCCTAGAAAAATATAACATAATTGTCTAACTATTAGAACGTCTGATACATTTAGACTAACCATCATAGTATACGTACATTCACTGGATGCCACACACCCTCATTTAACTAAATTAAAAGAAATTATGAAAAAATTAAATAATTAGATATGACTTATCTTTTTACCTCAATCAGTGTCTTTATTTGTCTCTTGACTTCTTTAACTACTTCTTATGTTTGACAATCCACTAAAGCATGATTACTAGACAACCAATGCATTTCTAGAGTTTTGTCTAGTTCTCTAAGGTTTATAACAACTAAATCTGCATATAGTGTGACACCATCCACTACTACAGGACAAGTTCTCACAACTGTATTAACGAGTATAACCCCACTAGCAGACATAGATATAAATAAGTCATACCCTAACGGTTCTATACTTGCTTGTTTTCTTGATGCAAACTCATATGATACAAATGACAAGTAGATTCTACGTCAATTAACACAAGTACACTACCACTGAACAAAAGCTTACTACGATATTAACTAACTTCATCCTAGTAAGCATAAATACACATACATAATGCTATAATGATTCTATATTTTAAAGTGCAGACTCTAATGACACAATTGAGCCAGCAGCGTGTTCACATAACACGTCTATTCTATATGACGACCGTAATATATATTTTACATATAATACCACATTTCATCAAATACACCCTAGAGAATCTAATCCCTGCTCTGATACCACCAAATGTAGCACCTCTAACAGCACTATGGTTATATCTCCCCTAAATATCATACTTAAAGTAAATCCTGTTTACATATTTATAAATATACATATAATCCATATGTACACATAACCCAATGTCACAACAAACACAATCAACATCATATATGTACATATCACATACCACAAGGTAAATCACTATAAGTTATTCCCACACCGTCCATATATTTAGTTCCTTTTTGTACATCAAAAATACAATTTGTATTTTAACTGACGTATGAAGAGAAAACTGCATACTGGCTCAACCTGACAAAATGCAGGGATTGAATCTAGTCCTCGGTGGGTAGAGATATATTCCTGAAAATATTAGCAGATGAGTGAGCCTGCAATTCAGTAAGCAAATAACCGGCACTATCTATATATGTACATCAAATATAGTCCAGATAAAACAAGATGATCAGCATACGTAAAGTATAATCAATTTAATTTCAATACAAATAAATTGTATCTAATACACAGTCAACTCATAGCAAAACAACCAATTAAACATCCTTTCCTAGTCTGCTTACTAGAAGGTGATATAGTGTTTTCCTCCACCAGCTCAACCTCACAGTTCATTACATACATGAATCCCCTTGACATGCCAACTCATCAATTTTATTTCGCATCATAGCTCTTTCAATATCGCATCATAGTTCTTTTCAAATCGCATCATAGCTCTTTTCACATTGCATCATAGCTCTTTTCTTTTCATTTTGCCACATAGGCTATTCAACAACATCAAGGGTATTCACATCATAGTTATATTTAATTTCCACAACTTTCTCATTTCCACATATCACCTTTCTTGTAAGCAGCTAATAACATAAAATCATATATTAACACACTTTCATTTACCAGCACCAACAACACATCATCCAATAAATGTAGTACTTCAATGTATTTTCTCATTTCACTTGCACAACATGATTATTCAAATTAAACCACCCACCACTTATACAATTCAAACTAGAAATCATCTACCACTCATACATTTTCAGTTAAATTAGCTTCAGCACGAATGAAAGCTTTTATAAATGTAACACCACAAAGAAAGGGAACATATATAGATAATACTAATTATTCACTTACCTTGATCTTGCAACGGTTTAATTAGCAAATAGAGAAGTTTTCCATTCTCTAATTTATCCCCGTGTCCTATATTGAGTTGTAATGCATATAGTTAATATACTGAGAATAACGTAATTTCTAAATAGAATATTAAATATTATTCGTATAATTTTCAACAATCTTTTAATATTTTATTTTTATCGAAATATAAATCTTCATTCCGTTATTTTCAAACTAACTAAACTTTCTAAACTTCCTAGGTATATATTTAATTTATCAACCGATTCATAAGAATTCAATTAATCAAACCCCATATATCTTTATAACTATTTTTCTTAATAATATCCCAAAATATAATTATTACGAGAATCTCATATTTCTTTTTAATAAGTATAATATTTCCCAAATAATATTTTCTAATTCTTTTTAAATATAAATTTCTCAATATTTTTATAAATTTTTTATTGATTTCTCGCTACTATAAAATTTAATTAAACACCAGTACGTATAATTAAATATTTGGTCAATAAGCCCGATGAAATTGAGTAAATTAATTATAGTAATGATTAAATCTAGCAAATCTAGCAATTTAATTAACCAACTATAACATTCTTGAAGCAAATAGGATACTTGGTCAATCACTAATTTGGAAATAGTCTAATTGATAAAACTTACCGATTAAATATTAATTCGGTTAGTATAAACTATATTTAATAAATACTCCAATCAAATAAAAATATAAGTATAAAAATTAATAATAATTATAAACATAAATCATTTACCTACGGGAAAAGGCAGTCGTTGAGCATAAATTTAACTACTTTAAGCTCGACCATCCTAAGTAAAATGAGAATTCATCCTTTTGAAGACATACATATGTATATATTATTTTTATTTGTGATAACAATAATAACAATTAGTGGTGGTGCCATGCTCCACTTGTCCCTCTTAGCAAACAAATTTGTGGGAGCCAATGTGCCCAAGGGCTCAACAGGAATGTGGACGAGTGGGGTGTGCTTCTGGCATAGCTCTCACTTCCTCATTCACTCTACCGCATCCCTCCCGAGAGTAGGACAGAAGCACCAAGGTCGTACCTCATGTATACGATTCCACCCAACAAAGCAAATCTAGTTGCCCTGCTTCTCAATTAGGTTGCCTCATTTTCATTATTAAGAAAATCCCCTCATCCATGTAATCTAGGAGTGGTTTCCTCTAATTTGTACTAATCTGCAAGACGTTAATGTTGATATCAAAAGAAACTTTTAATAAGGGTCCTTACATTAATAGCTAGCTAGCCGAGCTAGGTAATTTGCCTTATTGTTCTCCAAGTGAGGAATCTGGTGGAGCTAAAGCTCTTTAGCTGGCTCGTGAGCTCACTTATATCTTCGAGGTATTCTTTCATTTGGTCTTCCTTGATATCATACGTGTCTCCTACCAGTTGGTTGGTTACTAGCTGGGAGTCGGAGTAGGTAATCAAGCTCCTAGCTCCTACATCAAGTGTCATCCTGATACGTACTATGAGGGCTTCACATTTAGCCTTGTTATTTGAGGCCTTTAACTCGAATTTTAAGGCGTACTCCAGCTCATCTGCTTCCAGGCTGGTGAGGACAATCCCTACTCTACTAGGTGGAGGAGCCATCAACATTTAGAAGCCATTTTCCTTCATCCTTCTTAGTAGGAGCGATTTCTTTCACGAACTTAACTAGCGCCTGGGCCTTAATGGTCATTCTAAGCTGGTAGGAAATGTCATATTCACTGAACTCAACAACCCACTTAATCATCCTACCTGGAGTTTCAGCTTTCCCTAAGGTTGCTCATAAGCTAGCGTTAGTGCGCACAATGACAAATTGTGATAAAAAAAAAAAATAAGGATGCAGTTTACGTGTTATTATTTCTAAAGAAAACACTAGTTTCTCGACCTTAGGATACCACTGTTCAAACCCATGCAATACCTTACTTACATACTAGATAGGTTTTGGTTCCCCTCCTCTTCTTTAATGAGCATGGCGCACACCACATGTTGCCCTACAACTAGATATAGGTATAATTGCTCACCTACTGATGGCTTGGTGTGTAGGGACAGCTCGATCAGGTAGGCCTTCGAGTCCTTGAAAGCCTGTTGGTGAAGGAAAGTGGGTTGGCCAAGACTGTGCGAGTGGAAGCGAGTAAGAGAAGAAATCACAAAACTCATGCGTAAAAGAAATTCTTAGTCCAACCAAAAGGTGTTCCCTTAGTGTTCCTAGGCGTTCGATGTAGTATGAGGATGAAGATAAAATCCAATCATACAAGGCTATGTTAAACGAAAGAATAAGTGTAATCTAAAATAAAAAATTACCTCTTTTTCTTTAATTTCCAACCGACAACGTATTCGTTCACCTTAGATTCCAATGGAGGAATCCGCTAGAGATGATCTACACCACACATTGAGGAAGATGACTTTGATCCCTTTGTTAGAAGAGATCAAAATCAAACTTGTTGGAGCGACCGACTTCTAGAGAGGAGAGGTGGAGTTTTGTGTGTGTGACCATGATCACACTCATATATATATATATATATATATATATATCCTTGTATGGATAAGTGAAAATGTGTCTAGATACATTCTATTACCTACAAGGCAACCCCTTTCCTATATAGTATGATCCAATCATGCATATTGAGAAGTGCTCAAAATATGATTAAGTTTACACATTCCAAAAGTGCAATTTGGTCAACCTTCCTTCCAACAATAGAAGTCATCTCTTTGGCTAATGGGTCTTAATTTAGTGCACCGAGTTTAAAATAATTTCGAGGTCCAAATGAATTTAATTATTTAGATTTAATAAAATCCAAATCAAATTATGCCAATGACATTTAATTTAATTAAAAACACAAGCTCAATATATCTCTTAATGAATAACTCTAATTTATGAATTAAGTTAAGCCAATTACATTAATTCAGTTAATTTAATTTTGAGTGATCTATCTAATAAATTAACGATGTGTAAATAATTTAATTATTTATATTTATCGAAATTAATTCATAATTAATTTTCTTTTCTTCCTCTGTGATCTATGTGTGACTCTTTAGATTCACCCTCAACTAGAGTTGGGCTAATGTCCGACATAGATGATTAATTAAATCCAACCTAATTAATCATCCTTGATCAAGAAAGCCTGTTTCCATGGGTGGTCGTCTAGCAATAGTCCATGGCACTAGAGACCAGGTGAATATATGTGTGAATGTTTAGGCTCCCAAATTCCGTGTGGGTATGGTCCTTTAGTTTACTGTCTCCCAATCTTAGTTTAGGGCATGGAATTTAGTGTTGGTTCCCATCTTGAACTAGGCATCTATGCTTTAATACTTTAGACCGTGTTCCACTTAATTGCTCGACATATGGACCTTTTTTCCTATTCGACCAACTACTTTGGAGAAAGGTTTACAAGGCGGGAACGCATCTCTAACTGCATAGGAGATACCGCTGTCACATACGGACAGGCGACGACTTATCTTCTTGAAACCCCCTATCCTTGCTACACATTCTGATTGCATTGGATAAGAATTATAATGATCATCTATGTGATACAATTATTTCTTGCCAGATCCAACATACAATCATTGTGTGCACGCGATTGCCACGGTTCTTAAGAGTGGGCATCGAGTCGGGTTCGGGTTATTCGGGTGGGGTACCCGACATATCGGGTAGTGAAAAAATGAACCCGAACCCGAGTAGATCGAATAACCGACAGTGGGGTTCGGGTACATGCGTGAGATGATGGGCTCTTTCAGTTTCTCAGTTCTCCCTCACTTCTTTCAATTGAAAACAAATCAAGTAAGGGGGAACTTCTGCAAACCCCTCTTAGATTGAAATTCTTGCAGCAAAAATTCTTGCAATTTCCATCTTGATTTCTCATTATTTTTACAATCAAATTTCTACCACAATTGGAAAATTAATCTTTGACCCAAACCCTTTTCTGTATAAATCAAAGTTCATATCTCTCTCTTTGGCTACTACCTCTCACCCTCTTCAATCTATCATCAGAAACAGTTACCTCAAGGTGAGTTTTAGATATAAATGTGTACAATAACTTCTACCAAAAAATTTCACCTCTCCTGTCTATATCTACATTTTGGTTGTCGCCCCAAGTTTATAGAAGTTTTATGAAAACAAAGCATATTTGTTCAAATAGTGACTAAATCGAGAGTGACTTACTATTCAGAGAGGTGCGAAGAGCCGAAGGTGAAGAGTCCTAACGAGGAAACCACGACAAGTCTCTGATCACCAAGGGGGGACGGCGACGGACTGCACATTATGAGTTTGGGTCTTTTCTTTTATCAGGGCTTGGAAACGCAGCAGATTGCAGAAAGTGGAAACGCAGAGCAGACCACTAAAGCAGAACAACAAACATGATAAGGTTTTGTTAAATGGAGGGTCGGGTTATTTGGGCACCCGATCGGGTTTTCGGGTACACTTACCCTACCCAAAATCTGACCTGTTATATTTTTGTTGGGTTTCGAGTTTACCTAAACCCTATTTTTTACCCGTATTACCCAACCCATCTAACTCGAATCCTAATGGGTCGGGTCGGGACCTGAAAAACCCAACCCGTATGCCCACCCCCAATGGTTCCTCAAATTTGAGGACTACTCCAGTACTATCAGAGTCAAAGATTCAAGTCATACCGATCAAGCCTCCAAAATTTCTATATAACGATCCCTACGGGGTAGTTCAGTCAATTTAGCACCTAGCCAATCAACCAGTAAGATTGTATAGACGTCCAATGTTTGTCATCGATGAAACACAACCCTCATCAAATGAATGCAATGCTTAGTGCAAATCTCAATAAGACATTTGATGCCCAATCTCGATGTCCTTGACTTGGAACATTTCAGACGCAACCCCTTAGCAGTTGATTTCATAATTATTGTGACACCCCCTCCGTAATCACATTCAATTACCCTCACAACTCACAATTATCCCTATAAAATATTTGACAAAGTTGATATCTGACGAACACCTCAAGCAAATTACATACTTCACTAGAGTTTTTAGCTGTTACAAAATATAAAACACTAACTTAAACACAATTACATGTTCTTATGTCCATCTATCTAGAGCTCTCGAATTAGCATGGCACTGCTGACTCATCTATATGGTTGATGCTGGCTTATGACCTATCTCCTGAAAGAAAAATATACGACAAATTTATGAGTTGTCAACTCAGTAAGTATAGCTTTCTGTCTATATATATATACTCGAGCAACAAGTTAAGTACAAAACAATGATATCAACATAACCAACACATATTACACAATATAGCCAACTCACAGTAAACAATCTTCTACTCCTAGTCTGCTTACCAGAAGGTGATATAGTGTTTTTCTCCATCAACTCAACCTCACCTTTCATTATATACATGAATCCCCTTGACAGCCGGCTCATCAATCTTATATCGCATCATAGCTCTTTCATTCGCTTCATAGCTCTTTTCATATTTCATAGCTCTTTTATATCGCAGTACTGCTCTTTTTCATATCGCATCATAGCTCTTTTCTCATCGCATCATAGCTCTTTTCTTCATAGCTCTTTTCTTTTCATTTGCCACATAGGCTATTCAACAACATCAAGGGGTATTCACATCATATTTATATTCAATTTCCACCACTCCCTCAATTCCACATATCACCCTCCTTGTAAGCAGTTATTGACGTAAAATCATATATAGACATATTTCTATTTACAAACACCAATAACACATCATCCAACCAATATAATACTTAAATGTATTTCTCATTTTGCGTGCACAATATCATCATCCAGTTAAATCATTCACCACGCATACATTTTCAGATAAATCAACTTCAGCATGAATCACAGATCTATATAAAAGTAATAGCACAAAGAGAGAAAACATATACAGATAATACTAATTATTCACTTACTCGTACAATTCCATATAATAATATTTTCTCGTCAATCACTTTCTATTCGATTTCCTCCACATTTAATTACAAAACCCCACAATCATTTAGCCAACATTCGTGTAGCACGATCACAATCAAGCACATAATAGCAATTCTACAGATATGGAGATAATCTTAATCACCATCAACATCCATTAGCAAGTATACATACCATTCATATTTCACCCATATGAATATATACATAAATCCAACAAGCAATACTTATATTCACACGCATATATATATAAACCAATTAGCTATACTTACCTCACTTTCCCAATTATGTAAATAGTATAATGATGTGTACAATCTCGAACGTTGTTCCAGTGTCCTAAAATGAGGTATAAGACGTATCGTCAATGAATCGATAACATTGTAGTTTCTTCATAAAGCATGAACCACTCTCGTACACTTCTTACTAATTTCTGAATATCTCCTTCTACATAATTTGGATCTTTATTCCGTTTTCTTCTATATAAAGTAGACTCAATTATCTTTCCATCAGTATATATTCTGATGATTTATCAAAATCAGTTTTTATATTTTAGAAATTACCCTTACAGCCCTGAATCTACAATCTTCACAAAATGAGCCGTTCTCACTAAGTATAGCATAACTTTAATTACAATCACTAACATTAGAAACTGTTTTAGTATAATAAACTAGACATAATAAGCTATCCAAGGATGTATATTTGTGTTTTTAACCATAAAGGTCTATTTTATAAAAATCTGTCCTTTTTACGAAATTGTTTTTACTTGACAGCATCTCTGTCTCAGTTTATAAAATTCCCTCAGACAAACATACAATTGACAAAGATTCAATTTTTACACCAAGTATTCTCATGAGTCTCTAATTACATTTACAGCAAGAATCATACAAATTGGATATGTATATAATTAGTTATTCAAGTTTTAATACAACCTGGCCCCTTTAGGCAGCAACAGATTCAAACCTTGTTATTTTAAAATTCTCTGAAAAATCATATACTGTTCCAAAATTTACCAAATTTTCACAATATAACCTCCTATGTATCTAGTTTCAATTTACACAAGAATCATTCGAATTTAACCAGTAAAACTCAACTTACAAGGTTTTAATTACACACCTGTCAGATTACCTCAGAAACAGAGCAACAGAATGTTTCCTCCATTTTACCCATTCAAACGACCGATTTAGATTCTTCTCAAACTAAAAACATTTAGTACACATCTCAAAGTTTTCAAGGAATCAAGAATCCCTAAATTTGGACCCATATATCTCAAGATAATCACAATTAACAGTGGCTGATCGGACGGATTATTTTCTGCTGCTTCTTTTCCATGTTAATTGGGTTGTTTTCTTCAATTAGAACTAACATGCAGCTAACAAAACTGTTTTGAAACAAGAAATATGAACTGAAACTTACCAAATTAGATGGAGAATTTGCCTAAGTTTGAAGGTAATGGAGAATTCACCACCTCCTTCTCTCTTTTCCTCTCTTTCTCTTCCCCTTCTCTTCTTTTCTTTCTCTCCTCTTCTTCTCTTTTCTTTTCTTTTCTTTTCTTTTCTTCTCTTTTCCCTCCTCTTTCTCCCGTCAAGTGTGTGTTGTATGCTGTATGTGCGTGAATGTGTGTGTGTGTGAGAGTAGATGCAAGAGGTGAGGTGCTAGGTGGCAACTGTGTGTTGCTACCACCTCACTCTCTCTTTCTTTTCTTTTTTTTTTATTCTTTTTTATAATTATCAATACATCCTACCTAATTTCTTAATTAATATAATTTGATCCCATATATTATACCGAACTCCAATTTACTCCGTTCAAGTTTTAATGTAATCAAAAGTAAATATAGAATTTATGTACTAATTAAATAAATTTCATAAATTTTTACCAATTAATCCCACAATCATATATTAAAATTGTGTGGATGTTACAATTATCATCCAATACGTGGTCCAACTGCATGGGTTGTCTAAATGATCTGTGGGTTGATAGCATATTTAAACATAATAAATGAGCACAACAGAGATAAAGTCAATAATAAAAAATTATTTTTATTCATTGAATAATATTACATTATGTCGAGTTTGTCAAAATATATTACATCCAGGTTAATCTAATTGGCCATCTAGTCACCTATTCTAATAATCTCTCACTTGAGCTAAAGGCAATCACCCATTGATCTCAAACCCATCATATCAAGATATAGTGTATGAGCAATTTGCGACACTGGTTTAGTTAGTGGATCTACTGTGTTTTCTACTGAGCTGACTCGGTCCATTAGAATGTCACCTCTGCTCGCCATCTCTCTGAGCAAACGGTACCATATAAGAATGTGTTTAGAACGGTGATGAGATCTTGGTTCTTTGCTTGTTCTATCGCCCCATTATTATCGCAGAAATAACCACCAGCTCAAACATGTTAGGTATTATACCCAACTCTTGGATGTAGTTTTTCATCCAAACTGCTTCCTTAGTTGTTTCTGAAGCCATTATGTATTCAACTTCTGTGGTGGAATCCATTATGGTAGCCTGCTTGGAACTTTTCCAAGCAACCACACCACCTTCCAGCTTGAGTACAAAACCTGATTGAAACTTGGCATCATCATCGTCTGACTGGAAGCTAGCGTCACTGTAGCCTTCCAGTATAAATTCTCCAACATCGTAGATCAAGAACATATCCTTAGTCCTTTTCAAGTACTCGAGTATTGTCTTCACAGCACTCTAGTGCATCTCCTCGATACATGCCTGATTTCTACTCATTACCCTAAAAGCGAATGCGACGTCAGGCCTAATGCATTGAACAACATACTGAATACTACCTATGGCTGAGGCATAGGACACATCCGGCATCCGCTTATGTTCCTCATCAGTCTTCGGAGACTACTTCTTAGATAACTTAATTCCATGCCTCACTTGAAGGAATCCTCGTTTTGAGTTTTCCATCTTGAATCTCTTTAAAATCTTCTCAATGTACGAGGATTAGGTCAATCACAACATTCTTCTAGATCTATCCCTGTAGATCTTGATGCCAAGGATGTAGGAAGTCTCACCTATATCCTTCATGGAAAATTGAGTGGAGAACCAACTTTAATGTCTCCTGACATCTTAACATCATTTCTAATGAGCAAGATGTCATCTACATAAAGCACAAGATACGCAACTGAGCTCCCACTGATCTTTTAGTATATACAATGATCAAATTCATTCTTGAAGAAACCATTGTTGGAATGGGTCATCAAAAGCCAATTGGATTGGTTGTTTTTCATTCGCCAATGTTTATCAAATAATATTAGTTGATGAATATGATAAGAATTCATCAGGTTGGCTATGTGTTTCATTGTGCTTACCAGTGATATTGAACGGGGTTTCAATGTCACAACAAAATGTCCATAGATCGAAAGGTTAACCCCATGCAATTGGGTTGCACATAGATTTGGCGGCTATGAGACCAACTCTTGAGGATTAGTTTGAAACATTCCAAGTCGAGGACCTCGAGATAGAGCAACGAGGGTCCTATAGAGGCTTGCACTAAGTACTGCAGCCGTATTTTGTCGGCAATATATGTAGGTTGTCTGTGCAATTTTAGTGGGTTAGTTGGCAAGGTAGTCGACTGACTAAACTGACTCGCAGGAATCGTCATATGGAAGCCTCTTAAGGCTTGATCGGTATGAGTGGGATTCCCAATTCTAATAGTACAAGATTAGTCCTCGGACTTGAGGAATCATAATAGTCACGTGCATACGAAGATTGTATCTTGGTTATGGTGAGCGATGGCTATGTCATGAGGCATGGTCATCATAAGCCTTATCTAGTGCAGTCGAAGTATGTAGGGAGGACGATGAATTCCAAGAGAGGATTGTCCCCTGTTAGTATATTATAGAGAGTTATCCTATGCGCTATTGATCGATCAGGAATAGGTTTTCTAGATCGGATAAGTAGAGTAAATGCGTCTCGAGTACTAAGCATAGTCTTCTTGTCAAGGATAGGAATCGACGCCTAATTTCATGCTCTAGACTAAGGCTGGAGACGGTTGACAGTAGGATCGTACTCATATGGATTCAAAGTCTAAATATTCACACCACTATCCACCTAGTTTCTAGTACCATGGACTATTGCTAGAAGGCCACCAATGGTAACAGACTATTTTAGATTATCGAATAAATTGAATTTAATAATTATGTTGGTCATACACTATAATGGGATGGAATTAATTTGGAATTAATTCTAGAAGAGTCGGATAAATTTAATTGGATTTAATTAATCTTTAGAGAAAATAAATGATCGGATCATTTATTAGATCAATCCATTGGATAGATGATTTGAAATTTAATTAATTGGATTAATTGAAATTTCAAGTTAGCTATTAAAATTAATTGGATTGATTTTATTGGGCTTGGTCTAATTCATAAATTGGATTTATAAATTAAAAGAGAGAGCATGGGCTTGAATCTTTTAGTTAGATCAAAAGATAAGGAGTTTAATGTTGGGCTTATGATTAAATTAAATTTAATTTAAGTCCATAAGAGATGGCTTGACTTTTTCGAGTTCGTCCATTAAATACAAGCCCGAGGCCGTGGTTGGATCTTGTCTAAGTCAAGGAGGACAATTTATTAGGGTTATTTGCCTGATTTTAGAGGTCAATTTCGTGGGTAAAGGAGTTGGTAGGGTTAGGATGATCTTTTGGAGCCTAACTAGGCTAGGACTCCTTGTATATGTATGACTAAGTCAAATATATACTTACATCTAATGTTTTCCACACATACAACACATACTAGCCTCTCCAAACTCCAAAATTTTGTCTCTCTCTCCCCCCCAATATGTTATCCATCTTCAAATTTTCTCTTGGTCTTAGAGATCAAAGAATAAACGAAAGAGAAATCAAAACACGTTAATTCATATAATTATTTTGATCTCCATCTCTTCTGTAGAGATTGTGCTAGCATGAAATCTCCACATCCATTAGTGGTGGTGTGTTAGTCTTTGAAGGATCTCTACATCATGATCTCGTTGTGGACGGATCCAGAAACAAAAATAAAGAGGAGATAATGCTTGTAGCCGTACGAGAAAAATGACAAAGGTAAACAATTATTTATAGTTTTTGCTTTTTGTATTTTCTCGTATTGTTCTATGGGGTATATGTATTTATTTTATACACCAAATGCCCGAAAAATGATCAAGGGTATACCCCTTGATTGGGATTATTCGCTTAAGATTTATCATTTTTTAATTTTTCGCGCTTCCGCCACACTTCCTGGGTCGATCCGTTTCGTATGACGTCATCAAAATGCATGTTCCAACTTCGAGAAGCTTGTTTTAGGCCATAGATAGACCTTTGGAGACAACAGATCTTCTGCTCTTCTCCAACAAAAGTGAAACCTTCTGGTTGATCCATGTAGATCACTTCCTCAACAAAACTGTTAAGAAATGTCGTTTTCACGTCATCTGCCATGTTTCATAGTTATACCCTGCAACTATGGAAAACAGTATCTGAATGGACTTGGTCATGGCAACAAGTGAGTAGGTTTCCTCAGAATTGACCCTAGGTCGTTGAGTATATCCCTTCCCCACGAGTCTGGCCTTAAAGGCAGTAACCTCACTGTCAGCTCCAAGCTTACGTTTGTAGACCCATTTACATCCAACAGACTTAACAACTTTAGGTAAGTGTACGAAGGTCCAAACCTAGTTTGAACCCATTGAGTCTATTTCGGATCTCATGGCCTCAAGCCACTTATCCGAGTTGATGTCCGACATTGCCTCTTTATATGTCCTTGGATCATTGTCCAATCGGCTAGTTAGGGGAAAAAATCCATACCTATCAGGTTGTTGGGATATTCTGGCAAATCTATGGAGGGCTAGAACACGATCAGTGGGAACCATGGGTGCAAATGATGTTGCATTGTTCTGCTGAGGTGCCTCACTTGATTCTTCAAAGAGTACCTAATCTCGTTCGGTGTCCTCAGGAAAACCTTTTTTTCAAGAACACTGTGTTTCTCGAGACAAACACCTTTTGCTCGGATGGATCATAGAAATAGTATCCCGTAATTTCTTTTAGATAACCGCAAACCTGCACAAACTAGACCTTGAGTCCAGTTTATCTCCTGCTAGCCTCTTAACATATGGAGAACTACCCTGTTAGAATAGGTCACCAGACAACCAATTAGATTGGTTATTTTGTAATCTATGTAAGCAATTTCTTTTCTTTTTTTGTAATATTGAATTAAATGAATAAGAGTGACTATTCATTTGGCCTTACTTTGTTGTTTTTACTCATGTAATTTTCATACATTATAACAAAACCTACTGATCACTAATCAACCAATAAAGTTGGGCTGCACATTTTATGGCAATTATGAAACCAACTTTTAAGGGTTGGATCTGAAATGTTCCAAGTTGAGAGCCCCAAGAATGGGCATCGAGAATTCTATTGAGACTTGTACTAAATATTATATCCATATGATGCGTGCAGTGTTTCATAGGCGATAGCCGTATGATGTCTATGAAATTTTAGTTGGTGGTGTTGTCAAGCCAACTGAACTGACTGGCCGGGAGTCATCATATAGAAGCCCACGAGGCATGGTTGGTATGATTTGAACTCTTCGGCTCCAGTAGTATGGGATTTAGTGCTCAAACTTGAGAATCCACGCGGTCTCATATACAGGACGACTGTATCTAAGGCTTGGTAAAAGATGATCATGCTCTGATGTTGTTATTATAGGCTTGTTCCAGTTAAGTCAGAACGTGTATGAAGATTGGCGAGTTCCAAGAGAGGATCCGTCGCCTACCATGAGATGATAGCGATCTCCTATGTGTTTTGATGTGTATTGTGTTCCTGGGAGT
Source organism: Sesamum angolense (assembly GCA_034509725.1). Taxonomy (NCBI): domain Eukaryota; kingdom Viridiplantae; phylum Streptophyta; class Magnoliopsida; order Lamiales; family Pedaliaceae; genus Sesamum; species Sesamum angolense. The sequence continues at coordinate 1,872,993 of JACGWL010000011.1, forward strand.
CTGTGGCCACCGTGGTGATCAAATAGAAAAGTGTTTTTTTATGTGATCAAGTGGAGAAATATAATCAGAATATTAAGCATAGATGTCTAGTTTAGGATGGAAAATGATGACCAATTCTATACCCTAGACTAAGACCTAGATATGATTGATGGAAGGAGCGTACCTGTGTGGCACTCGATAATCTAGTTGAGGGTAAACCTAAAGGGTCATACACAAATCATCGTGGAGGTGATGGAATTAATTTAGAATTAATTCCGAATGATAGCCCAAGAATCTAATGTATTGGATTAATTAAATTTTGGGCTTAGCTTAATTTAAAATATGCTTGGGCTAATTAATTTTTGGATTGAATTCATTAATTAATTAGTAGATAGGCTTGTTTAATTAATGAATTATATTCATTAATTAATGGAGAAGAGCTTAAATTAATTAGTTGGACTAATTAATTATTTGGGCTTGATTAATAAATTAAATTTACTAATTGAGTATGTTTAGGTCTATGTATATTTAATTAGATTAAATATTCACATGAATTTTCTATTAGGTATTTTATTTTATTGGATAACCTAATAAATTATTATTGGACTTAATTTAATTTTTTGGACAAATTAAAACTAGCCCAGTCCAAATATTAGGTGTGTTGAAGCATAAAAGATTGGGTCTTTAAGCACACCATAACATCATATCAAAAGAGGGTTTTTTCTCTCCCTAGGTTTAGCATAGGCCATGAAAATTTCTCCCTCTTTTTCATGATTTTGAGTTCTTGAATTAGATTCAAGTTGAGAACGGAAGAAATCGTTTACACTAATCGATAGTATATAAATTGGTTTCGATTTCTTTTACCGGATCTAATCATTTCTAGCAAGAGGATTAGATCCACCTTCTCATGATGTATTATGGACTATCTTTAGAGGGATTCTATACTTGAACCCTCTAAGTGAACGGGTCCAGAGAAGTTAAGGAATCAACGCTTGTAGTATGTCAAAGAAAACTGAGGGTGAGGTTCTTGTTTAGATTTCTGCTCCTTATTTTCTTTGTGATTCTATGGTATTTATTATTTTATTTTACACCGAATGCCCAGGAATAGATTAAGGGTACACCCCTTGATTGGAATATTATATGCTTATATCGCAATTTTTTCATTTTTTGCATTTTCGCCGCATTTCCGGGGTTGATCCCCTTGTAGACATGTAAAATTTCATGTCCAATTGAATGATGACAAGTGTAAAATAATATTATTTATCAATTTTTATTTATATTTTGGAATTTACAAAATTAATTCCAAGTATAAATAATCAATGTAATTGATATTTTGATATATATTTTGTCATCAAAAATTAATGACCGACAAGTGCCAAAATGAAGTGTTTCAGCCAATCAAATCATGCTTCGCAATCAAATATTTCAGCCAATCAGACCACGCCACGTGGAGCAATTGCATGTATGCTCCAATCAAATCAAAACAAAATATTTTTATATTTATCTTTTTAAAAAAATGCAAATATTAAAGAGATAATGTAAAATTAACCAATCATGTAATTCTAAATGTATGATATATTTATCTCTTTAAATTAAATTATAAAGAGATAATACAAAATGTGTTCAGGCGCATCACAATTCTACCTCTTTGACACCTATATAAGGGGTCCTCAGGCCTCATTCAAAACACACAGAGCTTGAGAAGAAAGAGCCAAGCAAGGGAAGATTGCAAAATTCCCTCTACGCAATTCCTCAAGACACAGAGCTCGAGAAGGAAGAGCCAACAAGGGAAGATTGCAAAATTCCCTCTACGCAATTCCTCAAGTGACAGAGCTCAAGAAGGAAAAGCTAAGCAAGGGAAGATTGCAAAATTCCCTCTAACGCAATTCTTCAAGTGACAGAGCTCGAGAAGAAAGAGCCAAGAAAGGGAAGATTGCAAAATTCCCTCTACGCAATTCCTCAAGTAACAGAGCTCGAGAAAGAAGAGCCAAGCAAGGGAAGATTGCAAAATTCTCTCTACGCAATTCCTCATGACAGAGCTCAAGAAGGAAGAGCCAAGCAAGGAAAGATTGCAAAATTCCCTCTACGCAATTCCTCAAGTGACAGAGCTCGAGAATGTAGAGCAAAGCAAAGAAAAATTATAAATAATTCTCTCTACGCGGTTCTTCAAATCTCAAGAATATTCAAAGGCGTTCAAGGCAAAGATCGAGTCTTTCGTTAAAGGTGCACCACAAATTATATCATTTAATTCGGGATTATATGCACAAAATCCTCGAATTAACGTTATAAAATATTCAAATATCATCTCAAGAAGATCCAAGTGGCCAATCCATTTTCAAATCATCAAAAGTATAGCGTTCAATTCGGGATTATTGGCAAAAGCCCTCAAATTAACGTTATAAGAATTCAAATTCAAGTCCAAAGGAGATCTACGTGGAGATTACCCTTTGAATTAGTTAAATTTGTCAAATATATAGTTTGGAGGGAATAATCAAGGGATAGAATAGGGATTGTACTCACATTGATATTTTAATCCAAATATTTTAATTTGTGATAATTTATTTTGTTTTTGATTTTTCAGACACGATAAAATTAGCTCTCACCCCTCCCTTCAGAATTTGTGGCATTTAGGTGCACTGACGCATGACAATGTAAAGAACAAGACATTCATGATGAGTGCCGCATTGATATGGACAGTGAACGACCTACTCGTTTATGTGATGGCGTCTGGATGGAGTACCGTTGGTGTTATGGGGTGTCCAATTTGTATGGAAGACACACGTGCATTTTACCTGCAGAACGATAAGAAAGTGTACTACTTTGACTGGCCCAGACAGTTCTTCCCCCCGAACATCCATACCGTAGGAATAAGAAAGCATTCACTAAGAACCAAATAGAAAAGAATGTTGCATGTCCAAGATTGATGGGAAAACAAATATGCGATTTGGTTGAAGAGTTTAGTCCTTCGATTGAAGTGTCGTTATCACTCCCAGACGGCTGCTATAGTGAGCATAAGTGGACCAAGAAAAACATCTTCTGAGAGCTCGAGTACTGGTCGACGCATCTGATATAATACAATCTCGATGTCATGCACATTGAGAAGAATGCGTTTGACAATATATTCAATACCGTGATGGATATGTAGGAAAAAATGAAGGACAATCTGAATGCACGAAAGGACCTGAAGATCATATGTAATGGTGGACGAACGGAGGCTGAACGTGATGCCCAAATCCTTATATACCCTGACCAAGGAACATAAGATCAGGATATGTGAATGGATTAGTCATTTTAAATTTCCTGATGGTTACGCATCTAATTTGGCCCGTTGTATGATGCAAGGCATGAAGAGCTATGATTGTCACGTATTCATGCAGAAATTGATCCCGATTACCATCCATGAAATGTTTCCTGAGCCTGTTTGGAATGCGTTGACAGAGGTCAACTTTCTATTCCAGATTCTATGTTCGACGACGCTAGGTGTAAACAAGATACAAGAATTGGAAGGTAGTGTCGCCACCATCTTGTGCAACCTCTAGAAAATATTTTCACTAGCTTTATTCTACTCAATGGAGCACCTAATTATTCACCTGCCATATGAAGCACGCGTAGGAAGGTCTGTGCAATACAGGTGGATGTACCCATTTGAGAGGTAAGCACACGAGCAATACTAGTTTTTCGAAATAGTTTTCGTGTCATATGTTTCTAATAAATATTCTTGTATTAGATTTCTTCGAGACTTAAAAATAAAGGTGAAAAGCAAAGCGCATGTCGGAGCGTCAATTGTAGAGGCTTATCTTGTAGAAGAAATCAGTCTATTCACTTCTGAGTACTCTGAGCCGCGGATTCTTTGTAAATGGAACAAGCCTTGTAGAAATGACGACCTCTGTATGAATGACACTCATATCCAACAGTTTATTTACAACTACCCTAGCCGATCAAGTGGTGTCGCAAATAAGAGGTAGCTCAGCGGCTCAGAGCGTCACATAATCGAATGTAGTTTTGTCGATTTAATCATATTTAACGGTTTGAATAAAATTTTAACGGTCTGATTATGCGATACAGTGTAACAGTATAAGATGCTACTAACATCTATGTAAGACTAACAATCTTGAATATATAAATATACTTGATCTACTAAACATGTATTAATTTATCAAAAAGAATTTTATTTGTCCAATGGTCTACATAAATTTATGGTCTACTTTTCTTTGATCATTAACATGTCCGGAACGGTTTTTTTCTTCATTTTTAATTTTTTCAGTTAAAAAAATATATTTTTGGCACTCATATTGGACAGTCAGTAAAAACATAGGAACAGTCTATTGAAAATACCACTAAAACGTCATCCTCTGCAATAAAACGTCGCCATTTAAGTTGTTTTAGCACGAGTCTAGGAACACTTATATTATTAAATTACCGTGCAAATTGACGCCAAATTTTGACTAATTATAGCACATGAAACGATATTGTTCTACGAAATTAGGAAAGGTCTAAACGACCATTCCTAGACCGATCTAAAATTTTATATATATTGGACACCTAGCTGATTTTTTTTTCCTCACTCTGTCCCTCATTCGCTTTATTTTTCTCTTCTCTCTCTCTCTCTCTCTCTTCTCCTCGCGACCCCCCGCTTTCCTCCCGCCACCACCGCAGTTCCCACTCTAAAGCCAGCCACTCTCTGCCGTTGTTCGTCATGCCTCTTTCTCTCTCCCCCCCCCCCCCCCCCCCTTTCTATTAAGCACTATTTTTGAAAAATATTTTAGGAATAGTTTCTGAAATATTTTCATAATGTAATTATATTTTGTGTAATATTTGTGTAAAATGTGTGTAATATTTTGTGAAAATGTGTAATATTCTGTATTTTTCAAATGCATTTTTCCGAAAATATTTTTCTGTTTTTCTTCAAAAATATTTTTCTGAAATTTTTAGCAATTTTAATTTTTTTCAGAAATATTTTTTGATATATTATCAGAAAATATTTCTCAAAATATTTTCAGGAAAGTGATTTTGATATTTTTCTAAAACTAAAATATTTGTCCTAAAATTAAAATATTTTTCTTAAACTTTTTCATAAATTAAAATATTTTTCCTGCAATTAAATATTTTTCTGAGACTTTTTTCACAAATTATAATGTTTTTTTCTGAAATTAAAATGTTGTTCAAAAACTTTTTAAGAAATAATAATTTTTAGTTTACTGTGTAATTTAGATTATTTGTGTACTTTTTGTCAAACTTATTGAATAATTGTGCAATTTATTCAAATTTTGTAAGTTAGATCATATTGTGTAATTTTTGTCAAATTTATTGTATAATTTTGTAATTTATGCAATTCTTCTGTAATTTATCATATTGTGTAATTTTTGTCAAACTTATTGTATAATTGTGTAATTATGCAATTCTTGTGTTTTTTCCAATAATTATTATTTATATAATAAATCACAATATTAGGCAAATCTTTTCCAATAATAACATTGTTTACATAATATTATCAATAATCACAAACTTAGACTAATTAATATTTCAATAATAATTTTATTTACATAATAATGTCAATAATCACAACCTCAAACTAATTAATATTTTCAATAATAATATTATTTATATAATATGTCAACAATAAAAAAAAGGCTAATATTTCAAATTAAAATATACTTACATAATAATTATAATGACACAAAATGAGGATAATATTTTTCAATATAACAACATTATTTCAAATAATTAATAATTATTTAAAATGTATAATTCCTTTATTCCCATGTACAAACGGATTACGCATTACTTTAAACTTTTTTAGCCCATCAAGTGAATTTTTGCCAATAGAACTAGTCAGGTCTACCCATTTTTATCTGTCGAGAAAGACAATGTTGATAGAAAAGAAGTGGATAAACTTGAGTACTACTATAACAAAAGGTTCAAGTGATATGCTAAAAAAGCTTAAAGCAATGCTTGACCCTTATGTATATGTGCACAAAGAAATTATACATTTTTAAATAATTAATAAGTACAAGAATCATAAATTCATGATAATATTTCCACTGATTAAAAATTAGTATTTTTTTAATAATTATGAAATTAAGGTAATTTTTTCAACAATGACAAAAACTAATACTTAATATAATTTGTATAGTACCTCAAAAATATATACATATATATATATATATAATTTGTATAGATTGTGTCTAGCAGTATGCCTCCTCCACCACATGGCCGTGGATGTGACCGCGGTCTTAGCCCGCCAATTCCACCGGTGCCATATGATGTTTTCCACGTTGGGGAAGTCGTCTTTCGACCACCCCCACCACCTGAAACGGTTGTACCTTCAGTCGCCATGCAAATTCCAGATGATGTTGGACCATCTGCCTTGGCACCCCCAGCTGAGGAGGTCGGACAGCCGTCGGTGGCACCAGCAGCTGATCCAGCCCGTCCGTGGGCTGTTCCACCACTAGTAGCACTAGCAGTCCCCCCACCATCAGCGCGCCAGTATATCAGCCTCGATGACGCGAGGTAATTTTGTTTATGATTAATATTTATGATTATTTTATCTTAAAAATCACTAATCAACATGTCCTTTCAGGTCTGACCGCAAATTCCACGAGCATAACAATGTGGTGGTGTGGAAATTTCCCCACCCTTGGGATGCTTGAGGCAGGTGCCGCTAAAGCACCAATAGTAATGTACTTTAAAATAATTTTGTATTATCTTATAACCTAAATTGTTACATGAATTTTACTAATGCTTTATTCATTTGTTATTTTGTAAATGACCTGTGGGTTGGATTGTGATGATAAGTCCATATTCTAGGTCTTCCACATGTGGGCCAATAAATGCACTAGGAAGAAATTTGTCGTCGCTCGGAGGAACCTGGTCAAGCCACTTTGGCTGGCCAACGACGTATGGCTCCAGCTCCAGACATACTGGATCAGCATGAATTTATAGGAGGAGGAGGGGAAGAATAAGGCGAATCGAGCAGCGAACCCCATAGCGTCCTCTAATGTGTACTGCGAGGGATCTTCCTCTGTCGACATGCATAAGAGGAATATGGTAAGTACATTACATAATTTTTTAAGTTTTATCATTACTTTATAAATATTATGCAGCCTTCTAGCTCGATAGCATTGAACTACACCCTGATACAAGGCCGATAGCGGCTGGAGCGTCCCGAGGGCAGCTGAGGTGGCGGTAAGTACCTTAGTAATTTTATTTATTTTTTAAATAATTTTGGAGTCAAGTTCTAATAATTTTGTTTGTTTTGTAGGAGACGTTTTAGAAACTAATAGAGGATCATCAGCCTCAGCCCATGGCCGAGGACCACGATACCCGGGCCGAATCAGAGGCTTCGGTGGCGATAACCAAGCAGCAGTTGTGGCTAGCGGCAATTGGGGGCAAGAACAAAAGTCGAGTATTTGGCCTTAATTTTGAGGCCCATCTCTCCAGCCGGACCTTCACATCACCATCGCCAGTCCCACCAACACCATCACAAACAAACTTGGCCATGCAAGATTGCATTAGCCGGCTAGAGACGATTATGGTCGACATGATGGCCATGATGAGAGAAATGCAGGCCAGCTCCTCGACTGCGGGACCGTCACAGTCGACTGCCTCCACTAGCGCCTCAGCACAGCCTCGGACAGACCCCTGGTACCGAACGACGACGATATGGACGACGCTGATGAGGAGGGTTTAGATTAGGTTTTAATTTTATTTTTTCAAATTTGTAATTAGATGATATTTATAATAATATATTTTCCCTAATTATTCATATTTTATAATGTTTATTACATTTCATAATTTTATTTTATTCACTTAATTAAATTCATAAATATAATTAAAATTTATTAAATTAATTTAATTATTTATTAAAATTTATTAAAATATATAAATTAAATTATTTGATATATATGACCCAAGAGATTTGGGCACAATGCATAGTTTAAGAAGACCCATAAACGTCAGCAGGGAGAGGCTCAAGACTCCCCCTACTGACCCAGCAGCATGAACGAGGAAGTCCCCCAATTACCAGCCGGCCCAATCTAAAAGCACGACCTAGTGGATGGCGGCCTATTACAGGCAGTCCACGCAAGGCATTCACCTAAGCCGCCATCTCGGACGATTCTTCCGGCCTAGAAGACACAAGTCAGGGAGGCCCTCTCAACTGCCAAAACTCCTATAAGAAGAAGGACTCCTAACGCATCAAAAGACGTCCTAAAAGCCCTTGAGGATAAGGACTCCCTTCCCCAGCAGGAACTCGCACTACAAACACATCCATGGAGGATAAGGTTAGGCGGAAGCCTATCCCAACCACCTACACCTATTCGCCTTGAAACCCGGAGAACGTGCAGACCCCCACACAAGGGGAACACTCCTTCTATATAAGCAGGTTTGTCCCAGGCAGGCGGACTCTCTTCTCTCTTGAATTCTTTGCTCTCATAACTATTACTTGCATTCTCTTTGCACTCTAAACACGACTCATGTCATGGATCTAAATATCCCATCACGATTCTTTCCTTTGATTCAATTTCTTTTAATTACTTTATCTTTCAATCGATACTGACTTGAGCATTGGAGTGTTAACCCATTCTTTTGTATGTTCGATCTCCTAAGCTCTTTTTTTCGTGGCCCAGGCCCGGATCACCAGTCCAAGCCCTTTTGACCAATGCTACTTTCGCACACATTAATTAGCGTCATTTGTGGGAACACTGAGTTCAAGACGTGAATTTCAATGGAAGCCCCCAGTAACCCTGCAAACAAACAGAAAACCGTGGACCCTTCTAGCAACCCCCAGGCCTTGCAGGTGGTTACCGGGATGCCCCCTACCACGGCTACTGAAGGATCTACTCCTGCCACTTTGGTGGGAACACCACCGCCCCCTAGAGTTGCAGGCCCTATAGCTAATCCCCCACATCACAGCACCTCCTCGAACACCTCTATGGAGGAACTGTCCCCAACTTTACAGGGAGCCATTCAGCAGATAGTCTCAGCGGCAATTCAGGAACAGGTGGCAGCACTAGCCTCAGTCCATGTAGTCACCCAATCTAATGTTGATGTCCCTGAAAAAGAAGCCGAAGGAGACATCCCTGTGCCTGTGCCCCCAGCGGATAGTAGGCAGAAAACTCTTCCTCTACCACCTCAAGACATCCCACCACAATGGCTAGCCTTCTTTGAATGTCTCCAAAAAGGTTTGCAAGATGTGCCATACCAGCTAGGAGGAGCCCTTGAGGATGAAAGACAAGGCATCCCCTTCACCGAAGTAGTGATTGCGGACGAACTTCAGGCAAACCGCCGCACCCCGGCCGTTGCTGAATATGATGGCACAAGACCCCCAGGAGCATCTTTCACGCTTTGAAAATCCAGCTCTCTTACATAGATACACTGGTGGGATCAAGTGTCATGTCTTTGTCACCACGTTGGCTAGAGCCGCCAACAGTGGTTCATCAAACTACCTATGGGAGCCATAGGAACCTTCAAGGAGTTTCAATCTTTGTTCTTACATCAATTAGCCAGTAGCCGGAAGCTTAAGAAAATAGAACTTAGCCTATTCATTGTACGATAGAAAGACAATGAACCTCTAAAGGAATACCTTCAAAGATTTAACGTTGTCGCACTAGAGGTGTCTTCTGCCACTCAAGTGGTAAAAACCAACGCCTTCTCATAGGGACTTCTGGACAAGGACTTCTTCAACTCCCTGGCCAAGAAATCGATATCAAAGTTCGATGCCCTCTTAGCTAGAGCTGCCAAATACTTAACATAGAAGATGCCCAAGCTGCTAAGAAGGAAAATCATGAAGAGAAAAGAAAATAGGCGAAGGAGGAAGCCCCCTCCAAGAAACCCCGAACCGAGGCTCGGGATAGGAGGTCCCCCTTCCAACAAAGGGTGAATGAAGTATACACTCCACTAACTGTACCCATCACCCAGGCCCTTATGGCTATCGAAGGAAAATGCCTATTGGCTCGACCTAAGTTGTGGAAGGACAGCCCCTATCGTCCCAAGTCTGATAAGTTTTGTCGTTTTCACAACGACTACGACAATACTACTGAAGAATGCCGACATCTCAAGAACAAAATAGAATATTTACAAGAATATATATATTGGGATAAGGCTCGATGTACAAGACTCTATTGAAAGCAAGAGGACGATAAAACAAAGGAGAAGAAGACCCTTAGTCCAGACTCCTTCCCGAAAGAAGGTGCCAAGCATGCCTCAAGCAGTAGGGCTGAGGCCAACGCTCCTCCTCGTGAAGGAGTCATATGTATATAGTAGGAGGGCCAGTCGGAGGGGACTCCCACCACGCTCGTAAAGCTCAAGTCTGAGAAGCGCATGATGTATCTCTAAAGGAAATCCAAGATGTGGAGGCAATAGAAGATGCCCCTCTTATCCAATTCGGATGAACGGAGAAAACAGGACCAAAGAACTCTCATAACGATGCCTTGGTCATCACGGTCTTATTTGCCAATTACAAAATAGGATGTATTTTCAGAGATTTTCGAAGCTCAGCCGACATACTCTTTGGAGAAGTTTACGACCAGATGCAGCTAGGGAACATCCCCCTAGAAAAGGTGAATACCTCCTTGTACGGGTTAACTAGAGAAGTAGTACATCCACGGGGCATGATCTCGCTTTCTCTAACATTGGGGACCCAATCTCCCCCGAAGACATGCATGCTGAAGTTCCTAGTGGTAGACGTACCATCTACTTACAATGCTATCCTAAGGAGGCCTACACTCAATGCCTTCCAGGCTATAATCTCTACGTATCACATGAAGATCAAGTTTTCAACACCCGGAGGTGTGGGAGAAGTACAAGGGGACCCCCTCCAATCATGAAAGTGTTACATTGAAGTCGTACGTAAAGGACAAAAAACAAATATAGAGGATACGTACATGGAAGCCCCCTCCAACAAGCAAGGAAAAGAAGCCCAGCAAGAAGAAGAAGCCTTGGAAGGGGGAGGGACGTCCCCCAAGTACCAGCTAGCGGAAGAATGTTGAACATCGAACTAATACCAGGGGACCCGGGAAAAATCACACGAATTGGTTTCCAAATGGATGATATGATTCGGAAGGAGGTCATACAATGCTTATAGCGCAACATTGACGTTTTCACATGGACCCCTCAGGATTTGGAAGGAATCGATCCTAAGGTTATCAACACCATCTTAATATAAATCCTGCTGCTAAGCCAGCAAAATAAAAAGAAGATACACTTTGGACCTGAGAAGGATAAGATAATCTAAGCTGAGGTAAACAAATTAATGGCAGCAAAACACATTGAAAAATACAGTTCCCTGAATGGCTGTCCAATGTCGTCCTGGTACCTAAACCTGGAGGAAAATGTGAAGGAAACGGATCGGCCCGGGAAGCGCAGCGGAAGCGCGAATAATCGAAAAACCGGTAAAACAAGCAATAATTAACGAAATTAATACTGATCAAGGGGTGTACCCTTGATCTTTCCCGGGCGTTCGGTGTGTCAAATAATACATAGGCCAAGAAATACGAGAAAAACAGAAAGAGCAAAAAATGAAGTTTTACCTTTGTCGTTTTTCTCGTACGACTACAAGCGTTGTCTCCTCTCCGTTTTCGTTTCCGGATCCGTCCACCACGAGACCTCAATCTTGAGATCCTCCCAAGAATGACACACCACCACTAAAGGATGTGGAGATTTCGTGCTAGCAAAATCTCCACAGAAGAGATGGAGATCAAAACAATCGCTATGAATTAACATGTTTTGATCTCTCTTTCGTTTTTCCTTTTTATCTCTAAGACCAAATGAAAAACTGATATGAATAAATGGGAGAGAGAGAGAGGCACGAAATTTGTGAGGTTCTGAGAGGCTAGTATATGTTGTGTGTGGCTAGGGTTTAATGAAGGTATATATATGACCTAGTCATACACATACTAGGAGTCCTAACCTAGTTAAGCTCCAAAACAACCATCCTAACCCTACCCACCCTTAAGCACGAATTTTGGCTTCTAAATCAGCCAAAGAACCTTCCAAAAAATGTCCTCCTTAACTTAGCCAAGGTCCAACCAAGGCCTTGGGTTTGTATTTAATGAACCGGGCTCGATAGGATCAAACCCACGTCTTATGGACTTATATTAAATCTAATTTAATCATAAGCCCAACATTAAACTCTTTATCTTTTAATCTAATTAAAAGATCCAAGCCCATGCTCTCTCTTTCAATTTATAAATCCAATTTATAAATTGGACCAAGCCCAATAAAATTAATACAATTAATTTTACTAGCTAAATTGAAATTCTAATTAATCCAATTAATTAAATTTCAAGTCATCCATCCAATGGATTGGTCTAAATAAATGATCCAATCATTTATTCTCTCCAAAGATTAATTTAATCCAATTAAATTAATCTAATTCTTCTAGAATTAATTCCAAATTAATTATATCCCACTATAGTAGTAGGGTGTGACTCTTTAGGTTCACCCTTCAGCTAGACTTGGGCATGTGACCAACACAATTAATTAAATCTAATTTAATTAATTATTTTTTATTATCCCATAATCGGAAATGGCCCGTTACCATGGGTGGTTGTCTAGCAACAGTCCATGGCACTAAAGACTAGGTGAATGTTGGTATGAACATTTAGGCTCCAAATCCATACGAGTACGGTCCTACTGTCAACCGTCTCCTAGCCTTAGTCTAGGGCATGGAATTGGGTGTCGGTTCCCATCCTTGACTAGGCAACTATGCTTAACACTCGATATGCGTTTACTCTATTGATCCGATCTAGGAAACCTATCCCTGATCGATCAATCGCTTTGGCCAAAGACTTTTAGAGTCTAAACCATCTCCAGGTGCATAGGAGAACTCTCTGTCATATAATGACAGGGGACAGATCCTCTCTTGGAATCCACCGTCCTCGATACATACTCCGAGTGCACTGGATAAGGCTTATGATGACCATGCCTCATGACACAGCCACCGCTCGCCATATCCAAGATACAGTCTTTGTATGCACATGACTGCCATGATTCCTCAAGTCAGAGACTAATTCTCGTACTATTGGAACCGGGAATCCCAGTCATACCGACCAAGCCTTAAGAGGCTTCCATATGACGATTCCCGCGAGTCACTTCAGTCAGTTGACTACCTTGCCAACTAACCCACTAAAACTGCACAGATGACCTATGTCTCCTGCCGACGAAACACGGCTGCAGTACTTAGTGCAAGTCTCCATAGGATCCTCGATGCCCAATCTCGAGGTTCTCGACTTAGAATGTTTAAGGCCGACCCTTAGGAGCTGGTTTCATAGCTGCCAAACTTATGTGCAACCCAACTCCACGGGTTAACCTTTCGATACGTGGGTATTTCGTTGTGATATTGAAACCTCGTTCAATATCAGTGGTAAGCACAACAAAACATATATTGCCATCTTGATGAATTCTTACCATATTCACTAATCTAATAATATTTAATAAAGATTGTCGAATGGAAAACAGCCAATCCAATTGGCTTTTGGTCACCCATTCCAACAAAATGGAGGATGTGCATTGACTTCAGAGATCTCAAGAAGGCATGGCCTAAAAATTTCTATCCTCTACCTCGGATTGATCAATCAGTTGATTCCACTTTCGGGTGCGAATTATTGGGTATGATAGATGCATCACAAGGATATCATGAAATCATGTTAGCCCCCAAGGATCGTAAAAGGGTTAGTTTCACAATCTCCACTGGCACATTCTATTATGTGGCCATGCCTTTTGGACTAAAAAATGCAGAAGCTACTTGCCAAGGATTGGTGGACAAGATATTTCGTCCACAAATTAGAAGAAACATCAAAGTATATGTACACGACATGTTAGTCAAAAGCAAAGAGGCTTGGAATCATGTTGTTGATTTGGAGGACATATTTGCTGTCTTCAGAAAATATAGATTAAAGCTCAATCCCGAAAAATGTGCGTTCAGAGTTCGGGGAGGCTGCTTCCTCGATTTCATGGTCACTCAAAGGGGGATCGAAGCCAATCCTCTCAAAATAAAAACCATCTTAGACATGAAAGCGCCAGTCAATTTTAATGGAATACAACGATTAACGGGAAGGATCGCCGCTTTGAGCCATTTTATTTCAAAAGCTGTAGAGAAAAACCTACCTTTCTTCAAGGTATTAAGGAAAACAAAGAACTTCGAATGGGATGCCTCCTGTCAGCAGGCCTTTGAAGAACTCAAGAGTTACCTGGCGGGGCTCCCCCCACTGGTAAAACCTGCCCAGAGGGACACCTTCTACCTATATCTCTCAGTCAATCCTCAGGCTATTGGTTCTGTCCTCGTCCGTGAGGAGGAAGGAAAACAAATGTCGATTTATTATGTCAACAAAGTGCTTAATAGAGAAGAGGGCCAGTACGCCCCTATTGAAAAAGTGGCATTCGCATTAGTGGTCATAGCTAGAAGGTTGTACCCCTACTTTCTCTCACACCCTGTTGGGGTTAAGGCAAATCTGCCATTGAAGCAAAAACTAGGAAAACTTTATACTTCTGGATGTTTGGTGAAATGGGATGTGGAATTATGCGAGTACGACATCTCATACCTACCACAAACAACAATAAAAGCTCAAGCTCTGGCAGACTTCATCTCTAAAATAGTCGGGATGCCTTTGGGGAACACCCCCAGGCTGAGAAATGGTTACTTCATGTGGACAGATCATCTATAATTCAAAGCAGCGGAGCAGGCATCGTTGTCACCTCTCCTGAGGGATAAGACATGGAGTTCACCGTCAAATTTGGTTTCAAGGCCTCTAACAATGAAGCAAAATACGAATCCTTGCTGATAGGCATGAAATTGGCCCACGAAGCAAAAGCCAGGCACCTGGTAGCCTACTCGGACTCCCAGCTAGTAGTCAAACAAGTAGAAAGCACATACGAAGCTAAAGAGCAAAATATGATACAATATCTGTAGCAAATAGCCGAACTTAAAACGAGCTTTGAAAGTTTTCAGCTTACACAAATCCCCAAGGAAGAAAATATCAAAGTTGATTGCCTCTCCAAGCTTGCCAGTTCTTTAGACGACTGTAAAACAAGACACATTACCATCCAATATCTCCCCGAGCCAAGAGCTCCCCTAGCATCTAAGCAATCTCCTCATCTGAAGATTGGAGGGCACCTGTAGTTAAATGGCTAGAAGAAAGATCTCTCTGAAGCAACAGATGGGAAGCCACCATGCTCAAAGCACGAGCCACCCGTTTCTTGCTACAAAGAGGAGTAAAACGAATGGATTCGTTTGAAGAAGCTACGGAAGAGGTCATGGCAAAGAGGAAAGAAAGAAGGATGTTCTCAAGAAAAGAACAATGAAGAAGCAAGAATACTTACAAATGTTGAAGACGCTGCTGCCAGTTCTTCAAGAAATGGAAAAAATGAAATGAGGAGAAAAAATTACTCGGATGCTTAAAGAGAGAAATTGTGGCCCACGATCGCCCACTTAACCGTCCTCAATTGGATGGTTATAAGCCATGTCGTCCAAAGGTAAGGAAAAGAGAAGGGCAATTGCCCTAGTATTAACAATCATAATGACTAGGCACAGACTCAGCCGGTCATCTCACCCCTAACAAAGCTGCCTGGCGCGAGACCCCATATTTTCAAAAAAGAGGACAAAAGCAGGAAAAGACGTGGCAGAAGAAGGCGGATGCCCTGAATACCTACTCTAAGAAGGAGACAAGGACGTCTCTCCTCCTTAAAGTGGGGGGGACTAAATAATATATATGACCCAAGAGATTTGGGCCTAGTGCATACTTTAAGGAGGCCTATAAACGTCAGCAAGGAGAGGTTCAAGACTCCCCCTACTGACCCAGCAACATGAACAAAGAAGAAGGCCTCCAATTACCCGCCGGCCCAATCCAAAAGCACGACCCAGTGGATGTCGGCCCATTACAGGCAGTCCACATAAGGCATCCACGTAAGCCGCCACCTCGGACGATCCATCCTGCCTGGAAGACACGAGTCAGGGAGGCTCCCTCAACTGTCCAGACTCCTATAAGAAGAAGGACTCCTAACGCATTAAAAGACGTCCTAAGAGTCCTTGAGGACAATGACTCCCTTCCCCAGCAGGAACTCGCACTACAAGCACACCATGGAGGATAAGGTTAGGCGAAAGCTTATCCCAACCACCTACACTCGTTCGCCTCAAAACCCAGAGAACGTGCAGACCCCCACACAAGGTGGACACTCCTTCTATATAAGCAGGTTTTGTCCCAGCAAGTAGGGGGACTCTCTTCTCTCTCGAATTCTTTGCTCTCATAACTATTACTTGCATTCTCTTTGCACTCTAAACACGACTCATGTCAGGGATCTAAATATCCTATCATGATTCGTTACTTCGATTCAATTTCTTTCAATTATTTTCTCTTTAAATCGATACTGACTTGAGCGTCGGAATGCTGACCCGTTGTTTTGCAGGTTCCATCTCCTAAGCTCTCTTTTTTGTGGCTGAGGCCGGGATCAGCAGTCCAAGTTCGTTGGACCTGTGCTACTTTCGCACGCATCATTATTTATTTAAATTTATTAAATATATATTTTCTAAAATTTATTAAAATTTATTATATATTAAAATTTATTATATATATAATTTATAAAATTTATTACATTAATTAAATTATTTATTAAAATTTTATTATTAAATAAAAAATTAGGAACAGTTTTCGTCATTGTAAAGAAAATATTACAAATCTATAACAAAAAATCGTTCCTAAAACCATTGCTCAAACAGTTCCTAAATAGGAGCAACCGTTCCTTCAACAGTTACAAAATACCCTTCCAAACAAAAAACAGATCGTGCCTAATACTATTTCAAAAATGAAGACTATATATTTTGAATGACAGTTCCTAAATATATTACTAATACAAATAAATAAAGTTCCAAAATTTAGGCATGAGTATTACAACAACCGTTTAAAAAATACCCGTATTCATTTACATAACCGTTCCAAATATTACCCAATGTGTTTCAATTAAAATAAAAAAACTTTTTATATTCAAATGCACTATTAGGAACGATCACCATCAATGTCTTACGATAACCGTTCTAAACTGGAACGGTCCTTCACCGACCGTTTCTAAATATCTGTTAGTTATACCTGATCATGGACCCAATTATCTTTTAGTTATATCAATTAAAAATCTTAAATTGAAATCCTAATTTTTTTTAAGGAAAAAAAAGCATTACTCTTCATACATACAAATGGGTAAATGAATATATTCATGAACATAAAATAAAAGTAAATTTAAATTTTAAAATGAATTATCTAAGATAAAATAAAATCAGACATACTCTTATTAATCTATCTCTACTATTAATTAATAGCTCAAAATATCCTTCAATACATTTGTTCATTCAAAAAATAATTATTTATTTAATTAATAATTCCATCAATTATTTTTTATTCCTCTATATCTGAAATTACTTTATTTTATCAATTTTTTTATTTTTACTATTATTTATTTAAAATAAATAAAAAATTCAATTACATACGTGTCAACTGTGCTTCCAGAACTACCCTCTTAACTCCAAGAACGTGTTCCGCGTGGGCCCTATTGTGCAACATAGACTTCACCTTTTGCACTTTGAAAATTGATGGATGAGAATGTGTTTATTATGTCCTTCTGGTTGTCGGCATATTTTTTAAATTCCAACTTTACCCTCATAACAATAATTATTCCCAACTTTTAATATGCCAAGTTATTTTCTTTTTATTTTCAATTTTCAAAATTTCTAATGACATTTTTATTAAACTTTGTGTGAGAAATGAAAATATGTTTGACCTGTATATTTCCAAATTTAAGGTCACGTTTATTTTACATGACAAGCCTCAATAGCACTAATAACATATGTTTATTATGTTTTTACTTTGCAAGACAATGACCCGATTTTTATGTTGGGCCTTGCCATTTTACTATTGAGATAATTTGATTAGGAATAAAAATGGTTGTACAAAGTCATTTGCCTTTAAAAAATAATAAATTCGTCAAAATAAACAATTGCACAATCTAATCAGCAAAATAAAATCCCATAAAGTAAACAACTTTAATTAATTCAGGGCTTTTTTATCGTTTATTTAGGCCACCTTTACTTTCCATAAAACGATTAAAATGTGATTGATTAAAGTGTGATTAAAACTGTGATAATTATTTGTGTGATTGATTAATATATTATTTACTGTATATTATTAAACTAAGGGTTAATAATTGATTGTAGTTGTTGTACTATTTTCAATCAATTATCCAACATGTGTCTAAGTAGTATAAAGACTATATTACCCTTAAAAAAACAAAAATGTCACTATCAAATCAAAAAGTATAAAATATTTGAAAGTATTTAACTTATATATATACATCTTATATTTGTATAGTTGAAAATATATAAAAAATTTAACCATTTTAATTTGTATAAAAATAACGCCATATATAAAATATAATATTAATATAAATTTATATATAAATATATATCTAATAAAAATAATAATAAGATGTATATATTTTTTCCCTACCCAACATAATTATTTTGGCAATAATAATTCAAAGGAAAAATTAGAATCCAAAAAGGCATTTAGAATAACATTATGAAATACCAAAATTACCAAGTAATTAAGACAAAATATATAATTATAAAAAAAAATCTTTTCTACTTTTCCGTTTTAGTTAGCAATTTTAGGCTTCTAATATTTTTTATTTATTTATTGAGCTTTCCAAAACTTCATAAACTAAAAAAGAAAAGAGAAGAAAATAAAAAGAGAGAACAAAAGTAGAAAATTGATAGAAAATTGCTCCTAGCTATCTTCCCAACATCCCCGACCATCGGTTCTGATGCTGTACAAAAGTCAGCACCACCAACTCCCCCGCCAGCTCCTCCCTCCCCACCAATTCTTCGCCTCCACTCCCTGGTTGCGACCACCACGCTCCCCTCTCCCCAATCCCAACACCGCCCCTCAAGCCTACCTCTGCAGAACCTCCATACCCCCTTTGCATCGCCCCTCCATCTCGCCCGGCTCCTTGCCGTGCTACCCTTCCACCTCGCCCACTCAGTACCCCTCACCGCCCTCAATTTTCTGCCCCCTTTCGCCACCATAATCTTTAAAAAAAAAAAAAACTCAAACAACCAATAAATATTTTTTGATAGGCAAAATGAATCTTAAAATATAAGGTAGAATCTGTGAATTTTTTTTAGACAATTGCATTTAGCAAAACATAACTTAAACGCTATAACCGTAGCTTATTCAAAGATGAAGAAGGTGAAAAGTTTGTTTATCATTATTGTTGAAGGAGATGGTCAACTCATTATTATATGTGCAAAATTGAGAAGAATAAGGTAAATTGATGAGGATATTTGAGAATAGAATTGGGAGTTCATTTTTAATCAACATTTGGTGGACCACTAAGATTTTTAATTCAAGCCTTGAAATTGGGATGCGAATCACCCAAGAGTCAGCAGTTGTGTCGGGCCGAAGCTCATTCTCACGGGCTGACCCAAAAGAAAGTAAACATAAAATTAATAAAGATTGTGAGTGATATCCAAGCTAATACAATGAAGTAAAGGTACCTTTAATCCATATTTATCCTATCATCTATTTAATCGAATTTTCAAAGTGAACAACACCTTAAGTTTATAAGTAAGAGAAATAAGAATTTTTTGGATTTAATTTTTTATATATGTATTTTGTAAATATTGCATTTTGAATTTGTAGTATAATTTTACTTTAATTTCTAAAAAAATCAAGATGACATATCCCCTTTCATAGCTAAAGACAAAAAAAAATGATGAGGCCTAGAAGTGTATATGAGAAAAGTTGACCTAGGCTGTAAATTTTCATTAGGATTGAGCTAAACAAATATGCTTTCAAAAGGCTAAATTAGTATAAAACTGAAAATGGGCTTTTAAAAATAAAATCATACGCAATATAACAGCCGAATCTCTTCATTAGTCACCGTCTTCACTTTTCATCCCCATTTTAATCCTCATCTCTCAAATGTACCATAATATTTTCCATCTTTTAAATAGATTTTGCTATGTTAAATTCAACAGAATCTAATTAAAGTGATCAGAATATTTTATTAATAAGGGATAAAAAAATTATGTACTTTAATAATTTATTAATTATTAAAAATATCTTGTTACAACTAAAAAAATTATAAATGTCAATAAACAACTACTAGTTATTTGATAAAAATCAAACGCAATAAATATATTTTACATTTGGGATTAAAATGAAATATATATAACAAAAAGAATTTGATGAATCTCAGCCAACATATTTCTTTTCATTATTATAACCCATTGGAGGAATATTTCGTTCAATTTAATAGATTTCATTAAAATATAACAGGCAGAAACCATAATGAGATTTCTTTAAAAGACAAGGGACTATTATAATGTACTTCAAAGATGGTGAATTAAAGTGGAATGAAAAATCAACCAAGGGATTTGAAATTGAAAAGTATTATGGAAATTGACATGTGTTTGGAAACGTTGTTGAATGTTAACCGTGTCATGTCAATTTTTTTTTTTTTTTTAAGTGGGATTGAAGAAAATGATTGAAAAATATAATATATATTTTTTTACATCGACATAATAATTTTAAAAAAAATCTCGAATATATCACTTTTGTTAAGAAAATGATTGGCATGTGTACAATTTTTTCCTTTTTGTTTTTGTGACGAAAAGGAAGAGGGAGGAGAGAGGAAGAGTCGGACTGTTAAATACATAGACATGTATTTTGAAAATAATTTCAACTAGTGTTAATATTTTGTAATTTTAAGTGATAAGATATGGTTTTCGATTGATGTTAGTTTGGACGCAGTAAACAAGGTTAAGATAGGTCCTGAAAAACCCAATATCAGAATGACGTGTGAAATCCCCACAAAAAAATACTTGTCACCATAATAGGCCTTCAACCTGGACTCACCAACCAGTTGTCAACATAGGCTCGCTTGATACCAACTGAGTGAGTAATTACTCATTTTTCCACAAAAAATAAGTATATATAAATTGAATGAATCAAAAAAATTATGCATACACTGGTGGAGATGCTAAAAGAAAAAACACCAAATAAGAAGTTAAATAAATGCAAGGGTAAATTACAATGACCTCCTTTGAGGTTTGACATAATTATGAATACCCCTTTATTGTTTGAAAAAATTGCAAATACTCCCTTGATTTTTGATGAAATTATATAATCATTGGATGGAGTTATGATATTGTCAATTTTACCCTTCCAGTATTTGTTTTTATTCTTTTAAAAAAATTAAAAACTTATAAAAAAATCAAACGGGGTGGATGGAAAATTTTAAAAAATTATAAAAATTATTCATTCAATTCAAAAAAAAATCAGAAAATTTTAAAAAATAAATACAATTATAATTTTTAATTCACAAGGATATTTTGGTCAGTTCACCACAAAATAGATGAAAACCTAACGGATTGAGTTAATTGTTAAACGACCGTTAAAATCAGGAAGTATTAGTAATTTTTTAAACAACGAGAAATATTTATAATTATACCAAATCTCAAAAAATATCATTATAATTTTACCTAAATGGAAATTTTGGAACTTAAGTTTTTGAAAATTTTGACAGACATTTGTTGAGATTAACACTCAATTAGATTAATTAAAAAAAAAATGACAAAAACATTAAAGATTAAATAAGTGGCCACATGTCAAAACAGCCACCTAGTATGGATGGGCAGTCAACTAGACGGCATCGACCCTCCCTCCAACATAATACCTACTTGCCAATCCCTATTCCTTAGGAATCCGTTTTCTCTTACCCCTATTCAATAAATTTTATAAATAACAAGCTATATCACACATTTCGTATACACATTACCACTCCCTCACATAATTATAAGGGGCCGTTTGTAAGACTCAAATTTTTGGTAAATTAGCACCATCTGTCCTGAAATTTGGTACAATTATAAATATTTTTATTATTTTAAAAAATTACAAATATTTTCTGATGTGTTGATAAAATTATGTAATCCTTGGTTGAATGTATAAATTATCACCTTTATTCTAATAATATTTTTTTATTTTTTTTAAAAGTAAAAACTTATAAAAAATAAAACAGAGTGAATGATTTTTTTTAAAAATTATAAATGAATTATCCACTTAGTCCATAAAAAATTAAAAAATTTTAAAAAATAATTAAAATTTTAATTTTTAATTCATGAGGGCAATTTTATAAATTCACCACAAAATGGATGAAAAACCTAATAGATTGGGCTAATTGTTAGATAATCGTTAAAATCAGGGGGCTATTGGTAGTTTTTCAAAACAACGAGGGGTATTCGTAATTATATCAAACCTCAGGGAGGTTGTTGTAATTTACTGAAGATTTTAATACCTAATTATATTGATAAGTATTAAGTAATTTAATTAAGTGATAAATAAATTATCAGTTAAAATTTGGAATATATTAAAAGTACAACTATATAAATATTAGGGGTTAAATGATATAATTTTAGAAAATACAAAATAAATTGTAGTTTTATAAAATATTTGGGGTTAATTATAAAGGTAAACAACTATGGGTCAATTTGTAATTAGATAAATATAATCAAAATTAAAATAAAAATTACCTATGGGGGTTGTATAAATATGAACTAAAAATGAGGGACGTCATGTGAATTATAAGTTCCATTTTATGGTATTTGATACACATAAAATGTTATGGATGAGATGATAAATTTGGCAGTGGTGAGGGAAATTACGTGTATATATATATATATATATTATATAATATATATATATATATATATATATATATACATATATATATATATATACTCAGACTCAGTCAAGGATCGAATTATGTGCATATTTACATGTATAAATTAAATTTACTTTAAGTGTGATATTTATGAGAGATATAATCGTAATGCCGTTTGCAGATGCTACACGTTTACAATATCTAATAAGGGTGGATTTGACTCTAATTTATGCTTATCCATGATTTATTATAAGAAATGACAGTCTACTAGTAATTCATCAAGCTCAAAATAAAACTTGATAACTTTTTCGGCTATGAAGTGTATAATTTGATCCTATCCCATATTTTATCTAATTGGGTAAGCATCGATAAAAAAAAAATTATTAACTTATTATATCCCATATGTTATTCAGATGAATCCTTTCAATCATTTATCACACATTTTTTTTTGTTCATATATTAATTTAAGGGGTGGATAGCAATTTACACTCTATAATATTAAAAATAGGCAAATTACCCCTTATAAAAATAAATAGCAATTTACCTTTTTGTGTTTTGAAAAATGAAGCAATTTACTTCCTTGTTTAAGATAATAAATTGCTTCAAATTTAAAAATATAAAGATATAAATTGCTATATTTTAAAAAATATAAAAAATAAATTACTATTTTATTTTTTATAAAAAAGCTATTTATATATTTTTTATAACATAGAAGATAAATTGCAATTGATCCTTAATTTTTAAGTATGAAAATTTTCACCACTATTTTGCAAGTTGAGGTTAATTGAAAAACCCTTAGTTGTGGCAAATGAGTTGGGGGCATAATGGCTAAAAGGTAGCATAGCGTAAGTTTTGAGAACCCCATCGCGAAGCATCGGATCCATCAATCCGCACTTTCCCATTCCAAAGTAAAAACAATAGACTATACATATATATATATATATATATATATATATATATATTGTATAGATATATGTAGACAGGGAGAGAAAAAGAGGGGTATAGCGAGCAATACGATAGATACATAAAACTTTTTTGGTTTTGCTGGGTTTTTGGTCTTCGTTAACCGGATAGGGTAGAGATTGATTTGTTGCAAGAGAGGAGAATTATCTCATATTTATTGCAAATCTTTTGTTGATTAGAACAAAAAGGAGTAAAAAGAGGGAAAGGGAGGAGAGGATGGTGAAGATCACGGCATTGATGGTGCTGAAATGCACTCCGGAGGGTGCGGACCCGGTTATTTTGGCGAACGCGTCGGATCTAAGCAGTTTCGGGTTCTTTCAACGGCCCAGCGTTAAGGAGTTCATTGTTTTCGTCGGTCGGACAGTAGCTAAACGGACGCCGCCGGGCCAGCGGCAGTCGGTACAGCATGAAGGTCCGATCCGATGTGATTCTTCTAGTTTTTCTATTTTATTTGTTCTTTGGGTGGTTTTTTGTTTGGTTGAATTGGCGGTTCTGGATTTTGATTTGTGTGGGTTAGGGTTTTTTGATGATTATTTGTGGTTTTTCTTTTGTTCTGATTGTTGTTCGCTTCTGCTAATTTGTAATGGATCCTTTGGTTTGTTGGGATTTTCATTGTTGGGTGTTTTTGCTATTGATAAATGACTTGGGAATTTTGCTTTTCATGTTCTGGATTGTTCTTTTTGCTCTTCAACTGGGCTATCTAGGCAGGAGCTTTGAGCTGTTTCTTTTACTTGATAATTCTATTTCTTTATTCAATTGAAAATTTTGGTGGAAATGATTTTTCTTTCTGATTGTTCTGTTTCCACTTGAACTCGGACCAGAAAGAAATCCTATCTGATTTGTTGAGTGTTGGTTTACCAGGTCTGTTTGTTGTTTGATTGATTTGATATTCTTATTTATATAAAGTACAAGTCAAGATTGTTTCTAACAACATTCTTCTTATCAAGAATTATTGAGGTAGTACTATGGGTAGGATGGAAGGACCAATAGTATATGATGTTACATTTAGAGAGAGGGTGAGCATGCAGTTACTCTAATTGACAAGAGGAATGTTGAGGATTATTCGAGGCTCTCTGCTTGTGCTGGATTTGTGCTGACTTATATCTGGCATTTGGTGGTTTTGTGGTTCTGGGAGCAGACAAGATGTTCTACTTTGTTCCCTGTAACTGTTTAAGTTCATCTATGCTGATTATATTGACAGATTTTAGATAATTTGAATTACATGAGTAATGAAATGATGGAAACTGTGTTCTGGAAAAAACTTATGTTCCAGTTGTATCGCATAGTTCGGCAAGGTTATTCAATTAATTGCCAAAATTAACATTGTTGTATCATTTTGAAAACAGAATACAAGGTTCATTCATACAACCAAAATGGGTTGTGTGCATTGGGTTTTATGGATGACCACTATCCTGTGCGTAGTGCATTTTCATTGCTCAACAAGGTATGTGGGCTCTAGTTGTGGCATAGTATTGTGAGAATCTGTCGTGTTTTCACGGGAGGGAAGTTTTCTTTTTAACTGATTGCGACAAACTTTGATCGCTTCAAAGGTCTTGGAGGAATATCAAAAGAATTTTGGTGATTCATGGAAAACCGTGCAAGCTGACAATTCTCAACAGTGGCCCTATCTAAATGAGGCACTTACCAAATTTCAGGTATTTAAGTCCCTTTCCACTTGGTTAGGAAAATGGAAGCATGCATGATTGTTGATGAGAATAATTTGTGGGGCTTGCCCTAGGTAGGCGCTCTGTTCTCTCTTGCCATTAATATATCTCATAGTTTCTTGACTTCTTATCTTCTGACATTTTAGGACCCAGCTGAGGCTGACAAGCTGTTGAAAATTCAGCGGGAATTGGATGAAACTAAAATTATTCTTGTAAGTACTCTTCTCCAAGGTCGTAAAAGAGCCTTCACCACCCATAGAGCTGTTTCTCATCTTGTTGACCAATTTGCCCGTGGCTGTTAGCTAACATTTTGTAATTGGCATTCAAGATCAGGTCTTCTTCTATGAACTTGCTGGTTTGGTAAAATATATTGCATATTTTTAGTCAAGGAAAAATTAAAAAGTGAATAAAGTCATAGAAGAGAAATGAAGGACTATAATCTTTTTGAAGTTTGTCCTCTTTGTGCTACTTTGCTGGTTTTCCCAGCTTATGGAGGTTTCAGGTTATTTCTTATTTTTATGATTTAATCAGTTTGGTGTAAGGTTGTAAATGTTGTAGCAAATAATCATTGAGAAGTTGACATTTGATTTGAGGCGAAGATGATCAGATTATCCTAGTTATAGTGCTTGTTGTGGGCATGACAAACTGAATCTGTATATTTTGGGCTTGTCAGCCACTGACCGCTCACAGTTCAACTTTTTATAAATAAGTTATCGGCTCAGTGAGTCAGCTCAGGATTCGTATGTACTCTTTGAATCTGCATTTCTCTTCGATCATTTCATGTCATTGATTACAAGTAGAGCCTAGTGGGACCTACTCCTCAAATGAGAAGTATTGATTCTGTAATCAAATAATCACTCGCTTAGTCATGGAAAACCCGCGGTTGGAAGGATCCAGGAAGAGACAAGATAATGCAGATATTCTAGATTACATACATATCAATGTATCTCTAGAGGGTTTGTTCCAAACTAATAAAGCATGTATTTAGAACCTGGTTGATGGGAATAAAGGGATTTCATGGAAATTAAGAACCGGCAGAACTGTGGCAATGAATGTCCTGTGGCTTGAATATTGGTAAGCAGGAAAAACAAGTGTTTTGCCTCCTGCAGGATAGACTTTTTTAAATATGCCTAAGTTGTTCAATGGGAATTTGCTAAGAAAAAATAAGCGCAAGTTCTTCCACTTTCCAAGATACCACTTTCTGTCAATCGAGTATCTTGGTTGTGTATTCCCCCATTTTATGTGCTATATTCAAGTATTTACGTGTATGAAAGACCATATGTGTCAAAGCTGGACATTGTACCTGCACTTTTTTGCCCCGTTTATATTTCTATAGTGCACTGTTTATGATAAGAGTTGGAGTTCTTAAATATTCAGCCCCTTGGCTGTTTTCCGAAACTTATGTTAGAAGGTTCCAAATGGTCATGCCCAAGTAGATATGTCTTGTGGGATGTCTACTAGCTGATGCAAATTATATCAGCAACGCCAAGTAGTTGCCTAAATCTCTATATTTATAAATAAGCTAACAAGTATGTGCTTACAATTTACAGAATGCTAAAATTTGATTAAGCAGTGTGCCTAAGTGATGCATCAAGTCTCTCTTATGTTGTTTCTCTTCCTTTTTAACCTGTTAGCCATTATGTAATATATATTTGGCCTTTATCTCAGCACAAGACCATCGACAGTGTCCTCGCACGAGGTGAGAAGCTGGACAGTTTGGTTGAGAAGAGTTCAGATCTAAGCGCTGCTTCTCAGGTTTGTTTCCAGTTCAGATTTTATGTGATGTATTTTGAGTGTATCCTGCAGAGAAGCACATCTGGTCTCTGTGGTCAAGATTCACAAAACATAGTTGGTACAGATTTGCTAATGATATTTTTTCAATTCATGGTGATCATAATAGAAATCAGTTGAATTTTATGTCATCTAGGTGCTAGCTGCTGATGAGTCTAATTACGTTAAATTTGTTATTGTGTCCTGGCTCTTGTTCCACTTGGGATACCTCTCTTTTGGTTTTATTTTTTAAGAATTGGAAAGCAATGGTTTATTCCAGCCTCACGGCCACACTTCTTGTCAAAATGCTCATTTGTTTCTGTTGTGAACATTTGGTAAAATCAGGAAAATTGCTGACACCTGTGCTTCTAGGTTTTTCAAATTAGTCTTCATTATGAATGGGGGAAAATTTTGTGAGTCAAGCTTGAGCTGAAATAAGGCTTGATCTCGAGCTAAAGCTTGGTAGGTAACTCCCCAAGCTTGGGCCTCAAGTTATGGACTTTGTCAGGCTTGACCCTAATCTAGAAATGTCTAATCATGATTGGGCTGAAAGTGTGAACATTTTAGGATCTCAAGCCGAGTTTGATTCACTGGCCACTCTACTTTGAAGTCTGAGTGTGGATGTTGAAAGATATTGTTTTAGTAACACAATCTAGTATTTGTTATCCCAAATAAATGCAACTTGTACTTTTGTTCATGACATGCTTAAATTAGTTACTCAGAGGTCTTCTGCTACAATTATAGAACAAATACTAGCAACAATCGATCTGCATCGTAGCTTCCAAACTCAACTTATTGTTCTGACCTGTCAACTTTCTTGAAATTCTGGAACAGATGTTTTACAAGCAGGCGAAGAAAACGAATCAATGTTGTACAATCCTGTAAATGCTTCAGCAGAAAGGAGTATTTTGTCTCATAAATATGGCTCAGTTGCCCTATTGTTAAATGCGAAATTTGAAAGAGCTCTGTTTATATCATCCCTTATATAATGTTGTGAGGCTGAAATCTTTAGTGCTTCTCTTGTATCCCTCCTTGTTCACCTTGAGAAAAGGCAATTGTGTTGGCAAATTGTTCCCGATTATGTTGTTATAATGTGATTTCAGTATTTGTTGTCAAGAGCTTTATCAGCTTACATGCCCCCTGCTATTCCAGTGGATGTTATATATCGAATTGAGTTATATATCTTACTTTCAACTGAGGTTCAACAATTCGAAATCTGTTTCAATGGCTTCTCTGTTTATCCAAATTTCTGCACATCGAAACACACCTAAACCATGCCTGTTGGTCCTTTTAACGCTTTTACTTGCAATGTGAACTCATCATTTTCTCATGCTGAGATGCATTATTTTCCTTGCGCTATTTGCACTGTGGTTTTCTTTAAAATGTATATCGCTTTTCCTTGCAACCAACGCCTTATCTATATATGATTTTTTCCCTTAAGATATATTATATATATATATATATATATATATATATATATATATATATATATATATATATATGCGTTTTCTGTACTTGTAGAAACAAATGGCCTAATTTCGTGATGGTTAGATTTTCGGTTGAATTCCAGTCCTACGAACCAACCAAACTGGGTTCGTGTTCTCTCTTCATATATGAACTTATGACTTGAGAGGGCGTTCGGCCGAGTTTATAATTTCCTAATGTTACTGTACTTGTAGAAATAAATGCGCTAATTTCCTAATGTTACTTTATTAAAATATTTAATGAATTATTTTTAGAATAAGGTCTAAAGGATGCTATCGGCTATAAGATGTATGGAATACACTTTTATTGAGCAGTTGATGGGAGTTGGAAAAGTGAATTTTCTCTTTTGCGCTAGCAATTTTATCTATTATTTTTCTTTTTTTTCAATTAAACCACTAGGGATTGGGAGCTTTGTGGGGTTTCCATCCCTTCTTTATTAAATAAAGGGAGTTAAATTTACAATAGAGAGAGTACTAATTTTTTAATATTATTTAGAAAGTCATAAATAAGGAATCTATTTTCTTACAATTAATAGATAAATAAAGCGTAAGTAAAGAGTATTACTCTCTTACAAAAAAATGTTTTTAGATAGAAAACAAAAGTTAGCGACATTATAATGAAGGAACTGCTTCATTGTGCCAAAAAGAATAATATGTGTCACTAAGCCATAAATTAGTGGCAGCATGACTAAATATATTACATTTGTTATGTGAAATATTCAATTTAGTCAAATTTGATTTGGTTAAAAAAATATCATTTGATCTAATTCCCTTTGAATTCACCTCTTCAGCTTCCCATAAATATTCAAAATCGCACTTTGATGTATCTGTACAATTATAAAAGAGAACTCTGTTGTCATGTTTTTCAATATTCAAATCTACCAAACTCATTCCTTCCATCAAAATAATAATTTCAAAATTTTCCTAATAAATCTATGAAAATATCTCTCAAGCTTTCTCAAATTTTGGCACTCTTTTATAATTATCCCATGATTATAATCAACTTACCAACAAAAATATCAACTCTTCCTAGTTTTTAAAATATTTTTCACAAACACATCAGACTGTTAATACATATATATTTCCACTAACAAATACCTAATGCGATATACATCTAAAAACATTAAAAAAAAAATCACATAATAAATATATTACATTTACTCCACGATTTAATTCAAATACGAGCAAACAATCACAAACTTTTGGTGCATCGGAAGCCACAAAATCTTGGTAAATTCGACTGATAGAGAAATCTTGTCTTTAGATATATTACCATACATGTTCTCATAATGTATGAATATTAAGTAAACTACAATATGATTTTATAATTACAACAAGGTTCATACTTACAAGGTGTGCTTGCCCACAAACCCCATCTCATTAATTAACTACAACCACTGTGCACACAAGTCCGTTTGGTT
The DNA here is from genome assembly GCA_034509725.1 of Sesamum angolense. Classification (NCBI taxonomy): domain Eukaryota; kingdom Viridiplantae; phylum Streptophyta; class Magnoliopsida; order Lamiales; family Pedaliaceae; genus Sesamum; species Sesamum angolense. The sequence continues at coordinate 1,902,978 of JACGWL010000011.1, forward strand.
GTGCCCTAATACAGTAAAACCTCTATAAATCAATACTCTAAAATTAATAAACTCTCTAAAATAATAAAATCTTCCGGTCCGACTTCAGCCTTTGTAAAAAATCATCAAATTCTATAAGATAATAAGATAATAATTTTTTGGAAAATCCCTTTATAAATATTAGGTCCCATTAAAACTCTAAATTAATAATTCATAAATATTTGTGTCGCTTAATATCCCCACCCTTCTCAAAGTTGGTTGAAAGGTACTTCGATGATCTTTTGAGAGTGTTTCACATTGTATCTTGACTAACTTTCAAATGATATTTTTCATCAACCCACTCTTGTAAATATTTTTGAGTGCATGTGGGATGGTCTCTCTTATACTCACATAATGCTTTACGCATTTGATCATTCATGGATGATTTTGCGATGCATTTTATATGAGAAGACATGGTTGAGTGTTATGAATTATTTTATTTCTATATTGAGTTTTATATAGTATATGCTTCATTCATCATGCATGAATATATTTAATTGGCTACAATAGTTTATTTAAGTGCAACGAATTAATGTAAACATATATGTTTAAGTAATTCCAATGAATTAATACATGTGTCCATGAATATAATGGTTAATTGTATACAATGAATTGATATTATACATTAATATATTTAATTAATTATGTACAAAAAATTGGTTGATACATGAATATAATAAATAAAACATATATGAAATTCATTTATTTTTAATACATATGTACTAAATTTGCTGATTTAAAAAGTCTCATTTTTAATTAATAAAATATTAATCTATCGATATATTAATATCTCTCTAAATTAAGAAAAAATCATGGTCCCAAGATTATTAATTTATAGAGGTTTTACTGTAGTAAGTTTCAAAATCTCTTTTTAGAGCTCTTAGGCAGAGAAAGAAAATACAAAGATTATTAGATCGCAATAATCATTTTATAACCTATAGGACAGATTGTGACGAGCTCTTAAAATCTTGATAAAATTATAAATATTCCTTTACATTTGATGAAATATGTAGTACTTGAATTAGGGTCTGAAGTCGACTTCGTCATTGCAATATATATTTCTCCCTCTTCTTAAAAAAAAAGTTCAAAATTTATATAAAAAAAAACCCGGATAAAATGGATAGAAAATTTTGAAAAATAAAAATATCCACTACATTCATAAGAAAAATTAAAAAGAAAATCTAACAAATAAATAAAATTATAATTCATCAAATGGACAATTTAATCAATTCACTACCAAGAAATGAATAAACCTTAATTAACACCAACCGATTGAGACAATTAGTAAACAATCGTTGAAACCAACATAATATTTATAATATTCCGAATAATGAGAAATTACTTGTAATTATATAAAAGAGATTCATTACAATTTATCCTAATCTACAATACCATATGAACGGCTATGATTATAACCAAAAAAACTAAAATTGAACTCAGGAGAACTCGTTGTAGTTTACCTTAACCTATATTACCACATGAACGACTATAATTATGTCCAAAAGCTAGAGTCGACAAGAAGTCCCAATCCCACACTATTGTCACAAGTTAACTTTGAGAGCAAGAAAACTCGACTTTTTAGTCAGTTGGACGTGTGAATGGTCGTCCCTTATACCTATTTCTTAGAAGTAAAGTATGTTGATGTTGATGAAATAATTATAATTAATATATTGACTTTTTAAAAATAATATAAAAGGACAGTTTCTAATTGCAAGAATTTCAACTATATAAATAAGTAAATAAGTTCGAACAATGTCGATGTATCAACGCTACTAGTATCGAGAACCTTGCCGCTTTTTAATTTTTTAAGTTATAGTTGCACGAATCAATTGAATTTGAAATAATTTAATTTGATGATTTCATAATTAATATGATATAATTAATTTGGAATAATAGATTTTAGAAGGAGCTATTGTAGCATTTAGTGTGCTTTAATCCCATAACATAAGAGTTCAATATTTTTAATCATTTGGTTTATCAAAATTTCAAAATAATTTCAAAATTGAAAAAATTCGACACATCTACTCTTATGCGTTACGAAATTTTCAAAATAATCTCAAAATTGAAAAAAATTTACATATCTAATTTTCATAGTCCTGTAACATAGAGGTCTGGAATTAACCCAAAAAAATATATTTATACCTTGATCATAGGTCAAACAAATACTCTATATCACTGTATATATTTTGTATTTAATTTGTAAAACAATTGTGCACTAATTTAAAATTTTTTTGAAATTAATATTGACTTAAATTTTAATAGGCCTAAGTCAATTTTCTGACTTCCTCGCTATGTATAATCATCTAACTGAACACAACGGATATAACATTTACAAGATCCACTCCACAAGAAAGAAGAACGTCTCGACAGAACAATTCTTACAAACTCTTAATCCATACAGCTCCATATACAGAACAACATAGTACATTACATCCACCTTAAAGACAGAAAAAAACACACATTCACATCGTCACCGTCGTTTACACAGTCTTTAAACATGCATTGCATATCTTCATACTACAAATGTTAAGAGCTATGCCCTTTACTTTTAAAAAACGATAATCATCGATGCAGTCACTTACTATTTCCCAAGTATGGATTTGATCCACCAGATCCCTGTAGTGTCCTTTGGGGTATCCTCACCCTCCGGTGGAGAATCAGAATGAGGTGTTTTGTGTAGCTTGCTCACATCGTATCCCTCTTCTTTAGCCTTCTCCAAGAGCTGGTTGTATATCCCCTCATCGAGACGAGGCGTCCTGCTCAGAATCTGCAAACAAACGGAACCAACAAGATTGCACGTCGTTATGCCCACCGAAGTGATAATCCAAGGTCGCTATGAGATTGATTTCAAGGAATAATTAATCCATTCTTTCGTTCTTTCAGCTCTATTTCTTGATTGTGTGATATTACCGAGTCCGTGCCATCTACATACGCAAGTCATGTGCATGATTCTTTACTCATGTCAACGGAAATATTTCATTCACATGGCATGTTTACGCATATAAAATACGATATAAGATGCAAAACTAATTCACAGCAGAAGGTTCAAACCGCTGCTCGTATCAATTATAACTTGCCAGCTACGGAAGCTACGAACGGTAAACTGCTAATCATACATGATGAGAGCTGCAAAAGCCTCCTGTTTCAGTAAATAACTACAAATCCAGAATAGACGTTCCAACGCATTGCTCATATCGATTACAACTTGCCAGCTACGAAAGGTAAACTTCTAAATCATACATGATGAGGGCTGCAAAGCCTCCCATTTCAGTAAAGAACACTAATTCACAATAAAAGATGCAACACATCTCTCATATCATTATAATTACGAATGGTAAACTGCTAAATCATACATGATAAAAGAAACCTGCAAAGCCTCCCATTTTCAGTAAGCAACACCAACTCATAAGCCAAAATTCCAAACCATCACTCAGATCAATTACAATTTGCTAGCTACGAACTGAAATATGTTAGATCATACATGACGAAAGGCCAGCAAAGCCTCCAAGTTTGAGTAAACATTCATCTTAGCAAAAACTAGAGTTTTTCACAACACAAAACTGCAAACACACCCCCAATCAAGAATTAACATCAACAACCAAGATAAAACAAGAACCCAAAAGCAATTAACAACTGCAAAAATTCTCATATCAAAACATCACCCATGTTGAAAGAAAGTAGAAATCAACATACCCAAAGATACCTCCTGGAGGGCTGACCAATCAAAGCATACTGATAATCATCATCAATGTACAAAACCCAGTAGTCCCCAGTGACTGGAATTATAGGCAGGAAAGGGGGCACATAGAATTTAACTTTGAGCTTAGCCTCATCGCTCTTGGGATCAGCCTTGTAAGCATTCCCTTCAATATAACCCCTCTTCCCATCACTCCAAGTCTCGTTCAGAACACGAACAGTCCCATCAGGATTCAGACTGTAAGTAGCCCTTGTGTCCACACCATCCTTGGGCTGAAATCTTGACGGGAATGAAGCTATTTCGTACCATCTCCCCATGTACCTCACCAAATCCAGACCCTTCACCACTTCCATCTCTTTCTTCGCCATTTTCAGTCTTCTGATGTGTGTACAATGTTTTTGGAGGGATTCAACTTTATTTTTTTTCTTTTTTCTCTCTCTTTATCTTTTTCTGATTCTTGATAAGGTGGATTTGGATTATGGAGGGGAAGAGAGAAGTATATAAAGGTTCGGAGGTGTGTAAATTGTGGTGAAGGCGGGGAGTCGACAGCCTTCCACGTGTGCCGTGTGGAGATTCTAGAAAATGCCAGAATCTTTCAGGCTTTATTAGAATATAATTGCATATATTCTTGGTATTTATATTTGATTCTAGAGATAATTACTCTGTCTTTTCATAAAATTTGATATAATAATATTTAAACTCTTTGTAATTCAAAAACTTATATATAGCATCCTAAATTTTGTTTTTATCTAATAAATCATTTTTTTTATAGTTAAAATATATTTTTTTTTATACTAATTGATGCCACCAAAAAAACAAAATCAATTCTATATTCGTAATCTTAGGGTGCGATTCAACACATTATCACTACAATTTTTACAAGAATTTCCCTCCCAAATGAAAGAATAGGGAGCGTATTTATTCTACTACAAAGTTATATTATTTTAGGGTAGGTGAAGGTGAAGTATCATTTCGTCCCTCACCTATCCCTATTACACCGCTACGATTTATTTATTGGGGGTATTTCAATAATTTACTGCATTACGCTAATTTGTTAAGGTTGACTATGAACTTTTCTTCAATGGAGATATTTTTCTTTCCTTATTAAGAAGATCTTTCCCTTTGTTAATGCAATTTATTTATCTTTCATCAACTGCTCTCCCAATTCTTAAATATCTCTTGGGATATTTATGATTTATAGTGAATTTTGGACTTTTTTGCGGGCTAGCTTGTCTTAAGGACTGTTTTAGTTGATGCCTATATATATGTATATACATATATCCTTGATGCATCTATTGTCTTGTCCAATTTTGCAAATTAATTTCTTGGTTTTCTTTTTGCAAAATATCTTCATGGCTAGAAGACGTATCTTCTATTAATTTTTTCCTTCTCTTTTCCCTTCTCTCGTTATTATTGATTCATTTCTTTTTGTCGCGTCGCGTTAATTCGTCTCTTATGAGTCAACGTACTTAGGGATCGGTTAGGTATCCATTGAGAATGGGTGACTGCAATCCATCTTCTATTTTTGATTTCTACCTTCCGAGAATGGAGGATAGAATCAAGGGACCTCCTCCTGGAATTTTTACTACTTACCCCACAATTTTTTCCCTTCAGGTTTTACACTTCCTCCTCATCTTCTTTTGATAGATATAATAAAAAGTCTGCTTATGAAAGGAGCTTGTGGACCGGCACGGGAATAGGCGAGCAGAAGCGGTGATAAAATAAACGTAATTAAAATAATATGATGATTAAAACCATGGATCCAAGGGGTGTACTCTTGGAATTCCTGGGCGTTCGATGGTTAACGAAATAAGCCATTTAAAATTTTCATGCAATGGTGAAAATATAAGAACTAAGAGTGCAAAATAGAAAAATGAAAGTTTACCTTCAAAGCTTTCGTTTCTTGCCTTTCGTTCACTCTAGACCCCAATGTAGAAGTCCTCCAAAGCGCATCCACACCACACCAGAAGTTGGGAGTTCTTGATTCTCCTTGCTAGAAGAGAATGAAGAAGAAAACACACAAAGTGTGTTAGGAGAGAGGGGGCGGTCGACTAGGGTTCGAGGAAGGGAGATGATTAATTAACCCGCAATATATATATATATATATATATAATATATATATATATATATATATATATATATATATATATACCTGTATAGAACCATTAAAATATGTCTAGGTTCTTTTTAATGTCCACAAGGTAATATATTCTTTATTCCAAATAAAGAATGACTAACAAGGCACTTTCCAAAATTAAATTATTAGTCAATTATTTCCTTCCTAGAATTTTTCAATTGTGCTTTAATTAGGGGCGATGGCCGATTTTTGTGAATAAAAATACTAGGCCCACTTGATTTTAGTTAAATCCAATTTAATTGAAATCCACCTAGTTAAGCCCATCATGCTTTTAAATTAATTAAATGCATGAGCCCAAATAGTCTTTATTTTAATAAGTCCAACTTATTAAATAATAAACAAGCCCAATATAAATTAATTCCATTAATTTATTCTTGGACTAATCCATCCAATGGATCTCTCTCATTTTAAGTAATCCAATTACTTATGGAATTAATTTCCAATTAATTTCTTATCCCTTCTCGTGATGTTGTGTTTTAGGTTCACCCTTCAGCTAGACTTGGGCTAGTGTCTAACATTATTATTAATTAAATCTTATTTTAATTAATAATTATTGATTAATCCTTGACCAAGAAAGCCCATCACCATGGGTGGTCGTCTAGCAACGACTCATGGCACTAGAGACTAGGTGAATTTTCGTGTGAATTTTTAGGCCTCAAGTCTGTGCGGGTATAGAATTTGGTGTCGGTTCCCATCCAGGACCAGACGTCTATGCTTAAATACTTGAGATTACGTTACGCCAAATTGTTCGACATAGGAACCTCTTTTTCCTACTCTACCAATGGCGTGGCCACAGTTTTTAGAGTGTAGTCGCATTTCCAAGTGCATACGAGATACGTCTGTCATATAATGACAGGGGACGAATCCTCTTCTTGAAACTCACCGTCCTTGCTAGATACTTTGACTGCACTGGATAAGACTTGATGACCATATTTGTGACACAATCACCTCTTGCACAAATTCAAGATACAACCATCGTATGCACGTGACTTCTGTGGTTTCTCAAGTTTGAGGACATTCCCGTACTATCGGAGCCGGGGATTTAAGTCATATCGATCAAGCCTTCAAGACTTCCATATGATGATCCCCACTAGTCCGTTCAGTCGATTTCACACCTAGTCAATCGATCCATCAAGATCGCATAGACGTCCCATGTCGGTCGTCGATGAAATGCGACACTCATCCAATAAATGTGACTCTTAATGCAAGTCTCCACAAGACGCTCGATGCCCATTCTCGAGGTCCTCGACTTGGAACATTTCAAACTCAACCCTAGGCAATTGATTTCATGACCGCCATCCGATGCGCCGTCCAACTGTTGCATGGTTGTTAAATTGATCTGTGGGCTTTGTTGTGATGTTGAAAAGAATTATAAACATGCATGATAAACACAACAAATTATACGCCAATGGTGAAATACTCATCTTATTCACTCAATAATATTACATAAAGATCAACTTGTTTCTAGGATTGGATTACATGTATGCCAATCTAATTGGATTCCAGGTCACCTATCCTAACAACTTGCGCGTTAGTCAATTTACTCCGAACTGTTTTACCTATTTTGAGGGTTTTCTCTATCGCTTTAGGGATCTAGACATGCTTATTTCCTTCAAGTCCTTTTATACCCTTTTCTCGGTTAGGAAGATTTCCAACATTTCTTTCTTTTATTTTTAACCTCAAAATGGGTGTACAGGGGAATGTTTATTCGAAAGGGCTTTCGAAGGAGAAAATTTTCTATGTTAAGGACTTAGGTTGGGGTGAGGCCTCTTCCAACCCTAGCTTTAGTCATGATCTTCATATATCCTTCACTGGAAATGGTTTGTTCGACCAAACGCTTGATGTGAAATCTTTACATTCATCTGTTATATTTGTTATTCTTGTTTGTTTGCTATTTTTTTTATCACTGTTATTGTATATTGTGACTTATCTATTTTTCTTTGATTATTTTTTGCTTCACGGAAGAAAGTTCTGCTACATGTCATTCAATGTTTCAAGGCTGAACACGAGGGTGAATAGTGTGATTTCAAAGTGTGGGCTCATCTTCCCCTACATTGAGGAAAGAAAGCGGGAGGTGTCTCTTGCCTTCTCTTCATGCTTCCTATTCTCGTGATGCGCATCATGGTCAAGGAGGGTCTGGAAAAGATGGTCGCGTCGCACCCTCTAGATCGGTTAAAAGACCTCATGAGTCTGAGTTCGTTGAAGCTCCTCTTGAAATTGGGAAATGGTTTTTTTCTTTAGGGATTAATAGCCATAAGGGAATCACTTCATTTTGGGATGCTACAGATTTCGATCTAGCATATGAGAGGCCACACAATGTTATGAGTGATTACGATGTCGCTTGTTTTAGCTCTCTTGCTAATCACACTATTACTCTTCTTTTGTGCGGCGAATCTACTAGGGTGAGTTCATTTCTTGGTTTTCTTTTGGTGTAGTGTTTTACTCAATTTTAAGACTCCTTTCTTTTTGTGTCCTTAGAGTCAATGATAGTTATAACCAACTATTAGGCAGTGTCGCTCCAAGGTAAGATAGTGTGGTCGCTTTGTGGGAGAGGATTTTATATTCCTTGATCCTTGTGTGTTCATTGAGGATGTCGCTGAAGAAGGAGAGGTGGAGGTTATGGATGATCCACCTACTGAGGGTGCACATGCTAACGTTGAGGTTGATGGGTGCGATCGCGCTTGATTTATCTTATAGTTTTCTTTATCGATTCTTTTATATTTTGTAAATGGAATAACTTTTTTTTTATTTCTCATTTAATAAAATCTCTTTATGCTTATTTCTTATTATTCTTATTGTCTTTATTCATTATGTACTTATTGCGTGAAATTTCTTAGGAGTCCTTTGCATAATGCAAACATGTTTTTGCTTGGGAACTACTTAGGAATTTCTTTGATTATTTTTGAGGCGCCACTTGGGAACTTCTTAGGAGTTCCTTTGATCATTTTTACGGAAGTTCTATTAGAATAGGTAACCAGAAAGTCGATTAGATTGGTCGTTTTTTATTTGTCAAACTTTATCAAATTAATATTGATAAGATGAATAGAGTAAGTATTCATCATTAGTCACGTGTTTGTTGAGCTCACTACTTTACATTACGGTATTTCAATATCACACAAATGCCTACAGACTGAAAAGTTAAACCTGTGAAGTTGGATTGCGCATAGGTTGGCAACTATGAAACCAACTTAAGGGTCAGTTTGAAATGTTTCAAGTCGAGGACCTTGAGACAGGGCATCAAGAGTCCTATAGAGACTTGTGCTAAGTATTGTAGTGCGTGTTTCATCGGGGAGACGTTGGTCGTCTATGAAATTTTAGTGGGTTAGTTGACAAGGTAGCTGATTGACTGAACTGACTCCCATGAATTGTCAATTGGAAGCCTTGGGCTTGGTCGGTATGACTGAAACTTTCGATTCTGATGGTATGGGAGTAGTCCTCAGACTTGAGGAATCATGGCAGTCGTGCATAGAAAGGTTGTATATTGGATTGGCGAGCGGTGACTGCGTCGCAAGACATGGCTATCATAAGCCTTATCCAATGAAGCTGGCAAATGTAGTAAGGATGGTGGATTCTAAGAAAGGATCTATCCCATGTCAGTACATGACGGTGAGATCTCCTATGCACTTTGAGATGCTTTAAACTCTAAAAGCCTATGGCAAAAGCAATTGATCGATTGGGGATAGGTTTCCTAATTCGGATCAATAAAGCAAACATATCTCGAGTATCAAGCATAGTTGCCTAGTCAAGAATGAGAATCGACACCCAATTCCATGCCCTAAATTTAGGCTGGAAAATGGTTGACAGTAGGATCGTAATTGTATGGAACTCAGAGCTTAAATGTTCACGCCAATATCACCTAGTCTCTAGTGCCATGGACTGTTGTTAGACTACCACCCATGATAACGGGCATTTTTGGTTATGGAATAATTGAAAATAATTAATAAAATTAGATTTAATTAATTTTATTGGTCACAAGCCCAAGTCTAGCTAAGGGTGAAACTAAAGGGTCACACAAAAATAATTGTGGAAGTGATGGAATTAATTTGGTATTCAGAAGAAACAAATAAATTAAATTAATTCATGGAGACAAATAAATAATTTGATCATTTATTTAGAATAATCAATTGAATGGATATCCCAAAAATATAATTAATTAAATTAATTAAATTTGAGCTTAGCCTTTTAAATTAATTGAACTAATTTAAAATAAGCTTGAGCTAATTAATTAGTGGATTTGATTAATTAGTTAATTAGCAAATAGGCTAGTCTAATTAATATATTGAATACATTAATTAGTGGAGACAAGTTTAAAATAATTAGTTAGACTAATTTATTATTTCTCCTTGATTGGATTTTTTTTCTCCCAACTTTTGATTAGATTTTTTTTTTATTTTTTATATGATGTAATGAGAGTAGATAAAAGGTGAGGGATTTTAATTTTTTGTAAATAAAATGTAAGGAAGGCAAGTCTAAGACGATGGAGGCCAATGGAGGAAGCTATTGGATGACTCATGGAGGATCCATTGTAAAGAGGCTCAGTGGAGCCCACGATGGAGAGCCCAAGAGAATAAAGAAGACATACAAGGCCCATTAGATTGATAATTGATTAAATTCTTGTAATAGCGTAGGCCTACCCTAGGTTGACCATAGATCCACTGCGAGTTTAGTGGGTCGCATAGGATTGGACTTGTGATCATCCAACATGGATGTGCTAGGATTTTATACTTTACATGTGATGCATTTATTTATTAAGGATAATTATATTTACACCCCCTGACCCAATTACAACCGGATATGGTATTTCTTTATAGGGACCCATAGATCTAAGTGAAGTAATTCAAAGAGTGTAGAAGAGTGGGACTCATTGTGAGGGAACGGATTTCTTGTTTGTTTGGCTAAAGGACATACATCACATACAAATTTATCATAATCATTATGTAAGTTGCTGCACATAGAAAGATGTTTCAGTACTTGGAAAGAAGAATGTCTAAGTCTTATGTGCCAGGTATGCTTATTACACTGATTTATTAGCAAAACAAGATACATGATTAGGTGCCAAATGGAAAATATCCTATTTAAGAAGATACAATCGTTTGTGGACAAAACCCTTTCGCTAGGATATATTCATAACCTGGTCCTGCAAAAACCAGAAGTTTTGAGAAAAGGAAAAGCTACAAGTGTTGAAGAACATAACTGACTAACGGATACGAGATTGACAGAAAATTCATGATATAAAACACATGATCAAGAGTCAAGTCAGCTGGAACCTGTACAACTCCAGTGTGTATACCACCGACTTTTTACTACCATCAGGAAGAGTGATGAATTGAGAATGATTAGGTTGTGTATAAGATTGGAAAAGTGTAATGTTGGCATATGTATGGTTAGTTGCTCCTGTATCAATTATATAAGAACATCAATCAAATGTAGATTGGCTAGAAACAGTACCTGCAAACTCATCATCATTGTACACATAGTTTGCATAATTGACAGTCAATGGATCAGTAGGCTGATCTTGCTCCTTTACAAGTTTTAGCAACTCTGTCATCATAGCTGTAATATTGTCTTGATTTGGCATAGCAGAGTATTTCTAACTCTATCCTTCACTGCTAAAGGTACCTACTTCAACAACAAAGCTTTTACTCCTAGGCCCATATTTCTTCTGTTCAGGCTAGTTCTTTGTACCAATCTGGTACGCCGTGTAGCTTAAAACACGAGTCGTTGGAGTGATTTGACTTCTGGCAATGATCACATATTAGAGAGTACTTATCCACAAATGTTATCTTCTTTTGCATAGGCTTGTCAGTGAAGCTTCTTCTATTCTCTTTACCAGCTACATGATAAGCAGAATTGTTGCCATGAAGGCCAGTCATACCTATGCTCACCAACCTCTATTTTTCAACACTTAAGATCATAGCATATGTTCTTTCAACATCAGACAAAGGATCCATCATTAATACTTGACTTCGTTCCTTATCGTACACTTCATGCAATCCCATAAGGAATTGCATCAACTGTGTAGACTCATTTTGGACAGAAATTGCCTTACTAATTTCACATATGCATTTACCACAAGTGCATTTCGAAATTGGAGCTAAACAAGAGATTTTGTTCCACAACTTTTTTACCTTTGTCTGATATGCCGTTATTGATAAATCTCCTTGAGAAACTATGGATATCTCTCAATGTATTTGATAAAGCATTGGACCGTTGCTCTTTCCATATCTCCATTGAAGTTCTAGCCATAGTTCGTGAGAAGATGAAGTATACATAAAAGCCTCGACGATATCTTTCGATATGGAGTTCCATATCCAGGAAGTCACCATGAAATCAACTATATGCCACTGCTCAAAGTGTTTAGATCCAGCTGCAGGTTTCGAAAAGGATCTGTCAATGAAATCGAGCTTCATTCTCGTGCCAAGCAACACATATATAGATCTACTCCAAACAAGGAAATTAGATCCGTCGAGAGGCATACTCAACATTGATAAGCCATAATGTTCAGATGGATGAAGGTATAATACATCATTCTCGAACTGGCAAGCATTAGTTGTAGTTGCAGTAGCAGTGGCAGCTATTGTACTTTCAGCCATTACTGTAGCAGATCGATCATAACAGAGAATTGCAAAGCTAAATGGTTGAGTATGCAAAGACCTTCACTAGGAAGGCTCTAATACCATGATGAAATCGAAGGATTGATGAGAGGATTTGAGAGAAAGGAAGGCTATTTTCAGTTTGATTAATTTCTGTAGATGAATATTGTGACTTAATCTGTTATGGAAGCAGATTCCTCCTTTAAATACATAGACCCACCGACTCTGTTTCTCAACCAACCCCTAACCAACTAATTACTGACGTGGGCGGATGACTAAGCAAAAATACAACAAGGCAAAGAACACTACTAACTAACAAAACTGTTAAACCAGAAACATGATTGTAACTACTCTGTATCTAAAATTCCATACTGAAGAAAGTGAGCAGATGCAGGGGAACCACCAACACCTTCATCAAGGAGAGCTGTATCAGCTCTTCAATATTGAACAGAATCCACTCAACATTCATTGAGTTGAACTTGAACTGCACTAACACCTCATTCCACCCATGCCGCCATCCAACAACACATCCACTGTCGCCCCATCTCCGAGCGTGCGGGGTGGTATTAGGAGCTTAAATGTTACAGGCGTGAGGAGCCCCGAAGTGGAAACTATGCATATCGAAGAACCACCTCCCACTCTTCAGCGATTACTGGCCTGCAAAAGAGGTTTTGTTGCCAACAATGATCTCCATGCGTAAGAGATAGAACCTCTCCCTACAGCCTGAGTAAGATTTTTTTAATAATTAAAAAATCAAAATTACTTGAGATTACTATTAAGTCATAATTACCTCAATTGAAATCAAAGTCTGTTTTGCTATGTAAATAGATATCGATAGAAGTATCCTAACGCAATCCAGTGCTATGCACGGGCCAAGATATTGTTGGAATGGGTGATCAAAAGCCAATTGGATTGGTTGTTTGTCATTCGCTAATCTTTTTCAAATAATATTAGAGTGATGAATACGGTAAAAAATCATCATGTTGGCAGTCTGTTTTCGTTGTGTTTACCACTGACATTGAATGGGATTTCAATATCACAACAAAATGCCCATATACCGGAAGACTAAACCAACGGAGTTGGGCTGCACATAGGTTTGGTGGTTATGAAACCAACTCTTGAGGGTTGGTCTGAAACGTTCCAAGTCGAGGACCTCGAGATAGGGCATCGAGAGTCTTATAGAGACTTGCACTAAGTACTGCAGCTGTGTTTCATCGGCATAAAACGTGGGTAGTCTGCGCAGTTTTAGTGGGTTAGTTGGCCAGGTAGTCGATTGACTGAACTGACTCGCGGGAATCGTCATATGGAAGCCTCTTGAAGGTTGGTCGGTATGATTGGGATTCCCAGTTCCGATAGTACGGGATTAGTCCTCGGACTTGAGGAATCATGGCAGTCATGTGCATACGAAGACTGTATCTTGGATATGGCGAGAGGTGGCTGTGCCATGGGGCATGGTTATCATAAACCTTATCCAGTGCAGTCAGAGTATGTAGCGAGGACGGTTGATTTCAAGAAAGAATCTATCCCCTGTCAGTATTGTGATAGCAAGATCTCCTATGCGCTCTGAGATGGTTTAGACTTTTCAAGTCTATGGCCATAGCGATTGATCGAGTGGGAAGGGATTTCCTACGATGATCAGTAGAGTAAATGCATCTCGAGTATGCAGCATAGATGCCTAGTTAGGGATGAAAACCGACTCCCAATTCCATGCCCTAGACTAAGGCTGAGAGACGGTTGAAAGTAGGACCCTATCCGTATGAAATTGGAGCCTGAATATTTACGCCACTATTCGCTTAGTCTCTAGTGCCATGGACTGTTGCTAGACGGTCACTCATGGTAACGGGCTATTTCTGGTTATGGATAATCAGAAATAATTAATTAAATTAAATTTAATTAATTGTGTGATAGCACGCCCAAGTCTAGATGAGGGTGAACCTAAAGAGTCATACACAGATCACGAAAGGTGAGGGAATTAATTTGGAATTAATTTCAGAAGAGGTGAATTAATTTAATTAGATTAAATTAATTCTTGGAGAGTATAAATGATTGGATCATTTATGAGAAATAATCCATTAGATGGATAGTTCAAAATTTAATTAATTGGATTAATTGAATTTGGGACTTAGCCTTTTTAAATTGATTGGATTAATTTAAAAGAGGCTTGGGGTAATTAATTAGTGGGTTGGATCCATTAATTAATTAGTAGATGGACCTATCTAATTAGTGAATTGGATTCATTAATTAGAAATGGGCTAGAAATAATTAGTTGGACTAGTTATACTTGGTTAGGCTTAATTAATTAAGTGGATTGGATTCATTTAAATAATTAAGTGTCTTTTGGACTTGTAAATATTGGATTGGATTAAATATTTACTTGGACTTTCTTTGGTGGGCATTTTATTTTATTGGATTAAATATTAAGTCCAACAAGAATGGTATATGGGCTCAATTTGACTCGTTAGACAAGCAAATTGAATCCGGTCCAAAATGCATCAAGCCCTAGCCTATGTTGACTTTGGTAGGTACAAAATAGATGAAATTTGGCTGAAAATAATCAGCCAAATTCGTGCATAAGGAGAGTGGAAAGTGGGAGAGGAGTTTTGGGAAGAGGTTGAGAAAGTTGTGGAAGTTGGAAGACTAGTTTCCTTCCATATCTCAACCTTTTCATTCCAACTCTTCCACTCACAAACCGTAGCTGATTTTGTTGTTTTGACACACAAAAATTTCGTGCACACTCTCCCCAATAATCAGCAAAATATTATTCTCCTCATCTCTTGAAGTTCTTCTTGGTTTAGAACCAAGTGAAGAACAAAGGAGATCGAAATACACTAATTCATAGTGTAATTTCGATTCCTCTTCCCACAGATTTAATCCTTACTAGTACAAGGATAAATCTAACCTTTTAGTGTGGTGCGGACAATATTAGAGACCTCCTACATTGGAGTCTTGCGTGGACGAACGCCGGAGAGGAGATCTACCGAATTGTCGATTGGAGGAGAAAAACGAAAGGTAACCCTGTTTAGTTTATGCTTTCGTTTTTTCTATCAAATTCATTAGCCTAATTGCATGATTAGATATGTGATTATTACACTAGATGCCTGGGAAAAGATCAAGGGTACACCCTTTAATTGGGATTTAATTTTTATTTACCGTTTTTTCGATTTTCCGCGCTTCCGCCGCGATTCCCGGGCCGATCCACTTCCTTCAAGTGGTATCAGAGCCCGATTTGGTGTATAGGCTATGAATCTTGCATGTATAATGTGTTTGGAGCATGTTTACATGTTTTATCGACTTAGGAAGCATGATTTTTTATTCTTAATTGCATATCTAGATTTAGGGTTTATGTGTTTTAATTTTGTATTTAATTTTGGGCATGAGAATTTTTGAAATTTGGAATTTCTGAAAATTGATCTTTTCTTTTTGTTTCAAAATTGCAGAAAAAAATGGAGGATTTAAGAAAAATCGAGAAAAACGCAGCAGACGGCCGCTGTCTGCCGGCTGGCTGGCAGACGCGCACAGGCAGCGCGCGCCTACTGGCAGGCGAGCGCAGACGGCCTACGCGAGCGCCTGCTGCTGGCCGGCTGGGCCCACTGGCCACCTGACCAGTTTTTTCTGTTTTTTTTTTTTCAGAATTTTCATTTTTTTTATTTTTTTGATTTTTCTGCATATTTTTATGGATTAATTTTTTGTGAATTTAATTTTTGGTTGAAATTTGGAATTTCCCAAGATTAAATTACTAAAATTAATTTGAATGGATTTTCAAACAAGAATTAATTTTTGCATGGGTTGCACTTATGTCCATTATTAAGTTGCATTATTTTACATATAAATTCTTGAGATTTGATGTGTAATTAATTTTATGATATTGGTTATCATATGGATGCATGAGCATGAATATTTAATTGATTAATTTTCATGCTTGTTGATATGTTAATTGGATTAACATGGGATGATCACAAAGCCCTAGCACCGAATGTATGGTTTATTTTCTATTAGGTTGGGGCCTGCGTGCCTCTTAATTTTTCTCTTAACTCTCTCGTTTTTAGCCTTGAAATTATGAGGCTTGCTTTCTCCCTCTCTTTGTACTCCCCTCAACTATTGATTGGGGTTTCTCAATTTCATGATGTAATGAGAGTAGATAGGAGGTGAAGATATTTATTTTTTGTAAATAAAATGTAAGGATGGCCAAGGAGATGATGGCCCACGAAGGATCCATGGAGAAGAGGCCCGATGGAGTCCACGATGGAGAGCCCAAGAGAATAAAGAGGAATTTACCCATTGTCTGTTAATGGGATAAAAAGCTTGTAATAGTGTAGGCCCACCCTTAAACTGACCATAGATCCACTGCAGGCTTAGTAGGTCGCATAGGTTTTGGGCTTGTGATCATCCAACAGGGGCGTGCTATGCTTTATTTTGCATGTGATGCATTTTGTTAAATACGTTAAAATATTGGATATATTGATCATGCAAAATACTAATTGTGATGAGGTCTCGGTCATATTATAGCAAACTCTCACTTGGTTGGACCAGGTTTAAATATTAGACCCTTAAAGATGGAAATGAACACAAATGGCTCGTTATTTTCATTCCATCCACAGTAATGTAGTGAGGAAGCCAATTTCACCTACACGTGGTCTCACGAGTCGTGACACGTTTGGACTGAAATGAAGCAGCACTGTTACTGTGAACGAAGTGAATACACACCTATTTTCTTGTCTCACGAGTCGTGGGGGGCGATAGTGTGTGCTATGATTCGATTGATGGATTAGGACTAACACCAAACGATGTAATTTTCGTGCCTTCCATCCGCAGTAATGTAGTGAGGAAGCTGATTTCATCCATATGTGGTCTCACGAGCTGTGGCACATTTGGATTGCATTATTTTTGTGAACGAAAAGACTACACATCTATTTCTCTGTCTCACGAGTCGTGAGGGTAGATAGTTTATGTATGATTTGGTTGATGGGTTGGGTCTAACATCAAGTAATGTGATTCGCTTGGAGTCCTCGGAATCACATGAAAAAGGGGAGGCAAAATATCTTGGGGATCTCGTAGGATGAGAATGGTATTGGATACCTCCCACAAGGCTATTACCATGTGAATCGTAAAAGCGGGGCATGGAGAATTTCTCTTGTGGACCTCAAGCCCACTAGGAAAAGGTTTCTCAAACCCTATTTGAGAGTGATGGGCTTTCATAGAAATAGTGGGAGGGTTAATGACTGAAGTCCAAGTCCTTAACTTGAACATAATATTGTGATAATCTGCTAATATTTTATGTTTATTATAGATGTCTCAGAATCTACTTAATACTATACTTGAGGCTAATAAATTTGATGGAACAAACTATTCGAATTGGCTGAGAAATCTGAGGATAGTCCTCGATTTCGAGAACCAAACTTATGTTCTAGATAAGTCTCTACCTCAGACTTTGCCGGAAGGGTTCCTGCCCGGAGAACGTTTGACGCTCGAAAAGTTTACTCAGTGGCATGAGGACAATCGGAAATTTCGCAGTATCGTACTTAGCTCGATGAGTAACGAGATCCAGAAACAGTACGAAAGGTATGAGGACGTCTGGTCGATAATGCACCACATGAAAGATCTTTATGCGGTACCGGAGCGGCATATTAGATATGCCGTGACGAAGGCATTCTTAGGCGCAAGAATGATTGAGGGATCGTCCATACGAGAGCATGGAGTGATGATGCTATCCCTATTGGAAAAACTCAAAGACCTCCAAGCTGATCTCGAAAAGGGGGAAACGTACGTTGATGTGATCCTGCAATCACTACCTCCTTCTTATGATCAATTCATTATCAACTATAACATAAATGGGATTGAGAAAAGCCTTCATGAGTTGATTAATATGTTGGTCCAGTATGAGGCAACGATTGAAAAATCTGCGCCGTCGGTACTAGTGGAAAAGGTTTCAACCTCTAAAGCGAAGGACAAGGATGCCGGACGCGAGAAGAGGAAGAAAGATGAGATGTTTTCTACTGCTGCTAGCACTTCGAGTGTTCCTGTTACATCACTAGGCGGGGGTAAAGGAAAGAGGAAGAGGGTTCGTAAGTCAAAGATTTCGAATGATGTTTGCATTTATTGTCGAGAAAAGGGCCATTGGAAGAGGGAGTGTCCTTAGCTCCTCTCCGATGAAGGTAAAATCTTTAACTTGAGTATTAACATAATCACCATCCTACTCTTGGTATTGGATACCAATGAACTCATAAATCTGTGAATGGTTTGCAGGTGAAGATGAGGAGTAGAAAAGCCAAAATAAGAAGATCATATAAGGTTTAGCAATAGTAGAGCTGTTGCTGCAAAGACTAGGGACTTAGTTAGGCTTAGTGGTGATCATGTTAGGATAATATTTATGTAACCTAGCATGATCGAAATAATGTTTTCAATTATTGTTGGACAATTTTGATTACATATTTTGATCAATAAAGTCTTTTATTTGACATTGAATGTGGTTCATGTCTGCTGGGTGAAACATTTACTGTCTCATAATTGGATTATGAATACTCAAATAAAGAATAAAATGATAATCAAAGGTTCCAAACTTACAGTCATGGTAGGTTAATGTTTTCTAGTTCAGGATGAGAAAGATTGATGGGTTCAACGAGTACTAGAAATAGGCAATTTGGATCCATTAGCTTTCAAAGCCTTCACTAAGACGGAGAAAGACCGCAGAAGCTTTTTTGTGGAACAAAATGAGCTTACCAATTTTGTGTTGGATTGGATTCAATGCGATATCTGTAAGTCACTAAAATACACAAGATCAGTATAGGGTTCCCAAGTTTAATTTTGTTTGATGAGAATCAAAGAATTAGACATGGAATGATGAACCAAACTGATTACCTTTCGATTGGATCGAGAGGGTGTGTATTTAGTGGGAGTTTTTCTCGGTGAAGTTTTTCTTGAAAGGACCACGGTTGACCAGTCTCTGATAAGGAAGAAATCAAACAAAGTTGGACTTTGTTTGATCGGTGTTTCACTGAAATGAGTTGGCCCTTATTGTATGATAAACTCTCGTCCCACAAAGTGCTTGAGTCAATAGGATGGTCCTATATACGTCAAGGATATAGAGGGAGTAGGTTTTCATACAACTTCTCAAAAACATCATTCGTAATCTTATGACATCTCTAACTGACCATATTCCAGTCCTTATTTGTCCACGGAATTAGATTTTTAAATTCAAAAGGACATAAGGAGGAGCGATGTGGGACATCGTTTGAATCAGTGGCTTGGAGCCCAAGGATTCACTAGGAAGTTCAAACTAGGTTTGAGACTTCACAAAACTGGAATATTCAATCGTACTAGGTATGATTTGATGAGCCCGGGGTAAGCAGGAGTTGGTGTGAGTTCTGATGTGTTTGGTGTAAACGTCTCACTCATTTAGAATGAGGTTAAGATGTTTGGGAAAACACTAAGACACTAATGCAAAGTTGTTCACGAAATTCTCCTTAAAAGGAATTGGATTCCTACATTAGGGGCGAGCTGTTCAAGACTCAGTCGTAGAACATTGATGAGAAAGCTCAAAATCTGTTCAAGAAACAGTTGCGCTTAACTGATGAGAAAGCTTAGATGTCTAGGACATCTCCTACGTCCGTGTTAGTTTGGTGTAATGGACCTGCTGTTGTGTATGCTTTGGCAAGAACACAACACATATTGGGAATACACAAATTGGCATTAGACAGTTGTCAAGAGCGGTTTTTAATACCTGAATAATGATTAAAGAAGAGTTCACGACACACGTTTGTGGAGAGTTGATTCTGGAAAGCTAAAGAGATACTAGCTTCCAGACTCATGTGAATAATAAATAAGTCCTCAAAGTATAGTCATATTCGAACTTGATGGTAGGCATGGTAACTTGAAAGGATTTCAAGTAGATGCCCTATCTTAAAAGCTGAATGTGGGACGACTTTCACAAGTCGGTCTTGGAAAGTGGTTTGAATTGAAAAACCGCATCCGTTGGATGGATGCCGTGCCTAGCATGGCCAAGCCAGTTGTAGCCTTGGAGGCGAACGACAAGGCTAAGGTAAGAGCCTTTTGGACCCGAGATCTCATCATAAGATCCACATAAATTCTTAGACAACAACCACCTGCAGGCAGCGATGGTGAAGGAAATACACGGTTGGACCGTGTAGATCCAATAGAAAATAAAGTAGACCCACGAAATTGTGCCGGTATCGTAGATTGCTCATACTCAGAAGGTTCTGAGGGACATGGGAAATTGGCTCAATGGTCAAGTGGGAGATTGTTGGAATGGGTGATCAAAAGCCAATTGGATTGGTTGTTCGTCATTCACCAATCTTTATCAAATAATATTAGACTGATGAATACGGTAAGAATTCATCATGTTGGCAGTCTGTTTTCATTGTGCTTACCACTGACATTGAATGGGATTTCAATGTCACAATGAAATGCCCACAGACCGAAAGATTAAACCCACGGAGTTGGGTTGCGCATAGGTTTGGCGGCTATGAAACCAACTCTTGAGGGTCGATCTGAAACGTTCCAAGTCGAGGACCTCGAGATAGGGCATCGAGAGTCCTTTAGAGACTTGCACTAAGTACTGCAGTTGTGTTTCTTCAGCATAAGACATGGGTCGTCTGCGCAGTTTTAGTGGGTTAGTTGGCCAGGTAGTCGACTGACTCGTGAGAATCGTCATATGGAAGCCTCTTGAAGCTTGGTCGGTATGATTGGGATTCCCGATTCCGATAGTACGGGATTAGTCCTCGGACTTGAGGAATCATGACAGTCACATACATACGAAGATCGTATCTTGGATACGGCGAGAGGTGGTTGTGCCATGAGGCATGTTCATCATAAACCTTATCCAGTGCAGTCGGAGTATGTAGCGAGGACGGTGGATTTCAAGAAAGAATCTATCCCCTGTCAATATTGTGACAGTAAGATCTCCTATGTGCTTTGAGATGGTTTAGACTCTTCAAGTCTATGGCCATAGCGATTGATTGAGTGAGAAAAGATTTCCTACGATGATCAGTAGAGTAAACGCATCTCGAGTATGCAGTATAGATGCCTAGTTAAGGATGAAAACCGACTCACAATTCCATGCCCTAGACTAAGACCGGGAGACGGTTGACAGTAGGATCATATCCGTATGAAATCGGAGCCTGAATATTCACGCAACTATTCGCCTAGTCTCTAGTGCCATGGACTGTTGCTAAACGGTCACCCATGGTAACGGGCTATTTCTGGTTATGGATAATCGAAAATAATTAATTAAATTAAATTAAATTAATTGTGTGATAGCACACCCAAGTCTAAATGAGGTGAACCTAAAGAGTCACACACAGATCACGAAAGGTGAGGGAATTAATTTGGGATTAATTCCGGAAGAGGTGAATTAATTTATTAGATTAAATTAATTCTTGAGAGTATAAATGATTGGATCATTTATGAGCAATAATCCATTAGATGGATAGTTCAAAAATTAATTAATTGGATTAATTGAATTTTGGATTAGCCTTTTTAAATTGATTGGATTAAAAGAGGCTTGGGTAATTAATTAGTGGGTTGGATCTATTTATTAATTAGTAGATGGACCTATCTAATTTGTGAATTAGATTCATTAATTAGAAATGGGCTAGAAATAATTAGTTGGACTAGTTATACTTGGTTGGGCTTAATTAATTAAGTGGATTGGATTCATTTAAATAATTAAGTGTCTTTTGGACTTGTAAATATTGGATTGGATTAAATATTTACTTGGACTTTCTTTGTCGGGCATTTTATTTAATTGGATTAAATATTAAGTCCAACAGGAATGATATATGGGCTCAATTTGACTCGTTGGACAAGCAAATTGAATCCGGTCCAAAATGCATCAAGCCCTAGCCCATGTTGACTTTTGGTAGGTCAAAAATAGCTGAAATTTGGCTGAAAATAATCAGCCAAATTCGTGCATAAGGAGTGTGGAAAGTGAGAGAGGAGTTTTGGGAAGAGGTTGAGAAAGTTGTGGAAGTTGGAAGACTAGGTTTCCTTCCATATCTCAACCTTTTCATTCCAACTCTTCCACTCACAAACCGTAGCCGATTTTTGTTGTTTTGACACTCAAAAATTTCGTGCACACACTCCCCAATAATCAGCAAATATTCTTCTCCTCATCTCTTGAAGTTTTTCTTGGTTTAGAACCAAGTGAAGAACAAAGGAGATCGAAATACACTAATTCATAGTGTAATTTCGATTCCTCTTCCCACGGATTTAATCCTTGCTAGCACAAGGATAAATCTAACCTTTTAGTGTGGTGTGGATAATATTAGAGGCCTCCTACGTTGGAGTCTTGCGTGGACGAACGCCGGAGAGGAGATCTCTACCGAATTGCCGATTGGAGGAAAAACGAAAGGTAACCCTGTTTAGTTTATGCTTTCGTTTTTTTCTATCAAATTCATTAGCCTAATTGGATGATTAGATCTGTGATTATTACACCAAACGCACGGGAAAAGATCAAGGGTACACCCCTTCATCGGGATTTAATTTTTATTTACTATTTTTTCGATTTTCCGCGCTTCCGCCGCGCTTCCCGGATCGATCCACTTCCTTCAGATATTAAATTAAATTTTGAACGAAAAATAAAAACTAAATTCACTAACATTTATATGTTTTATTTATATAATCTTAACTATTTTGTTCACTTAGAGAATAGTGAAATTATGACGCTCTATATCGATTAGATTAAATATTATATATTATCTCTGATAAATTATTGTATGATTACCTATAAGATTTATTTTTTTCTTCACACTTTTGTTTAAGGGTTAATTATAAAGAGTTTATTTGAGTTAATTTGAGATAAAGATGAAAGTATGAATTTGGTTACTTAATTTTGATGAGATACAAAATCATTAATTAGTTAGAAAATAAATGATAGGGTATAATATCAAATATGTCAAAAAATTTATAAGTTTTTTATGATTAAATTATATATAGTTATAAGTTTTGGAAGTAAGTTGCAAATTCTATAAAATAATAATAAAATGATCAAAGGGCATAAAATTGTGGTCAACCATGCTATATATTTAGATATAGATTATGCATATTGAAAATATGAAATTATTTATCAAATACTAGAGCAGTTAGATTATTAGAGATTTACTTAAAAAATATTCAAACATATTAGATAAATATTGAAAATATTGAGTAAAGTTTGTATAAATATTAATCTAGTTAATGTTGAAATTTTAAACTCATTAATATTTCGTACAAAAACTAAATTTTCTTATCATTTTAAAAAAACAAATATTATAATTTGAATTTAAATTTATATTGATCGTTTGAATCAAAACAATTCACTTTAGAATGCGCATAAAATGAGATAACAAAATCTTATTATTCACCTCAAAATTGTAGTTTAAAATAGTATAAATCAAATTTACTTTTTTTTTTTTTCTGAAAAAAACCTTAATTTAATTACATTATATCAGAAAATTGGTTCACCCACCATAACCTAACTAAACCATTTGAATCGAGTCCATTTTGAGCAATATGAATCTAGAACCACAGACATTTGGTCGGGGTTAAGGGTGCAAACGATTCGAGTTTGACCATTTTTGGTGAGCTCGAGCTCAACGAGCTCTTACAGTTTGAGCTCGAGCTCGAGCTAAATTCTACTCCAGCTGACTTCGAGCTGCTGACAAGCTCGAGCTAAATTCAGTTCCAGCTGACTTCAGGCTCCTTAGCTCAATCTCGTAATACCCTGCTTTAAATTATAATTCCAAACACATCTATTTAACAGGTTATTGTTAATAAACTAACCATTTACAAAAACAAACAAGTCTTACCAAATTCATAAAACCAAACAGAAACCACAAAACCACTATATAGAAGATTAAATTTTCCTAAATAACAATCAACCATTCAAATATAAGAAAATTAGTTACATTGGTCAAAACTCAAAAGCCTTTCTAAACCTATGTCTATTCAAAAGTATAACAAGAGTCCCTGATGTCCACCTAACAAAGTCGTTCTTGTTGCTATTGTCTCAAACCTACATAATAAATGAGAATAAACTAAATTAGAACCATATAGCACAATTTTATCAATATGTATGCATCTCTTTACAAGTGAACGAGAATAGCATAAGATTATTGATATGGTTTGCTAAAGTTAACAAACCTAACAAAAAAGATAATAAAGTTACCATGAAATTTGATATCAATACCAATTGAAGTATCTAAGCTCAAACCTCCAACCTCCAATCTCAAACCTCAAATCTCAAACCTCAAACCACAAAATCCACCACATTAAATCATCTCAAACATGTCACAACATGATGCAATTTAAAAGAAACAATCGAGACAATTTTCAGCAATTGGGTTACAGGAAGGTACATATAGCAGCACATCATCAAGAGGCAAATTTACATATATTGTTTTTTTGTCGCTCTGCAAATCAATGAATAAAATTTAATACACTTACAATAAGTTATAAATAATAGTGATATTTTCGAAACTTTTAAAATACAAAAGAACTTACCAAAGTTTTTTTCTTCACTCCAAAGCGTTTTCTTACCCAATCTCCTCCGTACATCAACAGTTGAACCGTGTCTGAAGTCAATGATGCATGATATTTGTCTATGACTCTACTTCCCGCGCTAAATGGCCTTAGAAGCAACAATGGTGATCGGAATATCTAGAAGATCTCTTGCCATTATAAACAAAATCTTATACTTCAAGGTATGAACTCTCCACGATTCCAGAACATCAAAGTCTTTCCCATCCTTCTTATCATTCTCAAATATATAAGAATTTTTCTCAAGTTATAAATCAAGTTCAGACTTTTGAGGCTAAATAGATTCCACTGACTTGAGATATTCAACAAACTCAGACCAACCACATTGAGTTTCAACATTTCTAAGATCTATATTCGATAGTTTGTTTCTTTGTCCTTCTCCAATTGTCTCGTCCTCAATGTTGGAAATAGCCACATACTCATAATAGAGCTCATAATATGTCCTCTGAATAATAGCAATCTGTCTCTCAACATTCTCTAAAGAATATAGTCTTGAAAAGCATAATTGAAGTGCTCAGAAGTTACACATTGGATCCAAAACAACTGCTATAGACATTAGCAAATTGGTCTCTCCCTAATATTTGTCAAACTTGATCTTCATTTCTTGCAACCATGTCCCAAATGAATACATCATTCTCCAATGTCTTCTTATCTGACAAGACTTTCACTCTACTCACCTCATTAAAGAACAAACTGCAAGTAGGATAATCACTTCCAGAAATAATGTGCGTAGCAATCCAGAATAACTCTAATACCGAGCACACTTTCTCAACTTTTGTCCAATCCTCTGCACTTAGACAAATATCATAATTTGGCTCCCGATCAGCAAACCTTGGGAAGATATCTTTGAATTTGATTGCAACAACCAACATTTCATATGTTGAGTTCCACCTTGTCCAGCAATCATCAACTAACTTCTTTTATGATAAACTCAATTGCTTCACTATCTCAGAGAATATTTTAAGTCTTGAATCGGATCTTCGGACATACTCTACAGTATCACGTATAACATCAACAATATTTATAATCTTAGAAAGTCCATATTGAGCAATGAGATTAAGTATATGAGCGCAACATCTTACCTGGAATAGTTTTCCCTCACAAAGCAGTCTCCTTTTGCTTTTCACATAAGTCTTCAAATTTTCAATGGCTGAATCATTGGTAGAAGCATTATCCACATATATGGTGTGGTTCTTACTCTCGATGCCCCAATCCTCCAAACAGCGTCAAATGTCATTTGCAATTTCAAGACCTCGACTTGGGGTGGAATATGACAAAGTTAAGCACACACTTCTGTAATTGTCAACTTTCATCAATCTAATGACCCGTTATGATCATGTACTAGATCTTTTGGTTTTTTGATTTCCAACAATCTATTATGAGGCTGATTTTGTTCACATTTTTCAAAAACTCTTCAGCTTCTTATTTTCCGACTCATAAATGTTGATGCAATAAGCTTTTATTGTATGTTTTGTAATTTCTCGCCACTCAGACATTCCTCTTCTTTGCATCAAATTGAATCCTTCTTCTTCCATAATAGAAAAAAGGGTGCTCATCCATCATGATCCAATGAGCCACTAATTCTTTCATATTCTCCATATCAAACTTCCCACATACTTCGACAAGAAGTTTGATTTACACTACTGGTTACAAAACCAAGTTGTGTTTGCAAAAGTCCATATTTCGTCTTGTCAATTTTTGCTTTAATATAGTCAACACAACTTTACAAGTGTCGATGCAATTGAGTTGTTAGAGTAGTCTTGATTTTGGTATACATCCTCTTACATTGTATACAAGAGATCTTCATAAATCCAAATTGCTGATTTTTTTTTTTTATGTTTGGGCTTTGACCCCAAAGGTTTATCATCTTTACTGGATTGATGTTACCATAAAGTGAGGGTTTAAGTGAGAGGATAGCTGTTACCAACTTATTGCACAAGGCCTATATTCATAGACGTGTATAGAGTAGGATACTGGGGGGGAGGTGTGTTAAGGAGTTTCATATTGCATTAGAAAACTCTTTGAGTTGGCTATAATCTAGAACAAACCGTTTGAGATTTGGACTGAATTAGACCAAGATATGTGAACTAGACTGAACCCTGCCATGTCTGCCTAAAAATTCGAGAGTAGGTTATTCGTAGATTTTCCAACTCATTTACTACCGATTTACTTGGAACTACCTAGAGATATTTCTAGGATGACGTGTATAAGTGTGTTGGGAAGCCATATGACATATTCTCACAACTGTAGGATGATGTGTTCGGCTGAAAATGAGTTTGTATCTTGGACCTGCCATCTCATAAAAGTAGGAGGTAAGCCTGTGGATTTTTCTTCCCTATTGATGAGCTAGTATGCCTATTTTGTGGGCTTGGTCTAATAATTTTAGGGCGAATCATCACTCCCCCACTCCACTCCAGGAGTGTAGGTCGTAGAGTTGGATTTGCTGGAGTAGGTAACTGTCTTGAAGAAAAGAGAAAATTTTTTGCTGCTCGTCAGCAGGACGAATCCCATTGAGCCTCTTGAGTAATCCTGGCTGGTTCTCTCTTCTTCTTGTGAAAACACAATTTTTGAATTTCGAATATGCAATTGCAAAAAAGAGTCATAACTAGTAATGACTACATGAATTAAAGAAGGATAAGAGTCTTGTCTTTTTGAAATTCTTTGGATATTGCATGGTATACTGGGGAAAGCCACCGCGTCCTTAGTTAGAAGGACTGTTCATGGTAAGACATATATAATGCATCCTTCTTTTGTCACTAATTTTACCACTTTTGTGATTTAAGGTAAATTCCCCCCTTTTTCTCGCATATGAACTAGACCATCTTCTAATTCCTTGATTCCGTAGGCTCCTAACTTCTCTCCTGTTAACACCTCGTCATGTCCACTGTCTCTAGGTAAGTGTTCTACCTTTCCTGAATTTTAAATCATGTCCGAGGGGAGTGTGGATAAACAAGCTATTGAGGATTTTCTAATTAATTTTGGCAGCCCTTTCTGATACTTCTCAGTCTAGCCTCCAATAGGGTCAAGGGTGAGGAAGAAGTAAGTAGTAAAAAATGAGTATCTAGGGAGTAGTCTGAGAGAGGAAAATAGAGGATATGGTAGTCGCATCCGGTGCGGAGTCATATAGGGTTTTATGCTCATGTATGAAGAAGAGGACTTAGGTGAGATTAGGTCTAGGTCCCAATACCTGATGACTTCCTAATTCAGGTCCTTGCTTCCGCCGAGCGCCTCCACTTGCCCCTCAAGGCTTTTGCATGCTTCTTTATAGCCCTATTGGGTTGCAATTTCCTGTTCCACCTTTCTTTATTGAAGTGTCGACTTTGTTCAAAGTCCCCCTGAGCCTCTTTGTACCCAAGGCTTTTAGTATACTTGCTGGATTTTATATTTTGGTAAGGATCCTAGGAGAAACCCCACTGGTTGCTCAATTCCATTCTTTTTTCATGCTGAAAAATGCAAGCCCTGGTGTGTTTTACTTCACTTTCCAAGGGGATGCCCAATTTATTCCTTCTAACACTTCAATCAAGGAATGGAAATGCCGTTATCTCTTCATATCTTATCCTACATCATTGTGTTTCCCCACAACATGGGTTCCTGTTGCCCCTGATCTTCCTAGGTACACGACCTATAATCACCCTGCTCTTTTCAAGCTTCTATTAGAGCATGCAAATGTTTTTCAGTATGATTCTCGTGAGCTAGTCTACCCAGCCCTCATTTTCCATTATGGACTTAGTCCTAAAGAAGTGTTTTTGGAAACTACTGCTAGTATAACTCCTTGTTTATTATGATTTGTACGTTTATATTCTTTTTCGGCTTGAGTACATATGATTGTGCTAACATACTTAAGTAATACATGTAGTCAATATGTTCAACAAGTTGTTGTAGGATAAGGCCCTAACTGAGGGGAGAATTCTTGGGACCAACTCTTCATCTAAATGTTTCTCTGGCAAAAGCCCTTTCTCTACTCCAATAAGTTCAACATCTACTGGTAATCCCAAAGGAAAGCGCCAGAGCTTATTTTGACTCAAGCTAAGAGGGCCAAAGTCTCTACTGGTCTCCTAGCTCCTAAAACATCCACGCGTACTGGTACTCGTCGACTAGTTGATGTAAAAATCAAAAGGCAAAAACTTAGCTTTGATGAAACCCCATCCTTACTGAAGGAGGAAAATGAGGGCAATGGGTAGCTGAGTTTTGGAAGGGACTCCTTTCGCACCCTGAGAAGGTTTTCCTAGAAGCTTTACCTCACGATCAAGTCATGAAATCATTGGCTTCTCATATTAATAATGTAAGAAAAAAGGAAAAGAATTCAATTTAATGTATTGTAGCATGCTGGCCTGATATACCCTTCACCTGTTTCCCAGGCGGCCCTGCTGGCTAGGGATTTGTTTAGTTGGTTTGAACGAGGAGGACCCGCTATAGAAGAAGCTGGAGGAGCTGGAGAGGGAAATGCGGGAGAAAGAACGCAAGCATGAAACCAGCCTAACTCACTTGAGGTTAGAGATATCAAAGCTTCATGAGTGACTAGAGCAGACGGTGCTTAAGCTTCAAGATTATCTTTCTTTCGAGGACGGAAAATAGAAATTGGAGGAGCTGTGGTCCAATCGGATGACTGAATTCAAGAAATTCATGGAATTCCAACATCTACTATCAGATACCGCCTTGAAGTACTACTATCATGGCTATTGGACCTGTACTTCCTAACTCACAAATGTAGGCTATCCTCTGTTAACCGCTTCTACAGACTTCTTAGATGTTCATGCGGTCTAGCAGATGCACCTGAGTCGGACGAAGAAATACCTTGCGAGTTGTCAGAGACCTTACTCCATGATACCCGAGAAGGCGAGGCTCCTGTAGACCCAGGGGACCAAATGGTGGAAGATGTCTTTCCCCTCAAAGTGATCCCTCCTGTTAGTGGTGATGAAACTATCCTCCTCCTGCAGATAAGTGAATTCGCTTTCTGCTAACAAAATGAATATTCTTTTTGTTGATATTAACTTCTACATGAGGATTTTGAAATGCCCCTGTGGGCTTTAGGTATTTATTTTGGGCACTTGATGCCCTTAGGATTTTACTCTCTCTCCTTTCCTTGCATTTGTAATTTTGTGTTCTCGTTATTTCTTATCTGACTGAGAAAACTCAAGCCTAATGCCTATGTGAATTAGGTCTCGATTTAATATAGGGTAAGAAATATTGAGATACTTTGCTCAGTGGGTATATGTGTGCTTGCTCCAAGTGCTTTTGTTATTAGCAAGAAGAATGTTAGTAAGAGAGGGTATATTTTTTAATGAGTGGGTAATGCTCTAAGACTTAGATAGGAAAGAAGGCTATAATATCGCGAGACTTATGGGCCAAGAGAAGGCAACTTGGAGACTGAAGCAAATAATAGAGTTGTAGACATGTATTGGCTAAGATCGGGCTAGACAAGGAATATATATGTAAGGCATGTGCTAGTAATGTGACTTGAGTGAAGCGTGCACTAGCAAGGCGACTTAAGTAAGACGTGCGCCAGCAATGCGACTTAAATAAAGCATGCGCCAACAAAGTGTTTTAAGTAAGGTGTCTACCAGCAAGGCGACTTAAGTAAGGACAGGTGTTGACTAGTGCAGTTAGCTTTATTTTATCCTGTGCGCATCACGAGAAGGAAAGCAAGAAATATGTTTCTAATAGGTCCTTAGATAGTAGGCGTTTGTAAATAGAGAGATTTCAGAAGTAAAACTTCCGAAGTTTGCAAGCATTCCATGGTAGAGAAGGTTTCCTGCCATTAGCATTTTCAAGCTTATAGGCTCCAAACTTAATGATATGAATGACTTTATAAGGTTCTTCCCGATTGGGTGCTAGTTTTCCCACTGGTTCAAGAGTGCCAGCTCGTCTAAGCACTAGGTCACACACTTGGAACTCCCTTTTTTTAACTCATCATTGACTACTCTCTGCTTATATCTTTCTATGCTATCACAAACATCTTCTCGTATTTCATCTATTAGGTCAAAGTTGGTTCGAAGTTGAAGTTGGTTCAAAGAAAGTTCTCATTGTTCCCCTGCTTGTAATGCTGGATCCTGAAGGTTTCCACCTTAGCTTCAACTAGGATAACGACCTCTGACCTGTATACCAGATTGAAGGGAATTTATCTCATAGTGGATCTAGGGGTAGTAATATATGACACACACACCATGCAATGCATCTACCTATTATCGACCTTTTTGCTCAAGCTTTCTTTTGATTCCTTGTACAAGGATGCGGTTAGGGACTTCAACCTGCCCGTTATCTTGGGGATAAGCAATTGATGTGAAGCATTATTGGATGCCCAATTCTGAAGGAAGCGGATCGGCCCGGGAAGCGCGGCGGAAGCACGAATAATCAAAAAATGATAAAACAAGCGATAATTAATTTTAAATTAATTCTGATCAAGGGGTGTATCCTTGATCTTTCCCGGGCGTTCGGTGTATCAAAAAAAAAACATAGGCCAAGAAATCACGAGAAAAACAAGGAGCGAAAACTATAAATGGAGTTTTACCTTTGTCGTTTCTCTCGTACGACTACTAGCGTTTTCTCCTCTCCGTGTTCATTTTTGGATCCGTCCACGACGAGACCTCGATCTTGAGATCCTCCGAAGAATGACACACCACCACTAAAGGACGTAGAGATTTCGTGCTAGCAAAATCTCCACAGAAGAGATGGAGATCAAAACAACGCTATGAATTAACGTGTTTTGATCTCTCTTTCGTTTTTCCCTTTGATCTCTACGACCAAATGAAAAACTGATATGGAGAACATGAGTGAAATAGAGAGGCACGAAATTTGTGAGGTTTTGAGAGGCTAGTATGTGTTGTGTGTGTGGCTAGGGTTTAATGAAGGTATATATATGACCTAGTCATACACATACTAGGTGTCCTAACCTAGTTAGGCTCCAAAACAACCATCCTAACCCTAGCCACCCTTAAGCACGAATTTTGGCTTCTAAATCAGCCAAAGAACCTTCCAAAAATGTCCTCCTTATCTTAGCCAAGGTCCAACCAAGGCCTTGGGCTTGTATTTAATGAACCGGGCTCGATAGGATCAAGCCCACGTCTTATGGACTTATATTACATCTAATTTAATGATAAGCCCAACATTAAACTCCTTATCTTTTAATCTAATTAAAAGATCCAAGCCCATGCTCTCTCTTTCAATTATAAATCCAATTTATAAATTGGACCAAGCCCAATAAAATTAATCCAATTAATTTTACTAGCTAACTTGAAATTCTAATTAATCCAATTAATTTAATTTCAAGTCATCCATCCAATGGATTGGTATAAATAAATGATCCAATCATTTATTCTCTCCAAAGATTAATTTAATCCAATTAAATTAATCTAACTCTTCTAGAATTAATTCCAAATTAATTCTATCCCACTATAGTGTAGGGTGTGACTCTTTAGGTTCACCCTTCAGCTAGACTTGGGCATGTGACCAACACAATTAATTAAATCTAATTTAATTAATTATTTCTGATTATCCCATAATAAAAAATGGCCCGTTACCATGGGTGGTTGTCTAGCAACAGTCCATGGCACTAGAGACTAGGTGAATGTTGGCGTGAACATTTAGGCTCCGAATCTATACGAGTACGGTCCTACTGCCAACCGTCTCCTGGCCTTAGTCTAGGGCATGGAATTGGGTGTCGGTTCCCATCCTTGACTAGGCAGCTATGCTTAACACTCGAGATGCGTTTACTCTACTGATCCGATCTAGAAACCTATCCCTGATCGATCAATCGCTTTGGCCAAAGACTTTTATAGTCTAAACCATCTCAAGGTGCACAGGAGAACTCTCTGTCATATAATTACAGGGGACAGATCCTCTCTTGGAATCCACCATTCTCGCTACATACTCCGAGTGCACTGGATAAGGCTTATGATGACCATGCCTCATGACACAGCCACCGCTCGCCATATCCAAGATACAGCCTTCATATGCACGTGACTGCCATGATTCCTCAAGTCGGAGTACTAATTCTCGTACTATCGGAATCGGGAATCCCAGTCATACCGACCAAGCCTTAAGAGGCTTCCATATGACGATTCCTGTGAGTCACTTCAGTCAGTTGATTACCTTGCCAACTAACCCACTAAAACTGCACAGACGACCTATGTCTCCTGCCGACGAAACACGGCTGCAGTATTTAGTGCAAGTCTCCATAGGATCCTTGATGCCCCATCTCGAGGTCCTCGACTTGGAACGTTCCAGACCGACCCTTAGGAGTTGGTTTCATAGCTGCCAAACTTATGCGCAACCCAACTCCGGGTTAACCTTTCGATCGTGGGCATTTCGTTGTGATATTGAAACCCCGTTCAATATCAGTGGTAAGCACAACGAAACATATTGCCATCTTGATGAATTCTTACCATATTCACCAATCTAATAATATTTAATAAAGATTGTCGAATGGAAAACAACCAATCCAATTGACTTTTGGTCACCCATTTCAACAATCTCCCACTTGACCATTAAGCCAATTACCCATGTCGCTCAGAACCTTCTGAGCATGAGCAATCTACGATAACGACTCGATTTCGCGGGTCTATTTTATTTTCTGCTGGATCTATATGGTCCAACCGTGTATCTCCTTTCACCATCGCTGCCTGCAGATGGTTGTTATCTAAGAATTTTCGCAGATCTTGTGAATAGATCTCGGGCCCTTAAGGCTCTTGCCCTAGCCTTGTTGTTCGCCTGTAAGGCTACAACTGGCTCGGCTGTGCTCGGCACCACATCTATCCAATGGATGTTGTTTTTCGATCCAAACCACTTTTCATGACTGACTTGTTAAAGTCGCCCCACATTCAACTTTTAAGATGGGGCGTTTGCTTGAAATCCCTCCAAGCTACCATGCCTACCATCAAGTCCGAACGTGATTATACTTTGAGGACTTATCCGTTATTCACATGAGTCTGGAAGTTAGTATCACTTTAGCCTTCCAGAATTAACTCTCCACAAATCGTGTATTAGACACACTTCTTTAATCCTTATTCAGGAATTAAAGACTATTCTTGACAACTGTCTATTGCCAATTGGTGTATTTCCAATATACGTTGTGTCATGCCCTAAGCATACACAATATCAGGTCAAACACACCAAACCAACACTTTCGTGTTGTCTTCGGCACAGACGTAGGGAATGTCCAAGACATATGAGCTTTCTCATCAGTCAACTTTGACTGAGTTTTGAATAGCTCGACCCTATTATAGGAATCTAATTCCTTTTATGGAGAATTTTGTGAACAACTTTATATGTGTCTTAGTGTTTCTCAAACATATTAACCCCATTCCAAACGAGAAAGACGTTTATACACTAAACACATTAGAACTCACACCAACTCCTACTGACGTTGGATTCATTTTATCAAATCATACCTAGTATGATCTTTAGATAAAAATGAATATTCCAGATTTACGAAGTCTCAAACCTAGTTTGAACTTCTTAGTGAATCCTTAGGCTCTAAGCTATTGATTCCCAACGATATCCAACATCGCTCCTCCTTATGTCCTTTTAGATTAAATCCAATTCCCATGGACAAATAAGAACTGGGATATGGTCAGTTAGAGATGTAGTTGATTACGAATGATGCATTTGAGAAGTTATATGAAAACTT
This sequence comes from Sesamum angolense, assembly GCA_034509725.1. Lineage (NCBI taxonomy): Eukaryota > Viridiplantae > Streptophyta > Magnoliopsida > Lamiales > Pedaliaceae > Sesamum > Sesamum angolense. Next base: position 1,937,579 of record JACGWL010000011.1, read on the forward strand.
ACTCCCACTATTTTCTTGACGTGTATAGGACTATCCTATTAACTCAAGTACTTTGTGGGACGAGAGTTTCATCATACAGTAAGGCCAATCTGTTTCAGTGAAACACCAATCAAACAAAGTCCAACTTAGTTCGATTTCTTTGATTATATTTTTTATTCTTTATTTGAGTATCCATAATCCAATTATGAAATAGTATACGTTTCACCAACAGACATGAATCCATATAATGTCAAATAAGAAGCTTCATTGATCAAAATATGTAATCAAAATTGTCCAACAATAATTGAAAACATTTTTTTGATCATGCTAGGTTATATAGATATACTACATGATCACCATTAAGCCTTACTAAGCCCTAGTCTTTTATAGCAACAGCCCGCTATCGCTAAGCCTTAGGACATTTTTTTTCGGCTTTTCTACTCCTCATCACCATCTGCAAACCATTTGTAAATTATGAATTCGTTGGTATCCATGACCAAGAGTAGAATGGTGAATATGTTAATACTCAATTAAAGATTTATACCTTCATTGGAGAGGAGCTTAGTACACTCCCTCTTCCAATGGCCCTTCTCTAGGCAATAAATGCAAACATCATCCGGAATCCTTGACTGACGAACCCTCTTCCTCTTTCCTTTACCCCCCGCCTAGCGGTGTAACAGGAATATTTGAAGATTTAGCAGTGGTAGAAAACATCTCACCCTTCTTCCTCTTCTCGTGTCCGGCAACCTTGCCCTTCGCTTTAGAGGTTGAAGCTCTCCCACTAGTACCGTCGGCGCAGATTTTTCAATTGTTGCCTCGTACTTGACCAATATATTAATCAACTCATGAAGGCTTTCCTCAAGCCCATTCATGTTATAGCTGATAGTAAATTGATCAAGGGACAGAGATAGTGATTATAGAATCAAGTCAACGTACGTTTCTTCCTCCTTGAAATCAGCCTGGAGGTCTTTGAGCTTCTCCACTAGGGAAAGCATCATCGCTCCATGCTCATGTACGGATGATCCTTTAATCATTATCATGTCGAAGAATGCCTTCGTCACGGCATATAATATGCCATTCGTGCCGCATAAAGTTCTTTTCATGCGGTGCATTATCGACAAGACGTCCTCATACCTTTCGTACTGTTTCTGGATCTCGTTACTCATCGAGCCCAGTACGATACTGTGTACTTTCCGTTGTTCTCATGCCACTGAGTAAACTTTTCGAACGTCAAACGTTCTCCGGGCAGGAACCCTTCCGGCAAAATCCGAGGTAGAGACTTATCCATAACGTAAGTCTGGTTCTTGAAATCGAGGACCATCCTCAGATTTCTTAGTCAATCCAAAAAGGTTTGTTCCATTAAATATTAGCCTCAAGTATAGTTAAGTGGATTATTAGAAATTAACAATAAACAGAGAAATAAGCAGATTATTATAATATTAGGTTCAAGTTAAGAACTTGGATTTCAGTCATTAACCCTTCCACTATTTCTGCGAAAGCCCATCACTCTCAAATGGGGTTTCGGAAAAACCATTTTCCTAGTGGGCTTGAGGTCCACAAGCGAAATTCTCCATGCCCCACTTTTACGATTCACATGGATATAACCTTATGGGGAGGTATCCAATACCATTCTCATCCTACAAGATCCCCAAGATATTTTGCCTCACATTTTCACGTGATTCCGAGGAATCCAAGCAAATCACGTTACTTGGTGTTAGACCGACCCATCAACCGAATCATACCGCAAACTATTGCTCCCCACGACTCGTGAGACAGGGAAATAGAAGCGTAGTCTTTTCGTTCACAATAATAGTGCAGCTTTATTTCAGTCCAAACGTGCCACGACTCGTGAGACCACGTATGAGATGAAATCAGCTTCCTCACTACATTATTGTGGATGGAAGCAGAAATTACATCACTTGGCATTAGTCCTAATCCATCAACCGAATCATAGCACACACTATCGCCCCCCACGATTGTGAGACAGGGGAAATAGGTGTGTATTCACTTCGTTCACAGTAACAGTGCAGCTTCATTTCAGTCCAAACGTGCCACGACGTGAGACCACGTATGGGTGAAATTGGCTTCCTCACTACATTACTGTGGATGGATGTATGGAGAATAACGAGCCATTGTGTTTATTTTCAATTTTAGGTCTAATATTATTAAACTTGTCCAACCAAGTGAGTTCATTATTTATAGTTTGACACGAATGAGTCTCATCACATTACTATCTTGCATGACAAATATATCCAATATATATAATGCATTTAAATAAAAACACATCATGCAAATAAAGCCTAGCAGCCCCTGTTGGATTGATCACAAGCCCAAAACCTATGTGACCCCTGAGCCTGCAGTGGATCTTCATGGTTATGGTCAGTCTAAGGGTAGGCCTACATTATTACAAGATATTTAACCCATTAAACACATTATGGGCCTTGTAATCTCTCTTTATTTCTTCTTTTCCTTCGTGGGCTCCGTCCTTCGGCCTCTTTACCATGGATCTCCGTGGGGCCAACCATGGCTCCTCCATGGGTCTCCATCGTCTGGGCTTTGCTCTTTTACAATTATTAAAAATAAAGTAAAATCCTTCCACATATTCTACTCTCATTACAACTTAAAAACAAACCCATAATTAGTTTGGGGGAGTACATTAATAGGGATAAAGCGAGCCTAAAAACATATTAGGCTAAAAAACGAAGAGAAAAGAAAATAAGAGGCACGCAGGCCCCAACCCAACAGAAAATAAACCATACACAAGGTCCAATGGGCTTCGTGATCATCCATGTTAATCCAATTAACAAAATAGCACATTTATTTCCAAAATAACATGCACCCAAACATAATGCAAACCATGCATTATAATTAATGACATCCAATATCATAATTAATTACACATCAAATCTCAGAAATTTATATGTAAAATAATGCAACTTTATAATGGACATAAGTGCAACCCATGCAAAATTAATTCTTGTTTGAAAACCCATTCAAATTAATTTGTAATTTAATCTTGAAAAAATACAAATCTCAACCAAAAATTAAATTCACCAAATTACACTCTTTCAGAAAAATATTGCAGACAAAATCAGAAAAAAAAATGCATTTAAATGTAAAAAATGTCTGGAAAATCCACGGTCAGACGGCGGCCATGCTCTGGTAGCAAGTGCGCGTGCCTGCTGTTGTGCACGACATGACAGCCCTTGCTCTGCGCGCTAGTGCCGTTGACCGACGCGTGCCCTGCCATGGCGCGGCTAGCGGCCGCGCGCGTCCTGCCTTCGCGCCTTTGCCAGGACGGCCGCCAGCGGTCGGCCCCGACTGCTAATTTTTTTTTCTTTTCAATTTTCTGAACTTTTTTTCTGCAATTTTATTGAATTAATAAAAAAATTAATATCCAATTTTCTAATTCCAGATTTCAATAAAAAAAATCCATGTCTAAATTAAATGCAAATTAAAATACATTAAACCCTAGATTTAGATAATGCAATTAAACAATCTCAGAAAAACATGCTTCAAAAGCGATAAAAAAAATATCGTAAACCATGCTGATAAACGTGTAATTACACATTTGGATTCTTAGTGGCCGTATACACCGAACCGTGGCTCTGATACCTTGAGGAAGCGGATCGGCGCCCGCCATTGGCGTATGGCATCGGGACCCGCACAGTCGCCTGGAAAGTCGACCGTGACGCATCAAATCTCCGAGACAAACTATCGTTGCTCTACAAACGAACTCAAAAAAAAAAAAATAAAAAAAAAAAAAGAGATAACTCTATAACTCCTAACATTAGCATCTCTGAATCAAGGGGCCTGCAGCCTACTACTAGCATTAGGAGTGTACCCTTGATCGTTATCCCAGTCCATCTTCGGATATCCCGCGGATGTATCACAAAATAAGAACACGAGCTAGGGCCAAGACCAATCACAACGGAAAATATCGAAATACTTCCGCACAGAAATGCACTGTGACTGGGATGCGAAAAACATATAAATGGGACACGTTTTAACCTTTGTCCTGTTTTTCTCAGTCGCTACGGGCTTACTACAGCAGTTGTTCTTGTCCTCTCAGTCAGTCCGTTCGGACTCCCAGTCCACGATGGATGACCTCGATCTTGAGCATCCCCCATACGAACGCCACAGACACACCACACTTACAATGGATGCTGTGAGAGATATGCTTCGGGTGGCACAACTATCGCACGAAAGACATCGGGACCCCGAGGTCCCAATAACAACGCCTAATGAACTATTAACGTGTTTGTTCTCTCCTCTTCCGATTAATTACTCACTCCTGACATCTTTCATAGACCCCAACCTCACAATGAGAAAACGTTTGATCAATAGCAATCGCACTGTCCCGCACCCCGCCACCCATGCGTGACGAACCAAACCAACATTTCCAAACTTACTGAGCCGCTATTTAACCTGTACACCCCCAGACCCAACCCATCCGAACAGCTCCTCCTCTCCTTTCATTGCACATCATCGCCCAGACGGACGACAATAACCATCCGCTGAACGGCAACCGGCTCCCACACCTTACCGCTCCGATCCGCTGACCGAGGCCCCTCACGGCCCTACCTGTAGACGGAAACATTCTTTCTCACGCTAACACAACACCCGAGAACTCCTAGACGGGTTTAGCGACATCCCACCCCATGCCAGCCTAAACGTAACACGATCCTCCACTCAGCGGCCTCCGATCAAGTCAAATCGTAACGGGTAGTATAGTAGGATGGACTTTCACTGGCGGCTGGTACGCCAATTACCGCTACTCTTTTTGCATTCTTGGTCCCACATTTATAGGACTCGCCGACTTTCTATATGATACACGGAGTCCTACCTCCCCATACAACTAGGTATGGCATCCGTCCACCACGATACTCTAACTAATGCCTAAACAGCCCAGCATCCGACCCTATCAAACCAAACTAATCCTCACCTCCCGCCTGCCCGAGCTGCCTGGTACTACAAACCTCTTTCTTCGCCAGCGACTCTGCCTCTTGCGCAAGCCGTCTCTTAAGGCTCCAGCAATCCGACCTCTCTACTCACACGCCCTCAAGCCTACTCCACTTGCCAGCAAAGAAGTCGCCCTATCTGTCGACAGGTCCGCATTCATCTACCCAATAGACGACAAAGCGACGTCCCAATTTGGACGTAAATCCCTAAGAAATCCTCCAGCCCAGCATATAGACGATCCTTTTCAAGGTCTACCTGCTATCAACAAGAACGAAACCATCCTACACCACCCCTCGCGACTAGATACCACATGCACCTCTCATAAATCTATGAGACATCTGAAGCAGCACTTTTGGCTTACTAAATCAGATCCATAAGAACATGTCCAAAATAAGTCCTCTCTCTGTCAACTTAGCCAAGGTCCCAACAAAGGGCCTTTGGCTTATTTGAATGAACCGGGCTCCATAGGATACAAAGCCCCACGTCTTATGCGACCTCTATATATAAATCTAATTTTAATCATAAGCCAACACCATATTAATACTCTTCTATTCCTCTTTACATCGTCCTACATTACAACAGACTATCTCAAGGCCCATGCTCTCTATTTCAATTATATAAATCCAAATTTACTTAAATTGACCAAGCACAATTAAAAATTAATTCAATTAATTCTTACTTAGCATAAACTGACAATTCCTAGATTAATCAATTTAATTTAATTTCAAGTCATGCACATCAAATGGATTGGTATAAATAAATGATTCCAATCATTTTATTTCTTCAAAAGTATTAATTTAATTCAATCTAAATTTAGATCTAACCTCTTCCTAGAATTAAAATTCCTAAGAATTAAATGTCGTATCCCACTTATAGTTGGTTGGGTATGTGACTCATTAGGTTAACCCTTCAGCTTAACTTACGGGCACTGTAGTGATCAACACCATATAAATAAATCTATTTACTTAACGTTATTTTCGCATCTCATTCCCATAATCGAAAATTGGACCCGTTACCATGGGTGGTTCTCGTCAGCAAACAGTCCATTGGCAACTAGAGATAGTTGAATGTTGGCCGTGAACCATTTGGACTTTTCCGACCTCAATGATACGTCACTGTACCAGGATAAGAGGCGCCACTTGACGTGAATCAATCAGTTATCTCCTAGGCCGTTAAGTCGGTAGGCATGGAAATTGATTCATGTTCTTGGTGTCGTTGTCTCCTCTTCCTCTCGATCTAGGCTAGCTATGCTTAACACTCGAGATGCGTGGCCGTTCTTACTCTACATGGTATCATGAATCTAGAGCAAACTCTATCCCTGAAGATCCAATTCAATCACCGCTCTTTGGCCAAAAGAATCTATTTAAACGTCTAAAACCCATTTCTCAACGGTGCATAGCGAGAACTCTCTGTCATAATTCGACAGGGACCAGTATCCTCTCTATTGGAATCCACCTCTGCGTTACTGCCTCCTACATACTCACCGAGTGAAACCTGGATAGACAGGCTTCATGGATGACCATAGCCTCATGGACACACGCCAACCGCTCGCCCACTATCTGATGATACAGTTGTCGCTCATGACGTGGCATTTGCTCGTCATTCATCGCACTTCCTCAAGTCTTGAGGTCTATAACTCTCTCGGCAATACGCTTTATCTAAGAACCGGAGCGAATTCTCCATCATACTCGCACTAGCTTTAAGATGGATTTACCCATGTATTGACGATTTCATGTGAGTCCAGCTCCGCACGTGGTTCGATTACCTTGCCACGATCATAAACTCCACTAAAAACTGCCACAGACAACCTACGTCTCTGCCGACGAAACACTGGGTTCGCCAAGTACTTAGTGTAGAGATCTCCACTAGGATCCTGCTAATCGAGCCAATCTCGGAGGCGGTCCTCGATGGAACGTTTCGCAGACCGAACCCATTACGGAGTTTGAGTCTTCATCTAGCTGTCGAACTAATTGCGCAAACCCATCCACGGGTAACCTTTCGTAATCGTGGGCAATTTCGTTTGTCAGATATTGAACCACTTCAATATCCAGTTGGTAAGGGCACAAACGAGCAATATTGATGGCCATCTTGATGAATTCCTTACCATATTCACCAATTCTAATAATATCTAGCATTG